>OX333074.1:28111906-28333160 GCA_946863875.1 Alloplasta piceator
CGCACACGCACGCACACGCACGCACACGCACGCACACGCACGCACACGCACGCACACGCACGCACACGCACGCACACGCACGCACACGCACGCACACGCACGCACACGCACGCACACGCACGCACACGCACGCACACGCACGCACACGCACGCACACGCACGCACACGCACGCACACGCACGCACACGCACGCACACGCACGCACACGCACGCACACGCACGCACACGTACGCACACGCACGCACACGCACGCACACGCACGCACACGCACGCACACGCACGCACACGCACGCACACGCACGCACACGCACGCACACGCACGCACACGCACGCACACGCACGCACACGCACGCACACGCCCGCACACGCACGCACACGCACGCACACGCACGCACACGCACGCACACGCACGCACACGCACGCACACGCACGCACACGCACGCACACGCACGCACACGCACGCACACGCACGCACACGCACGCAAACGCACGCACACATCCGCACACGCACGCGCACACGTACGCACGCACACGCAAGCATACGTACACACGTGCACACGCTCACGCCAATGCACACGCAAGCATACGTACACACGTGCACACGAAGCACACACATACCCACACCTATTAATACAATCCTAATCCTTCTACGTTTGGCAATAAGCATTCTGGCTTTTCCCGCGTGGATTGCTCTTCCATTCTTCACTTCCTACACCCAAATTCCATTGGTTTGAAGGTCATTCCTTTTTTTTAAATTATATCCCTAGAGAAATGTCTGTTTTTTTACGCATTGTGTTTCATTATCATACAATCTACTCGTGGGTTTTCGTTTCGATTTCTTTGTTTCACAGACACTGATTAAGTAGATGGTATATAATTGTAGTATATCAACGATCGAGCCAATCGAGAAACGTCAACCTATGAGAATTTGTTTAAAACACATGATCAATTTTTGTTATCGTCATGTTCGCGCAACTATACAGTTTGTCTGCCTAGAGTGTGTTGCCCATAATGGAACGAAGCATTTGATGAGTGTGACACGCACTCCATTTATGTATTTATATGCAATTTATACTTTTTTTCTGTTTTCATATCGTGGTATATGTGATGAAAATGCGAGGAACCTCCATAAATATATATGTGTATTTTTTTCACCCAATGCAATAAATCCACAAGATCAAGTCAAAGTTACAAACGCCTTTGAAGGTCCGATCTCATGCCATCAAATGGTTTTTTTTCATCCATCTAGATTCCAGGCTTTTGATGTGCTCAAGTTACTATGCGACCAATATAGGCCTTGGACAGTGTATAAACGTAAGAAAGCCAAATCTCAGAAGATCGCACGTTTTGATTTCCTTATTTTTCCCTTTAAACCGTCCTAATAGTTAAAGAAAGGATAATCGTAACATTAAAATACATTCTCGAACTGGCTCACCATTGGATCTCAATTAGAACTTTGGAATACTAATCGAAACAAGTTTTTTTTTCTTTCCTTTTATCTCTTCGTTTTCTCCTTTTTTCCTTTGTCATCGGAGCATATATCCTAATAAGCGGTAGAATAATATAACATACATATTCTAAATATCTTTTTGCTTTTAAACGACAATGCTTGTAGAAAAATGAACCTCTAGCGTCCTTTGGTTAAATGCGAAGCATTTAGAAAGTATTCTCTCTCTGGCAGTGGTTTTATAGATGCTTCGACCTCAGCCTCGGATCAAATTTTGATTACAGTTTTAATGAGATACATCATTTTTGTTTATCTTTTTTTCACCTTCAAACGCACATATTTATATAACGATATATATGTGTGTGTTTCAAGAATGAGGATATTTTTTCTGGCTGTTACGATGCAGCGGTCTATTGCATTTACAAGAGAGGCAGGGGAGGATTTTTTCCTGATCCCTTCGGGAGTTAACGAGAGAAAGATATTTAGAGTGAAGTTTCTTCTCTCCGTTGATTTTTCTTTTTTTTTATTTCCCTCCTATTTTTTATGACTCCAGGCGTATGCAGTTCGCTTATATTACATACACACCAGAGTCATAAATTGGGCGTAGAATGTATGACATGTTTGAAAACGCATTAAGAGATCGAAGGTACGAATAAAAAGCCTAGGTTTAATGAAAAAGTGTGTTCTTGGCATTGTTATTCTTCAGAGCTTATGAAATTTAGAAAATAGAGTTGCGTTATGCATATACTCCGAATTTTATTTTTTAGTTCGTGTCTCCACTGATATTTGCTTCCCTCTTATATAACCTCTATTCTTCTCCACGGGCTTATATAACAATTCGAGAAAATCCACTCAAAGTAAACTTATCCTTTGGCACGTAACTTTGGCGTCGTTGCGTCAATCGAAGCATCCCGCACACACACAGTGACACACAAGTACAAATTACTCTTTAAAATCGCTTCCGCGTGTGTGCGGCCACAGAGCCAGAAGGTAAGTTAGCTTTAATTGAATTTTCAACGAAAACTTTTTTTCCAACGTTTCTTTTTTCTTTCTGGTTTATCATCTGAACAGGATGTAAAGACAATTCACATTTAATATTGTGAGTTTTACAAATCTCTTTCAATACGAGTACTTTGCCGGCATTCATGTTTATCTGTTCTGTTCTTAGTTTTTTTATTCCAATAATTTCTTTTTCTGCAGATTGACGCGATAATAACGTTCGCATGGTTATTGTTGTTGTCGTTGTTGCTGCTACTACCGCTGCCGCTATGATCGTGAATGTGTATAGATACATATGGAATAAACTAGATCTTGTGTGTAGCGTTGTTGATGGAGTGACACTGAATTTATCTCGTTCTAGTTCACTTCACGAATAAATCGTGATGACTTCTCGGCCACCACCGTGCACCATTAGCACTCTCTCCAAGCCTTCGGTGAGTACTTCTAAAAATTCCATGTCTGATTGGGTTTTTGTAGTCAAGAATAGTATAGAAACAATAGACGAACTACGATTCTTTTATGGACGTACAGCACTGGAGTTAAGTCACAATCCTGTAAAATTAAGGTTTGAAAATTACATTTCCGTGATATTGCGATTGTGATTCACAGACTAAATTTTACACTGCGACCTCGATTGAAGGGACCTCGATTTTTGCAGTTTCCCCACTGTATGCCGAATATCGATCGGTGTAGAGCGTAGTGAAAGAAGCACCAAGCCAGTCACGGCACGCAGCCGTCAGCCGCCAGCGGCGCAGAGACGGTTCTGTGCAATGTACGCAACCTCCACTTATTGCAAGTGTGATGCGGAGCTGGTCCCGCCGCAATTCCTTGAATCGAGGTTGCAGTGTATAATTCCCTTTTTTTCTGTGTTTTTTCCTTACTTTCACGCGAAAACAGAAAATACTTTTTTGGAAGAAACATAATGTAAGTGTCGCAATATCATGATCAAGCAATGTGCAAGTCAAACATTGCCAAATGTTTTACTGGTTTTGATTAAATGTTTCGGATTTTGCTTGTCTTCAAAGATAAGTTTTTTCAAACATACGAAAACGTAAGATCCGAACCATTATATGGATTCGCGGTAAATTCCATTTTAAATATGTTATGACGTTATGCTATTTTTGAATAAAATTTTACACTTCGAGCTCAAATCTTACTTGAAGTAAATTTTCTAGAAATATTTATCAAAACGGCATACACTATAAAATTTAACATCATTCACCGATTCTTTTCAATGTTCAAATCTTTACAGCGTATTCCATTTTTTCAAATATTTCCAAGTGACATCTGAATAATCTCACGAGTTGCAATGCGATATTAGAGTCCCTTAGAGAAGTTTGCAAACAAATTAAAAGTTTTCTAAAACTGAAACTAGGTTCACAATTTCCAAATAAGTGGTTTATGCGTATATACATATTTACTCGACCTCTTTGAATAATTTAACATAATATAACAGACTCGAAATTCTACGTACAAACAGAATTTTTTTTTTTTTTTGAGGAATCGAAAATCTGGGACCCTTTGATGGTATAACAAAAAAGGATACAGTTTGATTCGCGTTCCATTCTAGTGTCCCTTGGTGGTCCAGGCAGATTAAGGATAACCAATTGCGCGTCATGACTCTTGTTAACGATAACCTCATTCAGTTTTACTGCTGTGTGCATACGCCTGACATCGTCCTCGTCACTGAAATATTATTGAGAGTAATGTTTGTGAAATTTCCTCATACTCAATCTAACTTATTCCATTGATCAAAAAGGAAAAAAAAATCATTGTAAATTCTCAAAAACAAGCATTGTAGTTACGGTGTTATCGGTGGTTTTTCTTCAGCAGGAACTTCCGCTGTTCCGTCGTTATTCTGCTGTCCCTTATCCTTCTCTTCTTTCTCATTATTTTCCCGTTCCTCGAGTTTCGGTGATGTACCACCGATCAAACATGCTTCCTCCTCGTTCACGTCTTTTCCATCGTCCGATTTTTCATTTTTCTCACAAATACCATCGACTTTACCACTCGTTGATTCAACGGCAATAAGTTTTTCCTGTGTCTCGTCGACCGTACCGTTCACCTGTTGTTGTGCACCCGGTTCCATGAATCTCACCTTAGTCGCTGTTTTCGCATCTACGATGTGATAAGCGTCCACTATTGTTTGTACCTATTTCCAAAAATACCCAATGTTATCAGATTAGGCCTGACAAAATTACGATCGCTAATTATTATATGTCTTTTATGATTGTTTTGTTTCTATAAATTATATTAATTTGCTTTCGCCCCGATATGATGAATCGTTTTTAATGCAAGGAATCGTTGGGGGTATTTCACTGATGAATCATAGGTCACTATATAAACTAGTGTGAAAGCGCGTATGAATGGTAGAAATGGAACTTATTATGCGTATTGTAAAAATAATTATTGTTCATATATCTAATCAGAGCCTTTGCAAAATGAAAGTGCTAATCAAAAGGTGAAGAAAGAACATGAAACGTGCTTAGAATTTTTTTTTTCGAAGGGCCCGAGTTGTATTTTCAATTATTTTAGCACAACAAGAGTCAATGGATATTAAGAAAGAAAAAAAACAGCATCGAATGTTGATATAGCGGTGTGCCTGATATGAGTTCCCGTTGTCTCGCGCATAGAATGCCGTTAAATGAATGTTTATTCAATGACATCCGAAATTTTTTGAACGTATTTCCTGAAAGCAGGTAACTAGCGCTGGGAACTTTATTCTGAGCCTTGTCAAGTTTAGCCACCAGGGAGCGAAAAGTCGAATTCATTTCGCATTAACGAAGCCAGATGTGCGCCTTGCACATTCGATAATTGGATTTTTTTTGTATCGATATGAATGACGTAATTTCAAACGATAAGATGGTATATAAACGATGGAGTGTGTGTGTGTGTGTGTGTGTGGGTTATTATGTGTGTGTGTGGGTTATATTATTATGTGGGTTATAATTTAAAGGATAGGAAGTGCTGATACAAAATGCAGAAATTCTTTTTTGGGATATGACTGACAAAGCGGAGGTAAAATTTTCACAGCGGGTACCTCGTTGAAGTCCACCAAAGTCGGCACCTTATCCGTGACAAGCACGCAACAAACAGACACATACCGATCAGTATCAATCGCGCAATTCTTGTATCACGTATTTACATTTTGTTTTCTTCTTTTGACAATAATCATAAAACATTGTGGATAATAAAATTGGGAGATTAAATGCGATACATTTCTCGGAATACTCACCACTCCAAGAGTTTCCCGCTTATTAAGTCGAAGTTCCCGAAGCATTTGATTGCGTTGTTCCATGACGAGAGTGCGCTCGTACGTGTAAGCCGAAATATCCGAATTCATCTGAAAATGACATTAATAGGCTGCAGTTGCAAAAATTAATAGATTTGACTACAGTCGAGAAAAAAACTCCTCGATTAACAGACAAAAAAGCCACGATTTTTTTTTGTGCAAAAAAAGTCTTTTCGAAGTGACACATTGAACAATTGAAGTTTTGGAAAGAAGTAAACTATATGTTCATGTATTAATATTTCTTGAAGCTTTTCTAAGAAACCCTTGCTTAATGGGACTTGCGATGCGATTTTTTTATACAGATCAGAAGAGACTATAAAGACCCTTTCTCTCGCGCTCACATGATTCTAATGGGGTCATCTCTCTCACACTCACAAAGGTGAGAAGAGGCAGAGGGTACTATGGGTCGCAATTAAGCAACATTTTGCTTCCGATTTAAGGGGAGATATACACCTAGCATGGTCGAAAAAATCGATTGTTTTTTTTGCATTCCCTTGAAGCTTGGGTCTCAAGGTTACAGCTGAGAGAGTAAACCGTCTCTGAGAGCGCACCGTGCCGCCCCACGTGATTTATTCATTCCCAAATTTTCAAACGCTTTTTTCTCAAAATCAAGTTTTTAAATTGGTACCCAACATTTCTTGGAAACCAATGGACCGATTGCCTTGAATTTTTTTGTGGTTATTCTATACATCATTATCTAGTACTTGTCATAGGATTTTTTTTTCGTTGTTTAGTTTTTGTTTTATGGGCAAAATAATAACTAATTTTTGGTCGAAAAATCGGTATGTTATCTTCAAACGTCCGCCATTTTGTCATAAATCGATATTTTTAAAATCGGCTATGACAAGTACTAGCTTCTAGTATCGAATTTAATAATCTTTTTGGTTTTTTTGTTTCCGATGATTTTTTAAGAAACTCCAATGGGTAGCGTTTATCCGATTTTTTTTACGACGCTCCGAAGATTATGCAACAACCTCGTCAATTTTTTATTTGTTTTAATTTAAAAAATGAACGTATTTCAGAATGTACTTTCAGATGGAAAAACTCCCAATCCGAAATTTCAAATAGTTTTCCTTAAACAAAATCACAAAATCGAGCTTTTTCCGGCTCCTAGGTGTATATCTCCCCTTAAGCAGCATATTGACATCAATGCTGTCAGATTTGCGTTATAACTATGTTGAGGTCTAAAGTTAGAATGCAGCGAAATTGCATAAAAATAACAGCACGCTGAGCTGCGTAATTGCGCCTCAAGGGGAGGCTAAATACCAACATTATTACTGAAGCCCTACATTATCGACTCACAATCGCTGTCCAAACTTTTTCCAATACCGATGGATGGACCGGGTGTCCCATTTTAATCTTACAGTTGATTTATTTCGAAAAATATTGCTCCGATCAAAAATTAAGTGAAATGAAACTTTTAGGGTTTAGAGGGGGACGTTTAAATTTTTTTTTTGTTTTGGTCCAAAATTTAAAATGGTGGCGTTAAGATGGCTGACATGTTTTTTTAAAATGGAAACATGATTTTTTTTTCACCGAAATTTTTTTCAGATTAAATCTAACATCTTTTGTAGTAACATTTTTTTGATACAGCCCATAATAGAGGGTGTCTCATTTTAATCTTACAGCTGAATTATCGTGAAAAATTCTGCTCCGATAAAAAATTGAGTGGGATGAAACTTTTACGGTTCAGAAGGGGACGTTCAAAAAAATTTTTTGTTTTGGTCCAAAATTTAAAGAGGCGGTGTTAAGATGACCAAAAGGTTTTTCAAACAATGGAAACATGATTTTTTTTTTCACCAAAAAATGTGTCAAGTCAAAACTAACAACTTTTGTTGGAACATTTTTTTTATTCAGTCCATAATAGATCACCATTTTTTACTATTTTAGTATTATCCGGGATAACCATGATGGTGGAATGGTGAAATGGTGGAATGGTGAAGTGGTGGAATCTTCGAACACCTTTAAGAAGATTTCAAAAAACACTCACAAGGAGGATTTAGAAGACCTCCTCGGCTTCGTCATTATGCTGCATAACGCTAAAATAGTAAAAAATGGTGATCTAGTCTGAAATATCCGGGCTATAAAAAAATATTCCTACAAAAGATGTTAGATTTGATCTGAAAAATTTTTTGGTAAAAAAAAAATCATGTTTCCATTTAAAAAAAACATGTCAGCCATCTTAACAGCGCCATTTTGAATTTTGGACCAAAACAAAACAATTTTTTGAACGTCCCCCTCTGAACCCTAAAAGTTTCATCCCACTCAATTTTTTATCGGAGCAGTATTTTTCAAGATAATTCAGCTGTAAGATTAAGATGGGACACCCTCTATTATGGGCTGTATCAAAAAAATGTTCCCACAAAAGATGTTAGATTTAATCTGAAAAAAATTTTGGTGAAAAAAAAAATCATGTTTCCATTTTAAAAAAACATGTCAGCCATCTTAACGCCGCCATTTTAAATTTTGGACCAAAACAAAAAAAAAATTTGAACGTCCTCCTCTGGACCCTAAAAGTTTCATCCCACTCAATTTTTGATCGGAGCAATATTTTTCGAAATAAATCAACTATAAGATTAAAATGGGACACCCGGTATATCAATTAAATTTATGAATGAATGATGAATAAATTGCAAAATGTAAATGCGAAACATAAATCAACGTTTTCGTTAATAACCACTGACATGTCAGACAGTTTTGATAGAAGTCTGATCAGAATGATAGTTATTTCATAAGAATTATATATGGGGCTGCCCTCTTTCGGATTTCTGTGAACTTGATTTTACCATTTTGTTTTTCGATAAGACACTAAATTTATCAACATTTATCTCGTGATTTGGATTCCGAACTTACGTCGCGGTTTTTTCATAAAATAATGTCGAAGACGTATCGATATTCGTACTTTGGTGTTCGTTATGGAGCCCCATTCTTGTTTTTAGCCGAAATGCCGTACAAACATTATAATTTAATACTTTCGATTACAGATTCCTGATGATAATCGGAACTGTAATTTTTTTTTGTTTTTGGAATTTTTTTTTGTGCGGCTCCATTTGTGGCATAATTCTGATGATGCTGTCAAAATTTTATTGACTTCCATCCATTTGTGCCAGAGCACGTTTAGATTCCAATTTCGAGGTGCTAATGTCGGTATCAATTAAATTTATGAATGAATGATGAATGAATTGCAAAATGTAAATGCGAAACATAAATCAACGTTTTCGTTAATAACCACTGACATGTCAGACAGTTTTGATAGAAGTCTGATCAGAATGTTAGTTATTTCATAAGAATTATATATGGGGCTGCCCTCTTTCGGATTTCTGTGAACTTGATTTTACCATTTTGTTTTTCGATAAGACACTAAATTTATCAACATTTATCTCGTGATTTGGATTCCGAACTTACGTCGCGGTTTTTTCATAAAATAATGTCGAAGACGTATCGATATTCGTACTTTGGTGTTCGTTATGGAGCCCCATTCTTGTTTTTAGCCGAAATGCCGTACAAACATTATAATTTAATACTTTCGATTACAGATTCCTGATGATAATCGGAACTGTAATTTTTTTTTGTTTTTGGAATTTTTTTTAGTGCGGCTCCATTTGTGCCATAATTCTGATGATGCTGTCAAAATTTTATTGACTTCCAACCATTTGTGCCAGAGCACGTTTAGATTCCAATTTCGAGGTGCTAATGTCGGTATTTAGTCCCCCCTTAATTGCAGCACGTCGTGCTGTTTATCTTGTAGTTCAGCTAGCCGCCGCTATGTGTCGCACACCCTCTCGCTATTCTTCTCACATGCAATGAGGCCTCGCCAAGGGCATTTACGAGGAGTACGATAGATATTTAAAAAAATTTCAAGAACATAGCTTGATGCAATATGATGGCACATTTGCGGCACGACATGCTGCACAAATGAAGCAAATATGCAGCACAATGTGACGCAAATTTAATGTTAAATGAAGGTTCCAGAGCATAGCGTGCTGCAAATATCCAGCACGCCGTGGCACGAAAATGACGGCACATCTCTGTCACGCCGTGCTGCAACATTAATATACATAATACCGTGTCCTCATAATGCAGCTTTATTCGGCGGTACAAAGCTGCTCACTGACTCAACAGCGTGACGTACTGTTGCCGACAATATGACGCAAAATGTTTATTTGGGCAGCTTTATGAGTCAGTATACAATATTATTTGCAGTGTATGAACGATATTTTTTCATGGTTCTGGGTTTTGCTGGAAGAAATTCTTCAGCAAAGATATTGCAAAACGAATTTGACCTTTCATTTTCTCCATTCAAAAACATTCTTCAATTTTGGGTGCAGCTAACAATTATAAGGTCATCAACTGTTTTAGAAGTCAAAATGATTATTTAAACAAAAAATTTTATTTGTATCCTCGAAAATGAGTATTTCGGGAGAATCACTCTCACACGTTTATTGAGACGTTTTTAATATTTTGGATTTAGCATTTTTTTTCATCAATAATTTTTCAAATAATTATTTCCATCACTAACATGGAGTATGTTTTAGACTATCTATTGTAAACAAAATAATTCGTTTTGAAAAAAAATTTCAATATTTTTTTATTCACAGTTTTACATTAATTAATCGGAAAAAAAAATCTAATAATCATTTGAAATAAACTCTAACGTTAGGTGCGTTTTATAATCTTATATTGTTCATTCTCCATAAAATGATACACTTTTCATGATTTTTTAATAATTATTAATTTATTTTTAATTTTTCTTATCTTATCATAATCCCAAATAAACGAACATAGAATATGTTTTAGTTCGTTTATTAGAAGCAAAAGAATACAATTTTCACCGATGACTTTGGTGTAGTGGCTAGCGTGCTCGCAGTGGCGGATTTACACATTTTCCAAGTATAGTCTGTTGAATTTTGGCCGCCCTCATCTCTACAATTGTCAGGTCCTAGATTATTTTTACAATCCAACAATTTAGTTGAAATGGCATAAGAAATAAATTTTGGGTATATTTCTGAGATAAACAAAGCTCAATTTTGTATGTCTAATAAGACTAATATGACTAGTGTACGCTACTTACACAATAATGTACATTCGGTAAACGTAATTAAATAATTTTTATTACGCTTACAAACGGTTAAAAAGTAATAAATTAAATTAAGTTATGAAAGTTTCTTACAATACCTTTTTGCGTGATTTTTTGTTGGAAAAATTATCGATGATATCGCCGTAAGTAATCTTGTTTATTAATTCTGACTCTATCCACAAAAGAACTAAAGCATTTAATTTTTCTTGACTTAAGACTTAAGGTCAAGAAGAAAGGAAAGGTATCTCAGATAATGTTTTACCCTTTTTAGCCGCGAACTGGGTGTTTTAACATACACTGAGAAAGCAGTTTATTTGTAGTAAAAAAAGTACACTACTGGAAAAAATAAAGGGAACAAAAAATTTTCTCAAATTTTCAGTGGTTTCTAACAATGCTGTATCTCTTCGAAAAATTGTCGTATCAAGGTCTAGAAAAAAATATTTTGAGCTGTAAAAGTCACGCTTAACATTGGTCGTTTTGTCAATATTTTCAATTAAGCCGTTGATTTTCTAAAAAACCATAAATAGCCCTTGTTCTCCAATTTTTCAAATTCCTGGCAAGGATCGAAATTTTTTTTTTTCAAAAAACCATCGTCAATCTTTGCAGAGTATTAATTAAAGTTTCTGAAACCCCCCTTTTATTTTCTGTGCGATCATTGGTTGCTGAGATATCAATAGTCAAACACAAAACGATCCTTTTTCATTAAAAGTCCGATATCTCAGCGAAAAATGATCACATGGAGGTCGTAATAAAGCAAATTGAAGCTAAATAAACAAGCTATCCGGGCCATGCAATGGTTTAGCTAGAAAATTTTTTTCCAAGTAACTGCAGCCAAAAGAAAGTAATAAGCCAAATTTGTTTTTCTCACTATTAGGATCGCGTGGAACCTGTAACTTCGAAATTTCGTTCGCTGAAAGATCTTAGAACTGGAAACTTGTAGCTTCAAAATGCTTTTTTTTACCTCGATACGACAATTTTTCACTGAGATACAGCATTGTTAAAAACCACTACAAATTTAGGAAATTTTTTTGTTCCCTCAATTTTTTCCAGTAGTGTATTTAGCATTTTTACTTTTACTTAAATATTCCTTAACTGTTACAAAATTTGTCAGTCGTTAAGAAATATTTTATTTGTGTCAAAATCATTAATTAACTGTTACAAAATATTTATTTAATTTATTAACTGTTAATAAATAATTGATTTCGCCATATTTAACTTTACATTTGTTAACAATTAAACAATCGGAACATTGTTTTCTCAGTGCAGAATATTCTCAGGAAGTGAAAAAGTCACCGGAAAGATGTCTTGGAGACTTCTTCCTGCAAGACATCAGAAAACCGACTTACAGACATTTTTTCGATTTCTCTAAGGCCGCTAAAAAAAAATTGGTCTCCAAATTTCGCGCCCCTAAAATCGGCCGCCCTAGGCTTAAGCCTACTCAGCCTGCTGGTAAATCCGTCACTGCGTGCTCGCCTCTAAAGCAAAGTATCGGGAGCTCTCGGGTTCGAATCCCGGTGCCGTCGTCTCGCTGGCAAAAAATATTGTGACGCGACGTAGCTCTGGACGTAAATTGTACACAACAATATATGGGCCGTAGACGTCCAATGTCAATTTAAGTTAGCGATTGACACGACGTAGCTCTGGCGGTAGGGTACCATAAGCCCTACAGTTGATCAGGGCACCAAAAACTACGAAGCGGTCGATCTGGGACATCGAAAATTATGAAACCATCGACCTGGATACCGAAAAACTATGAAGCTGTCGACCCGGTCAAATAAAATATAATAATAATGATAATAATAATAATAATAATAATAATAATAATAATAATAATAATAATAATAATAATAATAATAATAATAATAATAATAATAATAATAATAATAATAATAATAATAATAATAATAATAATAATAATAATAATAATAATAATAATAATAATAATAATAATAATAATAATAATAATAATAATAATAATAATACGGAAACTACATCGTGTCACGATCCTCATCGGTGCATCTGCTTGGATGTGTTTATTTTGACGTTTGAAATCTTAAGTAACGCTCGCACGCAATGCCATCTATAATTTGACAAGTACCACTCCGCCGTCTGTCATTGACAGCCATGATTTCAGTAAATTCCAGATGAGAGACAACCAGAGTGACTTTTGTTTGGGCTTATGCGTTTGGGGCTTATAGTACCATACCGCTTCGGCCCCAGGATGGGAACCTAGAAGTCCGGCTATTTACGACACCGATAAAAAAGCAATCTTACTGAGTTACCCCCCAAGTGTCTCGGAAAAACACTAAAGGAAAAACCGTTAGTCCCGTCACTAATAACCTCAGCAGTTGATGAGGTTAAATAAAAATAATTTCAAAAAAATACCATTTTCAAAAAATTTTCATTTGTTATAAACAAAACAATACGTTTTTTAAATGTTTTCAAGTACATTGCCAGGCTGTATTTCAGTGAAAAATGATTGTATAAAGGTCATAAAAAAAAGATTGTGAAGCTCCAAATTTCTAGTTTTCAGATTTTTTGGTCAAACATTTTTAGGAGCTACGGTTCTTATCCAATTTTAAGAAATAGCGCAAAAGACAAATTTTGTCCGTTTTTTACATTTTATTTTTTAGTCCACGGGCTCGGGAAATGTTTTAACAGCTAAACCAATGCATGGACCAGATAGCCTGTTCATCCAGCTTCAATTCCCTTTTCTCATCTTTTCTCTACGTTGATTTCTCGCAGAGATATTCATTTTTGAATGAAAAAGGATCCTTTCGTCTTTAACCACTGATATCTCCAATCTGGTTCACGCATTGGTTCCTGAACAGACTTTTTGGTTCATACATTGGTTTAGTTGTAAAAAAAAAATTCCAAGCCCGTGGACCTAAGAATAAAATAAGTAAAATTGAAAAAAAAAATGCTCTCGCGCTTTCTCAAAATTGCATAAGAACCGTCCCACATGGAAATTTATATAAGTGAAATATAAGCAGAAAATATATTTTACTTGCATTGCATTAATAAGAGTCATGTATGCAGCGTATATCCAATACATTTGAAATATATGGAAAATATGAGTCGCATATTCAAGAATTTGGCGCTTGTTTGTATATGAGTTGTATACATTGAATGTATTCATAATATATGCAGCATATAAATTGTATAAATAGGAATTGTACATGGCTTTACGAGTGCATATATGCTACGTATAAAGCATGTAAGTAGTAAGGTACCAGGATAGGGAGACCGGGTCCTTCCCCCACCCCTCTCCCTCTGGCCCCGCCCCCTCCCTGTCTGTCCCTACCCCCACCACTTTGGGCCTCATGGTCGTCTGTGATTGGCCCCCCACCCCTTAGCCACGCCCCCTACCCCAACATCTGGAAATTTCCCGAGCGCTGATTGGTCCCTATACTGGTCATCCACCCCCACCAGAGTGGCGCAGACGGATTGGGGGTGGTACCCCCCCGAAATTTCCCGAGCGCTGATTGGTCCCTATACTGGTCACCCCGCCCCCACAAAATTTCCCGAGCTGTGATTGGTCCCTATACTGGTCGACCCGCACCCTCAAAATTTCCCGAGCGCTGATTGGTCCCCGTACTGGTCGCCTCACCCCCTCAGAATTTCCCGAGCAGTGATTGGTCCCCGTACTGGTCACTTGTCCGGTATAGCGCACTATATGGGGCCTCACACCCTCGCAAATTTCCCGAGCGCTGATTGATCCCCACACTGGGCCACCACCCTCGCCAGAAGCGGCGTGCAAGCACGTGCCTTGGCAGCCACGTGACTAGAGTTTCCTCGGATATCTTACAGTCGGTAAAACAGTTCTTTTTTTTATTGTCGGTCGGCAAATACCGTATGTCGGTAAGTTATCTTCTTAACCGTATTTTATAGGAGAAAGGTTATGTGTAATAGACGATACAGGTTAATTTCGTTTAAACGTTTATATTCATTTATTCATAATTACCCGTAGACATGTTGAAACAGAGTACATGGTGAGTATGTGTAATTTATACAAAAGCGACAGTGTTTTATATTTTAACTTTTCATCTCTTTAAGTTTTATACCAGACCTTTTGAACTCGCTTTTTATAAATGGACCGCATAATACAGTTACCTCCAAAAATCTAATTCCGAAGTAATTTTCTGCGCACGAAGAATCCATCCGAACTCTTACAGTCTCATTTATCGATATATGATTATTTTTTATAAGCTCTTTGACGCACGCTTCATCGATATTTTTATGTTTCTCGTATGACGATACATGGACAAACAATTTAGAACATAGAAGCTCTGTTGATAAAAAACGGTGCATGATTGTACGTTACGGAGGAAAAAGAAAACCCGCTTATAGTGCTGGAAACGCAGTCGCAATAGCAATAGCAATAGCAACGTGGGAAAACGAAGATCGAAAGGCGAAATCAGACATGATTTTATAAATAAATTCACGCGAATTGATGCAGATAAAATTTGCGTTACATCAAATGAGGTATGGGTTAAATACTACCAAAAAGATTAACGTTGCATCGGATGGACGATAACGATGACTTTAGAAATCATCTTCGAAAATTTTTCGACACATTAGATAAACTGAACTAAGTGTCTATGGGCATCAATCCAGATTTATTAAGAATTATATTATTATATAGTCTTCCTTTGCGTTTTAAGCATTTTCGTCGCGCAATCGAGTGGCGCAGTAAATTTCTGACTCCAGAAGAGACAAAAAATCGTTAAAAAGGCAGATGTTCGAAAAACGGTACATACATCATTTCATCGGAAGCAATGATTGCGAACGAAAATTTTATCAAAAAATGAAATAAAAATTCGACGAGCGTTAGAACAGACATGAAACAAAAGGAGCCGTTTAAATTCAAGTGCCATCGATGTGGAAAGAAAGGTCACATAAGTAAATTGCAACAACGCGAATACAGCGGAAAGCTTTTTAGTTTTTACGCAAAATAAAAAACTTCTCAGCAAGCTTTCGAAGCGAAATCAAAAAGTCTTGACGAAGACTGATATCTTGATAGCTCATGCACTTCACATTTATGTAAAGATGAAGAAAATTCAATTACGATTACTGAAACGAAAAATCAAAAATTGAATCTCGCTAATAATTCTTCGACAGATATAAAATTTCGAGAAACTGTTACGATTGCAAGCAAATTTTAAAAAAAATTCACGAATCTGAAGTTGCACGATGCTCTCTATTTACCAGATTTACAAACGAATTTATGATTAGTAAGATAACTGATCATGGATACGACGTGATTTTCAAAAAAAAACCAAGCCTCTGTTGCCAACAAAGGCGGAAATGCGATTTTGCAGGTGGGCAGAACTGGTGAAAGAAAAGGATGCCGTTGATAACTTGGTGACAGAATCGCCGTTCGAAGCAACCGATAATTTGCATTGCCGGATGGGACATATGAATATGCATGATCTCGTAAGCGGACATAAAACTGGAGCGGTTCTAGGAATGAAGCTGGGTGAAGCAAAAGAAAATTTAAATTGCGATATTTATTTTCGCGGAAAGATGATAAGATTTTTATGCGTCATGAAGAACATTTCCGAAGAAAACGGAAGGAAGTTCCAAACTTTTTAAAAATCGTACATTCGGACATTTGTGGACTAATGAGAGTCGCGTCGAATAGAAATGCGCGAAACTTCGTCATTTTCATAAATGACTAATCGAAATGGTGCGAAGTGCGAATGATTAAAACGAAAGATGGAATTTTGTAATCTTCTTAAAGAATATAATGCGATCGCGGCAATGCAAAAGGAAAAGAAAATCAAACTCTAGGAAACCAACGACGGTAACCCACACGGAACATTGGGGCCATGGGACGTCCAATATCCATACATGGTGGATGAATGCTCCATCCCAGGGACGTCTATGAGTATCTCTATCACTGCTAAAAGAAGTGCGAAACGGCACCTGTTCTATGTACTGGGAACATCCCTTATACGTACCTTGAGACGGTTTTTAGACGGACTAGAACCCAAAAAATGACGTCTGATTTACGTATTTAAGACGAATAAACCAGTGATCCGAAAGATGTCCAATGATCATCCATTATACGTCCCTTTATTTGAATAATTTAATCGTTATTAACTACACATTATTAATTAATTATAAACTTTGTTACTGATTATATAATATTCGGGGCCTACGAGATATCCATATTTTACAGAAAAAAAAGAAAAAAAAATAGTTTTCGATTTTTCACACTGCGGTCACCCATCCAAGTAATGGATTCAAGGGGTGCTGCTTAACTTTTCTAATCTCCTACCTACCTACCTACCTACCTACACTAACTTGACTTCCGAGAAACTTATGCATGTAAAAACCTTATACGATGTAGTTTGCTGATATACTTATATATCTTTGTCTCACAGGCCTTGAATAATGTATAATCGTAATGAAATTTATAATTAATGGATAATGTGTAATCAATAGCGTTTAAATTGAGGGACGTATAATAGATGATCATTAGATATCTTTCGCAATATTGGCATTCGTCTTAAATACGTACATTAAATGTCACTTTATGTGGTCTATAGGTACCTCTAAAAAATATCTAAGGGTACGTATACGAAACGTTTTCAGCACATAGAATCGCTGCCGTTTCGCATCTCCGATAGTGGTTTAAGGAATGTCCCATGGACTTTCCCGGAATGAAATTTTCATCCAACTTAAATGATTATTGGACGTCCCCTGGCTGTTAAGTTACGCGCGGAATATATTTATAGCTCCAAAAATATGTGTCGTGGACGTCGAATAAACTTCCGCGTTATCCTTCGATAGACGTAATTTGTACGTACATACGACGGTCAATCGGCGTACCTATATCACAGCTGCCCGAAATACTTAAATGTACATCTAAAGGACGAATGCTTTTGATTGGACAACACGCGATGGATCACACAGGACGTATATTGTATGTTCACACACGTACTATTTTTTAAGCTACAAATATACACAACCCGGCCATCTATGGTATGCCCATAGGTAGACATTCAATAGCTCTTAATTCAGTATAGTAATTGGACATCTATTGGACGTTCCAGGTTCACGTCTATATGAAATCCTACATGGAACATCCAATAGACGTTCAATTGACGTCCTCCGAATGTGATTTTCGTTTACGAACCTGAAACGTCCAAAGGATGTTCAATGACTATCCTGAATTAAAAGCTATTCAATGTCTACCTATGGACATACCATGGATGGCCGTGTTGTGTATATTTGTAGCTCAAGAAATAGTACGTGTCGTGGACATACAATATACGTCCTGTGTGATCCATTGCATTTTGTCCAATCAAAAGTATACCATGGATGTTCAATGGATGTCCGCATTACATCCATCGTGGATGTAGACGTGTTAAGGATCTATGGATCATAGATGGACGTCCAATGGACACTCGGTTCCGTGTGGGAAGGAATACATGAGCAAAAATATGGAAGATCTCTTAAGAGAAAATAGAATTCGAAGACCCTTAACTGTAACTTACTTTAATTCCTGAGTCGTAGCCTTAATTCGGGAGTCGGGCAACGAAAAACTTGACGCTCGATCAAAAGAAGGAATTTTCGTTGGTTATTCGGAGACATCAAAAGCATACAGAGTACGGATAACGGAAGAATAAAAAATCGTTATTACGCTAGATGGGAATTCAAGTTCAAAGAACTTGAACGACGAAACTCAAGACGAGTTCAAAGAAAATTCGTTTGAAAGAAATAATGACGAGTCCATTATCCTTGAAAAACACAAGGAATCTCGAAAGTTAGAGAAATCGAATTCTCATTGAAAGAAATTGAGAATAATTCGCTCGAAGCGCCGCTGAATCGAATCGGAGAATACAACAATGAAAATATCGAAAATAACAACGAAGATTTTGAAGAAGAAGAAGAAAGCAGAGAAGAAGACTGCCAGGAATACGAAACGAGAGAAGCACCGAGACGAGGTCCGGGAAGACCAAATAAAATGATGACTGGATTAAGAGGGAGGCCGCGAAAGGAGTATTAAATGGTTAATGCAATAAAAGAAAACCCAAACGTAAAGACGGGTACCGAATGTGTTTTTTGTATTGCAGAAACCTCAATTTGCGAAGTTGTCAACAGTCCCGATTCAGGTGAATGGTTCCGAGTTATGGCAGCCGACTAAAATAAATTATGAAAAATGATACGTAGAACGTAGTTGATCCGCCAAAAAATCAGGAAGTCGTTGGAAGTCACGTGATTCTGTGAAATAAATATAATTCAGATCGAACGTTAGAGAAAAAGGTGAGGATTGTTGCGAAAGGATTTTCTCAACATTCCGAAATCGATTTTATCAAAACTTTCGCACCGGTGACTGGACTCTGCTTGATTCGAATAATGACGGCTTTACTTGTCAAGTTCGACATGAACATTCAACAATTCGATGTCACAATAGCTCATGTAAACGGTATGTTAGAGGAAAATATTTACATGGAAGTTCCTGAAAGCCCTAACAAAATTTTGGAAGAGATTATTCGTACTGGAAAGTCGTCCAGCAGAATCGGCAATGCCGCACGTTAAAAGAACTAGAAGTAGGCAACGAAGTATGTCTTCTCCAGAAGGCATTTTATGGTCTTCTTTCAGCAGATCGTTGATGGCACGTACGATTGGCAGAAGAAGTAAAGAAATTCAAATTGATTCAATCAAACGAGAATCCTTGCGTCTTCTATCAACAATCCAAAAACAAAATACTCATAATGACGGAATATGTTGATTACATTTTGGACACACCACGGAATCAAAACATGATTAAGGAACTTACAAATTATTTGTCAAAAAGTTTCGAGATGAAACATGTTGACAATATAAAATACTGTCTTGGTATAGAATTTTTACGAAACAATAACGGAACAGCAATGCATAAACGAGGATACATAAAAGGTATACTCGATCGATATAAGATCAATGAATCTTGAATTTCGACAAGCCCCGATGGATCTCTGAACAAAACTACAAAAGAACGAAGATTCGACAAATCAAAAGATATGCAAACAGCGGTACAGAGAATCGATTAGGTTTCTAATGTATCATGCCGTATGTACTAGACCAGATATAGCTTACGCTGTAATTTATTCAAGTCAATTCAATTTGTGGTACGACGAAACTGTTTGGACTGCGGCGAATCAAGTGTTGCGAAACCCTTGGCCTAATGTTGAAGAAAACTGAAAAAATCTTTTGAAGGGTACGTCGATAAAGATTGGGGGAATCGTATCATAGATAGAAGATCATACACCGAGCTTACATTTATCCTCGGGGAATGTCTCGTTACTTGGGAATCACAAAAATAACTGACTGTCGCGTTATCCTCGACGGAAGGAGAATAAATGGTTCTTAATGAAGCTGCAAAGGACGCCATGTATCTTCAGAGATTATTGAAAGTATTTGGATACAATAAAATGACGAAATTAAAACTTTTTAGCGACAATTGTAGTGCACGAAAACACGCAAAGAATTCAATTTTCCACAATCGTACTAAACATATTGAAATCCATCATTATTTTGTCCGGGAAGTAATCGAGATTTCGAAGTGGAATATATTGCAGCAAACGATACGGCTGCTGATGTGCTCACTGAAGAACTTCTGGGCCCGTAATATTGCAAATGTCTCGATATTCCTGGAATAAATAACGTTTGGTTCTCAAAATTGATTTTCGTCATCATCTCGAAAGGGGGTATTGGATAGAACTCATTTGTTAATTGATTGAGATCGTGTTTTGTTATTTTAGCTGCCTCATCTATTACTCTGAAATAAAGCGTCGATCTGTCAACACGTCTTACGATATCTTATGGAATCAAATATCCAAACATTCATTATTAAATGCAGGGATATTAAAACCAATATTTTGTCATCTCTTTGAGTTCTATAATAGATCTTTTCAGTTCATTTGTGATAAATCGAACGGATAAGAATGTTACCTCCAAAAATACAATTCCGAAGTAATTATCCGTGAAAGAAGAGTACCCAAACTGTTGCAGTCTCTTTTATCGATTTATGATTATTTTTATAAGATCTTTTACGCATGCTTCATCAATATTTTCATACTTCTCGTTTGAATGCCCGCAAAGTCCGAAACATTTCAAAAATGCAACTATTTCCAACTCCCGTCTTTCAGAAATTACAAATGAACATCGAATAACAGATGCATAGCTTACGCAAGATCTATATAAAATTTAAAATTTTACAAATTATGTATGATTCTGATTCAACTTATACGACGGGCTTTACAGTCTTTTCATTTATCGGCGTTTCATGCACAAAAGATTTTTTAAATTTTTCAAACGATTAATATGTATTGTATATTTCAAACGATTAATTGTATTGTATAGTGTAAAAAATATGTTCTTCACGATGAAATTTATTCCAACGCAATTGACCCTCCGGAGGGTCATCGTTTCAGACATTCCTTGTGAAGTCTAGAAAAATCGTCTTTTTTCCGAATGCGTTTTACGATCAAAGGTGTTTTTTTTCATTAAACAATTTGATTTTACAATAAAAATATCTCATTTGTGTAATAATATCGTTACGGGGTATAATAGAAGGGCATTACTAAACTTGGTTTTGAATAAACCAACATTGACGGTACATAATCTCTTCTCGTCTATCGCTGATACATGCACATAAGTACTTTGACAATTTTTCTGGCGATTGATGAAAATCTGTGACTACCACCAATTGTGTTTTCTACTATGAAAAAATGTGCTCTCCACATTGAAATTTATTCCAATGCGAGTGACCCTGCTGAGGACTTTCATTCCGGGCATTCTTTGCGAGGTCTCGACAACTCGTTTTTCTCAATAATGTGTTTCGTATGTACAAGGTGTTTTTGTTGAAAGAATGTGATCTTTCAATAAAAAAACATGTCTTTTGTATGATAATATAGTTTCGGTTGACCCTGTGGAGGATCTTCGTTTCGGGCATTCTTTGCGAGGCCGCGCAACATGTCTTGTGCACGCGAGATTTTTTGGCACCGCTTGTAACTGTCAATAAGAACCAGTGCCCTGCAACGGATGTGTTTTCTTTGGTGAAAAAAGTGCTCTTTACGATGAAATTTATTCCAACGCAATTGACCCTGCGGAGGACCTTCGTTTTGGGCATTCTTTGCGAGACGGCCCAAGATGTTTCATGTACAAGACTTCTTTGGCAATTTTTCTACCTATCAATAAGAATGAGTGACCTGCAACAACTGTGTTTTCTTGTGTGAAAAACGTCTTCATTATGATGAAATTTATTCCTACGCGATCGAACTTGCGGAGGGGCTTCGGTTCAGGCTCTCTATGCGAGGCCGCACAAGATATTTCATGCACACTAGTCTTTGGCAATTCTTCTACCTATTAATAAGGACCAGTGACCTGCCATGATTGTTTTTCTTTTGTAAGAAAAAATGTGCTCTTTACGATTAAATTTGTTCCAATGCAATTAACCCTACTGAGGGCCTTAGTCTCCAACTTTCTTTGCGAGGTCTCGGCAAATCATCTTCTTTCCAAATGCATTTTTTCGTGCGAAGGTTTTTCTTCATGAAAACATGTAATTTTTGAATTTAAATAATAAACATAACTCTTGTATAATAATATTGTTTTAGGTTTCAATAGATTCGAGGTACTAAATTCCGGTTTGAAAAACCAACATTGACGAAAAGAGCAAACCGTCAATGTTGGATTTTCAAACCGGAATTTAGTACCTCGAATCTATTGAAACCTAAAAACAATATTATTATACAAGAGTTATGTTTATTATTTAAATTGAAAAATTACATGTTTTCATGAAGAAAAACCTTCGCACGAAAAAATGCATTTGGAAAGAAGATGATTTGCCGAGACCTCGCAAAGAAAGTTGGAGACTAAGGCCCTCAGTAGGGTCAATTGCATTGGAACAAATTTAATCGTAAAGAGCACATTTTTTTTTACAAAAGAAAAACAATCATGGCAGGTCACTGGTCCTTATTAATAGGTAGAAGAATTGCCAAAGACTAGTGTGCATGAAATATCTCGTGCGGCCTCGCATAGAGAGCCTGAACCGAAGCCCCTCCGCAAGTTCGATCGCGTAGGAATAAATTTCATCATAATGAAGACGTTTTTCACACAAGAAAACACAGTTGTTGCAGGTCACTCATTCTTATTGATAGGTAGAAAAATTGCCAAAGAAGTCTTGTACATGAAACATCTTGGGCCGTCTCGCAAAGAATGCCCAAAACGAAGGTCCTCCGCAGGGTCAATTGCGTTGAAATAAATTTCATCGTAAAGAGCACTTTTTTCACCAAAGAAAACACATCCGTTGCAGGGCACTGGTTCTTATTGACAGTTACAAGCGGTGCCAAAAAATCTCGCGTGCACAAGACATGTTGCGCGGCCTCGCAAAGAATGCCCGAAACGAAGATCCTCCACAGGGTCAACCGAAACTATATTATCATACAAAAGACATGTTTTTTTATTGAAAGATCACATTCTTTCAACAAAAACACCTTGTACATACGAAACACATTATTAAGAAAAACGAGTTGTCGAGACCTCGCAAAGAATGCCCGGAATGAAAGTCCTCAGCAGGGTCACTCGCATTGGAATAAATTTCAATGTGGAGAGCACATTTTTTCATAGTAGAAAACACAATTGGTGGTAGTCACAGATTTTCATCAATCGCCAGAAAAATTGTCAAAGTACTTATGTGCATGTATCAGCGATAGACGAGAAGAGATTATGTACCGTCAATGTTGGTTTATTCGAAACCAAGTTTAGTAATGCCCTTCTATTATACCCCGTAACGATATTATTACACAAATGAGATATTTTTATTGTAAAATCAAATTGTTTAATGAAAAAAAACACCTTTGATCGTAAAACGCATTCGGAAAAAAGACGATTTTTCTAGACTTCACAAGGAATGTCTGAAACGATGACCCTCCGGAGGGTCAATTGCGTTGGAATAAATTTCATCGTGAAGAACATATTTTTTACACTATACAATACAATTAATCGTTTGAAATATACAATACATATTAATCGTTTGAAAAATTTAAAAAATCTTTTGTGCATGAAACGCCGATAAATGAAAAGAGTGTAAAGCCCATCGTATAAGTTGAATCAAAATCATACATAATTTGTAAAATTTTAAATTTTATATAGATCTTGCGTAAGCTATGCATCTGTTATTCGATGTTTATTTGTAATTTCTGAAAGACGGGAGTTGGAAATAGTTGCATTTTTGAAATGTTTCGGACTTTGCGGGCATTCAAACGAGAAGTATGAAAATATTGATGAAGCATGCGTAAAAGATCTTATAAAAATAATCATAAATCGATAAAAGAGACTGCAAAAGTTTGGGTACTCTTCTTTCACGGATAATTACTTCGGAATTGTATTTTTGAAGGTAACATTCTTATCCGTTCGATTTATCACAAGTGAACTAAAAAGATCTATTATAGAACTCAAAGAGATGACAAAATATTGGTTTTAATATCCCTGCATTTAATAATGAATGTTTGGATATTTGATTCCATAAGATATCGTAAGACGTGTTGACAGATCGACGCTTTATTTCAGAGTAATAGATGAGGCAGCTAAAATAACAAAACACGATCTCAATCAATTAACAAATGAGTTCTATCCAATACCCCCTTTTGAGATGATGACGAAAATTAATTTTGAGAACCAAACGTTATTTATTCCAGGAATATCGAGACATTTGCAATATTACGGGCCCAGAAGTCCTTCAGTGAGCACATCAGCAGCCGTATCGTTTGCTGCAATATATTCCACTTCGAAATCTCGATTACTTCCCGGACAAAATAATGATGGATTTCAATATGTTTAGTACGATTGTGGAAAATTGAATTCTTTGCGTGTTTTCGTGCACTACAATTGTCGCTAAAAAGTTTTAATTTCGTCATTTTATTGTATCCAAATACTTTCAATAATCTCTGAAGATACATGGCGTCCTTTGCAGCTTCATTAAGAACCATTTATTCTCCTTCCGTCGAGGATAACGCGACAGTCGGTTATTTTCGTGATTCCCAAGTAACGAGACATTCCCCGAGGATAAATGTAAGCTCGGTGTATGATCTTCTATCTATGATACGATTCCCCCAATCTTTATCGACGTACCCTTCAAAAGATTTTTTTAGTTTTCTTCAACATTAGGCCAAGATTCGACGTTTCTCGTAAAGATCGCAACACTTGATTCGCCGCAGTCCAAACAGTTTCGTCGTACCATAAATTGAATTGACTTGAATAAATTACAGCGTAAGCTATATCTGGTCTAGTACATACGGCATGATACATTAGAAACCTAATCGATTCTCTGTACCGCTGTTTGCATATCTTTTGATTTGTCGAATCTTCGTTCTTTTGTAGTTTTGTTCAGAGATCCATCGGGGCTTGTCGAAATTCAAGATTCATTGATCTTATATCGATCGAGTATACCTTTTATGTATCCTCGTTTATGCATTGCTGTTCCGTTATTGTTTCGTAAAAATTCTATACCAAGACAGTATTTTATATTGTCAACATGTTTCATCTCGAAACTTTTTGACAAATAATTTGTAAGTTCCTTAATCATGTTTTGATTCCGTAGTGTGTCCAAAATGTAATCAACATTTTCCGTCATTATGAGTATTTCGTTTTTGGATTGTTGATAGAAGACGCAAGGATTCTCGTTTGATTGAATCAATTTGAATTTCTTTACTTCTTCTGCCAATCGTACGTGCCATCAACGATCTGCTTAATGTAGACCATAAAATGCCTTCTGGAGAAGACAAACTTCGTTGCCTACTTCTAGTTCTTTTAACATGACTCGTGCGGCATTGCCGATTCTGCTGGACGACTTTCCAGTACGAATAATCTCTTCCAAAATTTTGTTAGGGCTTTCAGGAACTTTCATGTAAATATTTTCCTCTAACATACCGTTTACATGAGCTATTGTGACATCGAATTGTTGAATGTTCATGTCGAACTTGACAAGTAAAGCCGTCATTATTTGAATCAAGCAGAGTCCAGTCACCGGTGCGAAAGTTTTGATAAAATCGATTTCAGAATGTTGAGAAAATCCTTTCGCAACAATCCTCACCTTTTTCTCTAACGTTCGATCTGAATTATATTTATTTCACAGAATCACGTGACTTCCAACGACTTCCTGATTTTTTGGCGGATCAACTACATTCAACGTATCATTTTTCATAATTTATTTTAGTCCGCTGCCATAACTCGGAACCATTCACCTGAATCGGCACTGTTGACAACTTCGCAAATTGAGGTTTCTGCAATACAAAAAACACATTCGGTACCCGTCTTTACGTTTGGGTTTTCTTTTATTGCATTAACCATTTGATACTCCTTTTGCGGCCTCCCTCTTAATCCAGTCATTATTTTATTTGGTCTTCCCGGACCTCGTCTCGGTGCTTCTCTCGTTTCGTATTTCTGGCAGTCTTCTTCTCTGCTTTCTTCTTCTTCTTCAAAATCTTCATTGTTATTTTCGATATTTTCATTGTTGTATTCTCCGATTCGATTCAGCGGCGCTTCGAGCGAATTATTCTCAATTTCTTTCAATGAGAATTCGATTTCTCTAACTTTCGAGATTCCTTGTGTTTTTCAAGGATAATGGACTCGTCATTATTTCTTTCAAACGAATTTTCTTTGAACTCGTCTTGAGTTTCGTCGTTCAAGTTCTTTGAACTTGAATTCCCATCTAGCGTAATAACGATTTTTTATTCTTCCGTTATCCGTACTCTGTATGCTTTTGATGTCTCCGAATAACCAACGAAAATTCCTTCTTTGGATCGAGCGTCAAGTTTTTCGTTGCCCGACTCCCGAATTAAGGCTACGACTCAGGAATTAAAGTAAGTTACAGTTAAGGGTCTTCGAATTCCATTTTCTCTTAAGAGATCTTCCATATTTTTGCTCATGTATTCCTTACCGTCGTTGGTTCCCTAGAGTTTGATTTTCTTTTCCTTTTGCATTGCCGCGATCGCATTATATTCTTTAAGAAGATTACAAAATTCCATCTTTCGTTTTAATCATTCGCACTTTGCACCATTTCGATTAGTCATTTATGAAAATGACGAAGTATCGCGCATTTCCATTCGACGCGACTCTCATTAATACACAAATGTCCGAATGTACGATTTTTAAAAAGTTTGGAACTTCCTTCCGTTTTCTTCGGAAATGTTCTTCATGACGCATAAAAATCTTATCATCTTTCCGCGAAAATAAATATCGCAATTTAAATTTTCTTTTGCTTCACCCAGCTTCATTCCTAGAACCGCTCCAGTTTTATGTCCGCTTACGAGATCATGCATATTCATATGTCCCATCCGGCAATGCAAATTATCGGTTGCTTCGAACGGCGATTCTGTCACCAAGTTATCAACGGCATCCTTTTCTTTCACCAGTTCTGCCCACCTGCGAAATCGCATTTCCGCCTTTGTTGGCAACAGAGGCTTGGTTTTTTGTTGAAAATCACGTCGTATCCATGATCAGTTATCTTACTAATCATAAATTCGTTTGTAAATCTGGTAAATAGAGAGCATCGTGCAACTTCAGATTCGTGGATTTTTTTTTAAATTTGCTTGCAATCGTAACAGTTTCTCGAAATTTTATATCTGTCGAAGAATTATTAGCGAGATTCAATTTTTGATTTTTCGTTTCAGTAATCGTAAATGAATTTTCTTCATCTTTACATAAATGCGAAGTGCATGAGCTATCAAGATATCAGTCTTCGTCAAGACTTTTTGATTTCGCTTCGAAAGCTTGCTGAGAAGTTTTTTATTTTGCGTAAAAACTAAAAAGCTTTCCGCTGTATTCGCGTTGTTGCAATTTACTTATGTGACCTTTCTTTCCACATCGATGGCACTTGAATTTAAACGGCTCCTTTTGTTTCATGTCTGTTCTAACGCTCGTCGAATTTTTATTTCATTTTTTGATAAAATTTTCGTTCGCAATCATTGCTTCCGATGAAATGATGTATGTACCGTTTTTCGAACATCTGCCTTTTTAACGATTTTTTGTCTCGTCTGGAGTCAGAAATTTACTGCGCCACTCGATTGCGCGACGAAAATGCTTAAAACGCAAAGGAAGACTATATAATAATATAATTCTTAATAAATCTGGATTGATGCCCATAGACACTTAGTTCAGTTTATCTAATGTGTCGAAAAATTTTCGAAGATGATTTCTAAAGTCATCGTTATCGTCCATCCGATGCAACGTTAATCTTTTTGGTAGTATTTAACCCATACCTCATTTGATGTAACGCAAATTTAATCTGCATCAATTCGCGTGAATTTATTTATAAAATCATGTCTGATTTCGCCTTTCGATCTTCGTTTTCCCACGTTGCTATTGCTATTGCTATTGCGACTGCGTTTCCAGCACTATAAGCGGGTTTTCTTTTTCCTCCGTAACGTACAATCATGCACCGTTTTTTATCAACAGAGCTTCTATGTTCTAAATTGTTTGTCCATGTATCGTCATACGAGAAACATAAAAATATCGATGAAGCGTGCGTCAAAGAGCTTATAAAAAATAATCATATATCGATAAATGAGACTGTAAGAGTTCGGATGGATTCTTCGTGCGCAGAAAATTACTTCGGAATTAGATTTTTGGAGGTAACTGTATTATGCGGTCCATTTATAAAAAGCGAGTTCAAAAGGTCTGGTATAAAACTTAAAGAGATGAAAAGTTAAAATATAAAACACTGTCGCTTTTGTATAAATTACACATACTCACCATGTACTCTGTTTCAACATGTCTACGGTAATTATGAATAAATGAATATAAACGTTTAAACGAAATTAACCTGTATCGTCTATTACACATAACCTTTCTCCTATAAAATACGGTTAAGAAGATAACTTACCGACATACGGTATTTACCGACCGACAATAAAAAAAAGAACTGTTTTACCGACTGTAAGATATCCGAGGAAACTCTAGTCACGTGGCTGCCAAGGCACGTGCTTGCACGCCGCTTCTGGCGAGGGTGGTGGCCCAGTGTAGGGACCAATCAGCGCTCGGGAAATTTGCGAGGGTGTGAGGCCATATATAGTGCGCTATACCGGACAAGTGACCAGTACGGGGACCAATCACTGCTCGGGAAATTCTGAGGGGGTGAGGCGACCAGTACGGGGACCAATCAGCGCTCGGGAAATTTTGAGGGTGCGGGTCGACCAGTATAGGGACCAATCACAGCTCGGGAAATTTTGTGGGGGCGGGGTGACCAGTATAGGGACCAATCAGCGCTCGGGAAATTTCGGGGGGGTACCACCCCAATCCGTCTGCGCCACTCTGGTGGGGGTGGATGACCAGTATAGGGACCAATCAGCGCTCGGGAAATTTCCAGATGTTGGGGTAGGGGGCGTGGCTAAGGGGTGGGGGGCCAATCACAGACGACCATGAGGCCCAAAGTGGCGGGGGTAGGGACAGACAGGGAGGGGGCGGGGCCAGAGAGAGAGGGGTGGGGGAACGACCCGGTCTCCCTATCCTGGTACCTTACTACTCATGAATATATAAAGTGTACGTGGTTGTATATTTAAATGTATGCCACGTTCAAAGTGCATATATAAAAAATTCACGCCGCTGTATATATTATGTAGATCATTATGTACGCATCATATGAATAATGTCGATCAAAAGTATACAATCATTATTACATCCATGTAAGAATTGGGCACTTAATTTTATATGAGTTGTATACATGGAATGTATTGATCATGTATGCCGCATATAAATTGTATATACTGTCATACTTTGACTTACGCCATGGCGTAACTCCGGGGCCAGTAAGTAAGTGTTTCATTAAAAATGAAACTATATGAAATTTGTATTTCGCATATATTTACTTGTATAATAAAAATATAAACGTAATGAAATGTCCATATATTATTAATATACCGGTAAAATATTTGACATGTATTTTCATGTGTAAGAAAAATATAATTAAAATAGATTCTTCCTACAAAAAGTATGTCAGTAATACATACAAAAAAAATGTAGCATGAATGTTGCATTTTGAAAGTAAGTGTTTTATTTAAAATAAAATTATATGAAATTTGTATTTCGCATATATTTACGTCATCTATGCGCTGCATAGATCGCGCGTATATATAGATTATAGTACTTTTTGGCGTTATATATGTGACGGTTATAAATATACGCTGCATATAATTTTCGCGTATATTTCACTTATATAAATTTCCATGTGGGCGTAGGTCCCAAAAATTGTTAACCAAAAGATCTGAAAACCAGAAACTTGGAGCTTCAAAATCCTTTTTTCATTCCCTCGATACGACCATTTTTCACTGAAATACAGCCTATCGAAACTCACGGAAACTTTGCAAATTTGTCTTGCTTCCTTAATTTTTGCGAGTAGTGCATTTTCCGATTAATATCTTTCAATTAATTGTGTTCTATAAATCACACATTATACATACATGTTATAATGCATTTTTCTAAACGATATATCAAAAAGAAGTGAAATGGATCATAATAGTATTTTGTGCATCTAGGGCCAGAGATAAATCTTTTTGTCAAGCGTGAAGTTTACCGCAACGAGCGAAGCGAGGGCCGCAACCACGCGAGACAAAAGACGAATCTCTGGCCCGTGCTGCACACGAACTTTTTTTTCTCCATGGGAGATTTGAATGTCTTTTCGCTATATGCGTGGATAGCCAAAAAGAGGCTCTTTTTTGACAGCTAAGAGTGAAAAAGAGCCTCTTTTTGGCCATCCACGCATATAGCGAAAACACACGCAAATCATACATGGGGAAAAAAAACATCGTGTGCAACACGGGCCAGAGGTACGTCTTTTGTCACGCGTGGTTCCGGCCCTCGCTTCGCTCGTGCGGCAAAGTCCATGCTCGTTGAAAAGACTTATCCCTGGCCCTAGATGCACAAAATACCATTATACAAGTGAAAGATGAACGCCAAGTATTTAAAAAAGTAAAAAATATTGAAATATTAAAACATTGGAAAAAATTGAAAAAAACCGGACAAGTGCGAGTCGGACCACCCACCGGGGGTTCCGTATAATAGATTGATTACGTACTTTAAATGAAGACTTTATTTTTTATGATTTAATTCGAAATTCATAGTTTTTAGATTTTACCCTATGCTTGTAGTATAACACGGTATTACTTATCAAATTTCATAGTTCTAGATCAACGGAAAATAGCCTATAAATTTTGATTCCCTTAAGAGTGTCGAAATATATGTTTTTTGCGGCATAAGCGGCCGTATCTTTTTTTTACGTTAACTTAGAAGTTAAATTTTTACACTGCTTCAAGGGATGTGTGTGAAGTTGGCCCCCTAATTTCACGATAAAAAAAAACATCATGAGTTCTAGTTGGCCCCCACATAGTTCTGGAGTTCTACATGCTTTAGATCAATAGCTTTGTTTATTTTCTACGAGAAATTGATTATTGAACTTAATGGAGGGCCAACTACACAAATAAAAAAAATTGCGTGGTCATACCAACCAAAGTATTGGTCGCATCAGAAAAAGTTATAAGGATGAATTGTAGGACTCTTTGAGGGGCCAACAGAACTCTTTGAAAAAATTTCGAATTTTGAACAAAAAAAACAAATTTTTTGAGAACATTTTTTTTCGATTCCATTTGTATATGACGTGATTTCTAGATGCCCCCCATAGAGTTCTGATGTTCTATATACTTTTTATTAATAGTCCTGCTGATTTTTCAGTCCAGAGTTTTTTTATTCAACTTAATGAGAGACTCACTTTCCAAATCAGAAACTTGTGTTCATACTAACCAAAGTATTGCTTGGATGAAAAAAAGTTATGAGGATAAATTTTAGAACTCTTTAGGGGGCAAACAGAACTTATTGGAAAAATTTGGAATTTCTGGAGAAAAAAAAATTTCAAATAATTTTTTTACTCCCACATGAATATAACGCGAGTTCTACCTGCTCCCCATGGAGTTCTGATGTTCTATATACTTTTTATCAATAGTTCCGGTGATTTTTCAGTCCAGAGTTTTTTCAAAAATTTAATAAGAGACTCACTTTCCAAATCCGTAGTTTTGGGTGCTCATACTAAACAAAGCATTGCTCAGATCAAAAAAGTTATTAGAATAAATTATAGAACTCTTTGGGAGGCAAACTGAACTATTTGGAAAAATTTCAAATAAAAAAATAATAAATTTCAAATAAATTTTATATCCCATATTAATATAACTCGAGTTCTAGCTGCCCCCAAGGAGTTTTGATGTTCTATATACTTTTTATCAATAGTTCTGCTGCTTTTTCGCTCGAGAATTTTTTTTTCAATGCAATCAGAGGCTAACTTTCCAAATCCGAAACTTTGGATGCTCATACTTACCGAAGCATTGCTCGGATCACAAAAAGTCATTGAGATAAATAATAGAACTTATTGCGGGGCAAACAGAACTCTTTAGAAAAAATTCCAATTAAAAAAAAAAAAAATTTCAAAATAAATTTTTTAATCTCATAGGAATATAACGCGAGTTCTAGCTGCCCTCATGGAGTTCTGATGTTCTATATACTTTTTATCGATAGTTCTGCTGATTTTTTGCTCTTTTTTTTAAATTTAATGAGAGGCTCACTTTCCAAATCCGAAACTTTGGTCGCTCATACTAACCGAAACATTCCTCGGATAAAAAAAAGTAATGAGGATTAATCACAGAACTCTTTAGTGGGCAAACAGAACTCTTTAGCAAAATTTCCAATAAAAAAAAAAATTTTGAATAAATTTTTGGATCTCATATGAATATAATGCGAGTTCTAGCTGCCCCCTATAGAGTTCTTTTCTTCTATATAATTTTCATCAATAGTTCTGCTGATTTTTCGTTCGTGAGTTTTTATTTAAATTTAATGAGAGGCTAACTTTTCAAATCCGAAACTTTGGGTGCTCATACTAACCGAAGCATTGCTCAGATCGAAAAAAGTCATTGGCATAAATAATAGAATTCTTTGGGGGGCAATCAGAACTCTTTAGAAAAATTTCCAATTTTGCAAAAAACTTTTTTTTCAAATAAATTTTTGGATCCCATATGAATATAACGCGAGTTCTAGCTGCCCCTCATGGAAATCTGATGGGGCAAAATTCCGAAAGGCAACATGCGTTTGGGCTTCATAGTCGATGGTTGTTTTGTAACTTTCGGGACACATAGTACAGTATGAGAGTACACTCTGAAATTTTTATTTTATTTTTAAATCAACCAGTTTGAATGTACCGATGACGTCATTGTTCCGTAGGAAGAAGAAAACGCAACTATCCAGAATCTGGGTAGTGACTCGAAACAAGTACATTTCCGACTTTACCGACATGCCAAAATATATATATACAGCCCAAGAGAAACTCTCGACAAATATCAAGGAGAAGGCATTTATGCATTGGAAAAGTAACTAGTCTTTTGTTTTAAAAAAGAGAAGAAAACTTTAGTGTGTATGACAACGGAAAAAATGTCAATATATCGATCTCGAGACGTCTCGCAAATTGGCCGTGTATCGGAGTAACTCGCGAATCGGTCGTGTATCGGAGTACTCGCGAATCGGTCGTGTATCGGAGTAACTCGCGAATCGGTCGTGTATCAGAGTAACTCCAGAAGTGAATATTTCTATTGAATCACGTATCACGTATCACGTATCACAAATCACGATAACAAACAGCAGCGATCGGTCTGGCCAACCGATCCATACGCCCGAGGTCTGACCCTTGCTATATCGCGACGGATTCACAAATCCGTCCATAGAAGTCAAGCCCTTGCTCCTCCTGTATACACATTCTCACTCCAACACAAATATAATTGATTCACACCTCATTCATTCGACTTTATCATCAAAATTACCCTGGTTGTTATTACTTACTCGACTCTATCGCCAAATTTACATCCGCCAGTTGGATTGTTCATAATATTCGTCAAATCACCAGCTGATTAGTCTCGCTAATAAGTACTGCGTCTCGAATTCCGTCGCAGTACCATTTGTTTTACATATATATTAACTTAAGACTTCACCTCTGTGTCAATGAAAAATGTAATTACTTGTTCTCATACATTCAATTCAATCTTATTCCTGTTCTTTTTTGGTTCACATTCATTCAAAATAAATTGGGTTTTTTATGCCTCACGGCTTTTTCTCAAACAAACTTCTGTCTTTTCATTCAACTAATCATTTTACTCCACAGCTTTCGTTTGAATAATAAATTCGTTATAAAATAAAAAATACGAGGCCTCTTCTTTATTGAAGAGTACGCGCCTATGAAACAGTCATTTTTTTGAAATTCCTTGAATGCCATGTCTTAATCAATTTCTCTAGACCCCTATAAATAAATAAAAAAACTACATATATTTTCATCGAAGAAGATCCCAACTTTTCAAAAAAAATATTTCCAACTATGTAACAATTCGTATAAGCATAGAAAAATAGGTTTTTTCCTCAAAAAGGCGTTTTATCGATGAGCCTACACTCCAATCCGTTTTTGCATATTTTTTTCGGATTTCTAAGGTTTTTTTACAAGAAACAACTCTTTTTCGAGAGTGGGATCTCTGCGGCATCAGACCGTTATATATTAAATTTAATCTGAGGTGCTGTAAATATCGAGAAAATAGTGCGGATACAATACTGCTTACTGCGCTAGTATTGTATTATATTGTTACTATCATTTTTTATCGAGGTCGTTATGATTTTTTTACTTAACTTTTCATTTATTAGTATTGTAACAGGAGGATTTGACTATGAGAAAAAATAATGATACCCTGAAAGCAATATAATATACATGATTCCGGGAAATTGTTAAATTTTTTTTTTTCGAGCATACTCAGAAGCAACCAATGCAAACCAAGTGAAAATTGTTGAATAGTTTTTTTTGCGCATTCGCCAAGAAATTGTTAAATTTTTTTTTTTGAGCATACTCAAAAGCAACCAATGTAAAACCAGTAAAAATTGTTAATTTTTTTTTTGCGCAAAATTAAACATGCGTCAATAAATATTTTCATAGAAGATGAATGGATGCTTTTTAAAGTTTGTTTACACATCCATTTCCCGGAATCGTGTATATTATATTGTTTTCAGGGTATTATTATTTTTTCTCGAAGTCAAATCCTCCTGTTACAGTACTAATAAATTAAAAATCGAGTTAAAAACCCACAATGACCTCGATGAAAAATGATAGTAACAATCTAGCGCAGTAAGCATTGTTGTATTCGCACTATTTTCTCGATATTTACAGGACCTTAGATTATATTTAATACATAACGGATTATATTTAATATACATGCCCCAGAGATCCCACTCAGAAAAAAGAGTTTTTCGTGTAAGAAAACCTCAGAAATCCGAAAAAATATAAAATACAGATTCGAGTGTAGGCTCATCGATAAAACGCCTTTTTGAGGAAAAAACCTTATTATAAAAAAAAGTTATTTAGATAAATTGTAGAACTCTTCGAGGGGCAAACAGAACTCTAATAAAATTTCAAATTTTGAAAAAAAAATTTTTTTTTTAAAATAAATTTTTTGATTCCATATTAATATAACGCGAGTTCTAGCTGCCCCCCAAGAAGTTGTGATATTCTATATACTTTTTATCAATAGTTCTGCTGATTTTTCGCTCTAAAGTTTTTTTTAAATTCAATGAGAGGCTTACTTTCTAAATCCGAAACTTTCGGTGATCACACTAGCCGAAGCATTGCTCGGATCGAAAAAAGTCATGAGGATAAATACTAGAATTCTTTGGGGGGCAAACTCTTTAGGAAAATTTCCAATTTTGAAAAAAAAATTCTGACAAGAAATTTCTGGATTGCATGTGAATATAACGCGAGTTCTAGCTGCCCCTCATGGAGTTCTGGAATTTAATGTACTTTTTAGTCTTTAGTTCTATTGATTTTTCACTCGAAATTTTTTTTCTAAACTTTCCAGTGGGCCAACTTCACACATCACAAACTTTGCGTCCCTATACTAACCAAAGTATTGGTCGAATTGAAAAAAAATATGAAGATAAATTGTAGAACTCTTTGGGGGACAAACAGAACTCTTAGAAAAAAATTAAATTAAAAAAAAAAAGAAATTTTTTCAAATAATTTTTTTGATCCCATATTAATATAACGCGAGTTCTAGCTGCCCCCCAAGGAGTTCTGATGTTCTACATACTATATATAAATAGTTCCGCTGATTTTCCGCTCGAGAGTTTTTTTTTTTATTTAATGAAAGGCTCACTTTCCAAATCCGAAACTTTGGGTGCTCATACTAACCGAAACATTGCTCGGATAAAAAAAAGTCACTAGGATTAATCAGAGAACTCTTTAGGGGGCAAACAGAACTCTTTAGCAAAATATCCAATTTTAAACAAAATTTTTTTTTTTTGAAATAAATTTTTGGATCCCATATGAAATAATGCGAGTTCTAGCTGCCCCCTATAGAGTTAATTTATTCTATATAATTTTTATCAATAGTTCTGCTGATTGTTCGCTCCTGAGTTTTTTTTAAATTCAATGAGAGACTCACTTTCCAAATCCGAAATTTTGGGTGCTCATACTAAACAAAGTATTGCTCGGATAAATAAGAAGTCATGAGGATAAATTATAGAACTCTGTGGGGGGGCAAATCAGAAACTTTGCATGATCATGCTAACCAAAGTATTGCTGGGATAAAAAAAAGTTTCTCAGATAAATTGTAGAACTGTATGGGGGGCAAGCAGAACTCTTTAGGAAAATTCCGAATTTTGAAAAAAATTTTTTTTTTTGAGAATAAATTTTTTGATCCCATATCTACGCTAACGCCCCCCAAGAAATTCCCCAGTTCTATATACCTTAGATCAATAGTTCTGTTCATTTCCCACGGGAAATTGATTATTGAACTTAATTGGGGGCCAACTCTACAAATAAAAAAAAGTGCGTGGTCATACCAACCAAAGTATTGCTTGGATAAAAAAAAGTTATGGGACTAAATTGTAGAACTTTTTGGGGGGGGCAAATAGAATTCTTTGGAAAAATTTCGAACTTTGAAAAAAAATAATTCGAAAATAATTTTTTTGATCCCAGGTTAATATAACGCTAGTTCTAGCTGCCTCCCATGGATTTTGGAAATTCTATATACATTTTAACAATAGTTCCGTTGATTTTTCGCTTGAAAATTTTTTTTTTGCTTAGAGAGAGTCTGACTTGACAAATCAGGAACATTGCGTGGTTATACTAACCTAAGTATTAGTCAAATGAAAAAAAGTTATGGAGATCAATTGTAGAACTCTTTGGGAAGCAAACAGAACTTTTGATAAAGAAAAATTTCGAATTTCGTTAGTATGAGCACGCAAAGTTTCTTATTTGGAAAGTGAGCCTCTCATGAATTTAAAAAAAAACTCCGGAGTAAAAAATCAGCAGAACTATTGATAAAAAGTACATATTACATCAGAACTTCATGGGGGGCAGCTGGAACTCGCGTTATATCCATGTGGGATCGAAAAATCGTATTTTGAAAAACAAACTTTTTTTTTTATTTTGAAATTTTTTCAAAGAGTTCTGTTCACCCCTCAAGGAGTTCTAAAATTTATCACCACAACTTTTTTTAATTCGACCAATACTTTGGTTCGTATGGGAACGGAAAGTTTCTGATGTGTGAAGGTAAAGTTCAAAAAAGAAACTTTTGAGTGAAAAATCAACAGAACTAGAGATAAAAAGTACATTGAACTTCAGAACTCCATGAGGGGAACAAGAATTCGTGTTATTCATTTGGATTCAAAGATTTTATTTTACAGAAAAAAAATTCAAAATACGAAAATTTTTCAAAGAGTTTTGTTTGCTCCCCAAAAAGTTCTACAATTGATCCTAGCGCCACGCGTGACCGGTGATGAATCACCGGGCCAAGTGGCTGAAGGATTAGAGAATAATGGCCCATAAGGCCCCTCCTCTCTTACGGAGTAAAGCGATGGAAGCGTTAGACAAAGGCGCGGACATTGTCAAATGCTCCCAGAGTAACTTGCAACACTGTAAAGCGGCCTCAGCTGTCTCAAGCCGGGACCTTGCGGTGGAGCAGACAGACATATCCCTGATACAAGAACCCTGGATTCACAGGGGGCGCGTAAAAGGGATTGATCGCGACCTTGGGTCGTTAATATACGATCTGGCGGAGCCCGGTCCAAGGGCCTGTGTCTTCATTCACAGAAGTCACAGCGCCCTGAAGCTGAGCGGGTTCTGCAGTAGAGATCTGGCAGTGGCGTCGATTACACTGAGGCTAGGGGGGGCCGACAGATCTCATCGTTTGTTCAGCGTATCTGCGGTATGACTCTGAGGAACCTTCACCGACGAGGGAACTGAGAGTCCTGGTAGACCACTGTAGGAGAGAAGGACTGGACCTGGTGATAGGGTGTAGTGCAAATTCGTACCACGGCGTCTGGGGTAGTTTTAATATTAATGAGAGGGGCTCGGCTCTATTACGGTACCTCTCAACGACAAACTTGGAGATCCTTAACAAATGATCTAGGCCTACCTTTGTCACGGCGAGGAGGCAACAAGTGATTGACATCACCCTGGGAACTCCCATGGTAGCACAATGGATAGAAGGTTGGCGATTGGGTGACGAAGATACCCTCTCGGACCATCGCCAAATTCTATTCAACGTCAGGAGCAGAGAGGCCCAGAACAGCACTTCGGCCTGCCGGAACCCCAGGACTACCGATTGGAACTCCTACAGGGAGGGTCTGAGCAGAAGGCTTCGGGGAACGGGGGGCTGGATGAGAACTGAAGGAAAGATTGAGGAAGGGGTAATTCATTGACCGCGGCCATCATCCTGCGTGCCCCGTGAAGGAGCGCAAGAACAGGAAAAAGGTGGCATGGTGGAACGGTGAGCTGAGCAAACTACGCTCTGACTCACGTCGCCTGCTAAATCGAGCCATGAGGACCATGGCGGAAACGAACTGGGCGAATTATAGGGCCATACAAAGGTCCTATAAAAAGCTTGTCAAAAGTTCTAAGTGAAAGGCCTGGGAAAAATTCTGCGGGGAGATGGAGGCTTTACCTACGGTGGCCCAGATTCACAGGGGTTTTACCACAGGGCCACAATCAAAGCTTAGTGAACTCACACTCCCGAATGGGGGGATAGCTGAGCGAGGACATTCTAGCACACCTGACGGAGGTGCACTTCCCTGGATCCACATTGATTGAGCGAGACCCCACCCGAGAGGGAAGGGAGCCCGTGATCAGCCCAAATGATTGGGCAACTGCCGCGCGGGTGGTTTCTCCTGACAGGATCCGGTGGGCCTTGGACTTGTTCGACGGGTACAAGAGCCCGGGTGCTGACGGGATCTTTCCGGCCCTGCTCCAGCCGGTAGGGGAGGATCTGGTCAGACATCTGAACTACACCTTCGGATCCTGCATGGTACTGAGATATGTGCCTATGGCCTGGAGGAAGGTCATGATAGTCTTTATCCCGAAACCGGGCAAAGCTAGCTATGACCAAGCAAAGGCTTTCAGGCCTATCAGTCTGACGTCTTTCTTATTGAAGACAATGGAGAGACTCATTGATAGGTACATAAGGGATGGGACACTGGTGTTAAAACCAGTGCACCACTCACACCACGCGTATCAAGCGGGCAAATTCGTGGAGAGAGAGTGTGCGACGGAATTCCGCGCTTATGACACCATCATCGACTGGATGCACTTCATGCTGCGGACACGGACTATAACGGCAAGCCTTAGTGGGACTGCTGTCAGGGCTCGAGTCGGCCGGGGATGCCCGCAAGGGGGAATAACATCGCCAGTGATGTGGCTCCTTGTCGTCGACGGACTTTTGCGCAGGCTTGAGGGGCTAAGAGTCAAAGTGGTAGGATTTGCCGATGATGTGTGTACAGCAGTCAGCGGCAATCATCCCGCAGTCATGGCGGGGAAGATGCAGAAAGCACTCGACCTCGTCAAAGCGTGGTGCACATCGCAGTCGTTACGGGTTAACCCGAATAAGACTAAGATGATACTATTCACACGAAAGAGGTGCTTTAACATAAAGCGCCCGTCAATTTACGGCGCTGAGCTATCATTCTCCTCTGAGGTTCGCTACCTAGGAGTGACGCTTGATTCTAAGCTCAGCTGGAAGAGCCGCATCACAAAGCAGGCCCGGAAGGCAACTGTCACATTCTGGGCCTGCAGAAGGATGTTTGGTCAAACGTGGGGGCTAAAATCAAAGATGGTCGGGTAGATTCACACGGCCATCCTGCTTCCCCAGTTAATCTACGCCTCCCTAGTATGGTGGCCTGCGCTGCGACGGCTGGTATTAGGAAGACTTTGGGTGGGGTTTACAGACTGGCAGGGCTGGGGATAACTGGTGCGTTGGGCACAACCCCGACCCTGGCTCTGGGTGCCCTGATCGACATCCTGCCTCCGCACATCGCAGCAGAGGCAGGGGCAAGAAATGCAGCAATTCGGCTGCTCTTCAGTGGTAGGTGGACTAGGGCCGCATATGGGCACACCGTGGTTCTCTGACGGGCGGGAGATCTCGAGGAGATTATCCGGCTCGGGGGGGACTGGTGCCCGCAGGAACACCACTTTCACCACAATTACCAGGTCCTCATTCCTGACAGGCAGTCATGGACCTAGGAACAGGAGAGGTTACTATCGCCCGGCAGACCAGTTTGGTATACAGACGGGGTGAAGTCAGAGACAGGTACTGGGGCCGGAGTTTGGAGCGAGGGGCCCAGGATGGAGTTATCCTTCATACTGGGCCACACCGTCTCCGTTCTCCAGGCAGAGCTGTTTGCTATACGAGCCTGTGCCCGTAGTATCCTCAGTAGGGGATATAGCAGCAAACATCTCTACATATGCAGCGACAGTTGTGCTGCGCTCAGACAGCTGCTCAATGTGGTAGTCAAGTCTGAGCTGGCAAAAGACTGTATAAACCTGCTGACTCAAGTGGCTAGAGTCAACAGGGTGAAATTGCTATGGGTACCAGGTCACAGCGGTATCCAGGGCAACGAAAAGGCTCACGAGTTGGTTAGATTCGGCGCTTCGCGGCTCGATATGGCAGACCATGGCGACCGCCCAGGTGTTACCATGGGACTTGTGAAACAGATAACGGAGAGATGGGCCGTGAATCAGTTCGTGGACCTCTGGGTGCAGGATCCAGGGATGAGGCACACCAAGGAACTCTTCTCTGGGCCCTCAGCAATGCTAGGGACCGTGCTAGCTGAACTAGACCGAACCCAACTCAGGGTAGTTGTGGGACTAGTCACGGGACACTGGCACACAGGCAAGCATATGGTGCGACTGGGTCTTGCAGAGAAACCAGTCTGTCAAAGATGTAAAGATGGAGACGAGACACCACTACATCTTATTACGAGGTGCAGGGAGCTGACGGGCGTCAGAAATGATGTCCTTGGGGCACCTGTCATCCTTGAATTCAGCCTGGAGAACACAGGGGCGGGCAGGCTTCTCCGCTTTGCGCGCGAGGCTGGCTTGCCTATGGGTCCGACAGGCTAATAAGCTTGCCCAGCAAAGGGCCCGGGCACAATGGTTCACTAGGACTGAGTGCCCAGACAATTCTTACAAACAGAACAAAAAACAAACATCTCTATAACTTTTTATGATTTGACCAATACTTGGGTTAGTATCCCCCATGGAAATAAAGTGAATGTAAAATATATGTGAAAATATATGAAAAATATATATTATATATTTCGTTCCAAAAATTAGATTATTTTAATATATTTTTCAGTATTTTTGAAAGTACATGCAACATATATTAATGAATGCATTTAAAATGTATACGAAATTTATTTTTCAAGTATGCAGAATGTACGTTTTATATATTCTAAAATATATTTTCAATTATATGCAAAAATATATTGCTGGATATACGCAAAATATATTGTTTATCTACGCAGAATACATGTTTTATATATTATGAAATATATTTAAAATTATATCCAGAAATATATTAATGGATGTATGCAAAATATATTTTCTATATGAATAGAATACATGTCTTATATATTGTACAGGGTGGAAAGAAAATAGTGGTCGCCGCTTCGCCAGGTGATTTTCCAGCTTGAGATCGGTGGAGATCTATCAAGACTTGTATCCGCAAAATTGACCTTGACACTGAAATTCGAGGTCAAATTTTTTTATTGGCTTAAAAAATTCTACGCGTCAAGAGGAACAAAAGTCTCAAAGGGACCATAGGTCGTAGATTCGCCCTTTAAGTCAAAATAACAACTTTAAGTTGAAAATAAATAGAAAAGCTGGATTTTTTCGATCATTCTTCAGATGGCTTTAAATTCACAAGATTTATCGTGACGGAAAAGCTTTCTACCGCACAGCCGGGAAATCACGATATCTCAAGCCAGGGTCGGACCATTTATCACGATGTCTGCAGCCTATTTGCGTTACCCAGAATGCACCACTTGGAGGTTGTCTGCGCAGCATCCCGTGTGTGTGTGTGTGTGTGTTAGTGTGTGTTTTATTTTTTTCGTGTGTGGACCCCAAGGCTCGTCAATACCCCGGTATTTAATGACTCCAAACCACGTGTGCGTGTGTGCGTGCGTGTGTGTGTGTGTTTTATTTTATTCGTGTGTGGACCCCAAGGCTCATCAATTCCTCGGTATTTTTTGACTCCAAACCACGTGTGGGTTGAATTTTCTTCTCATGTGGAGAGCGTGGGCTCAATTTCCGTTTTACTAATTACGCTGGCGGCGACGGCGTTGACGCGGAACCCAAAGATTTGTGCCATTTGCCCTGATGGCCCTTAGCATGCGCGCTTGCTCTGTCCCTTCCACATGGCGTCCTCCATTGCGTAAGCACGCTCGCAGCCTTGCCTGCAGATTCTCCCGAACACGGGTGAGCAGGTCTCGATTTCTCATTAGTCTCGTCACTCCTTCATTTACCCTACGTCTCAGATCAGCTACGGTTCTGATCACTCTACCCGATCGATAAACGATGGCTTTGAGGGCCCCTTAAAAGAAAAATTCCAAAGGGTTCAGATCTGGTGAGCGTGGTGGCCATATGTGTGGTGCAGGATGGCGTCCCATCCATCGACTACCAAACATGTTATTGAGAAAATCGCGGACCAGTAGACTCCAGTGCGGAGGTGCACCATCATGCATGAAATAAACATGGTTTTGACGTTCCCAAGGAATCATTTGGCGAAGTCGAGGCGTAAGATCGCGTCGGAGAAAATCCAAATAACGACCACCATTTAATCGCAGCGGGAGAATAATTGGGGCAATCAGCGTATTCCCGATAATTCCTGCCCAGACATTAACGGCAAATCGACCCTGGATGATCCGCTGCATTATGGCATGTGGATTCCTATCTGCCCAGATGCGGAGGTTTTGTCTATTATTATGCCAGTACTGGAAAAGCTTGCTTCGTCAGTGAACAAGATATTTTCCAAAAATTGTGGATTCCTGTCCAATCTGTGTAGCATCCATCTGCAGAAACGTTCACGAGCACGGCGATCTCCTGGATGCAATGCCTGCACAAATTGCACACGGTAAGGTCTCAATCCTTCTTCTCGTATTATGCGCCTCACTGTCGTGTGAGATGTTCCGACACGAGCGGCTATTCGACGCAAGCCCATGACGGAATGAGCCCGTGCAAGCGCGATAACGCGTTTTTCAATCCTCCAGTGGATCTGGGGGTGTCCACGCCGGTGATGTCCAGCACGTTGGACTTCGAACCGTTCTTGATCCGCAAAACGTTGATCCAAACGTTGGAATTCGCGTCTATCAGGGATCGCACGCCGGGATACTCGTCGATTACCAGCACGATTCTGGATGATCCCAGCATAAATTTCACGAGCTCGAGCATAGTTTCCCAGAGCCTCGTCGATCGCCCCTAGCATCAATCGTTGATCCCGACTATCTCGCACATGACCGTGATCGTCCATGATTGCGTCACAAAAGCAATGCCGCTACTATCAATTCAGTCGAGTTCAGCTTCAAGAGGTAAATTATGAAACCAGATATCGGTATAATGCCAGTGTTGGAATAAAAACCAGTCCTCGACTTGGAATGCGGCGATGTCTGAGTTCTGGGTAGACAATGAGCTACACGACCTGGGATTTCAATTGAGACTCGATTTTGGATTAACAAGGATTAGCTGAGTGAAATTTCATTCGATTGTCATTGCTTACGCAATGGAGAACGCCATGTGGAAGTGACAGAGCAAGCACGCGTGCTAAGGGCAATCAGGGCAAATGGCACAATTCTTTGGGTTCCGCGTCAACGCCGTCGTCGCCAGCGTAATCAGTAAAACGAAGATAGAGCCCAAATTCTCAACATGAGAAGAAATTCAACGCACGATCAGGAAAACTCATATTTACGGATTTTTAATATTTCATTATTCTTTTTCTGGGTGATGGGGTCACTTGTAACCCATGGTTCCTCTCTAACTTTTGTTCTTCTCAATTAGTAGAATCATTTAAGCCAATAAAAAAATTTGACCTTGAATTTCAGTGTCAAGGTCAATTTTGCGGATACAAGTTTTGATAGATCTCCACCGATCTCGAGCTGGAGAATCACCTGGCGAAGCGGCGACCACTATTTTCTTTCCACCCTGTACAATATACTACAAATTATATACAGAAATATATTACTGAATGTAGGCAAAATATAGTTTTTATATAAGTGGAATACACGTTTTTCATACTCCAGGTTATACAAAAATAAATGTGAAATATATTTCTGATTATACGCAAAATATATTGTTTATATAATTAGAGTGTATGTTTTATATATTCTGGCATATATTAAAAATTATATTCAGAATTATCTTTATCTTGCAGTATTTATCGATAAATAATACAAAAGTTGTGGTTGGTCACAGAATTATCACAATTCTTTTATGAAAAAATGTGCACAGAAATTTGAATCAGACGCTGAATTATGTAGTTTCCGCACGGTAAAAATTCGGGGTTTCTAAATATATGAGTCTATTTCATTTGGTGCAGAGGATAAATTCATAGTCTCCTTGGAATAAAGTCGAAGACCGCACAGCTATTGTAGCGTGCTGCCTGGCAATTTTTGACATGCTGTAAAATAATGGGCCCTCGCGGGCCCAAAGGAGTTTACCCTCTGTCTGCCTTCTATTATGGACACCTCAGAGAGGCGTATTGAGTGAGAGTAACAGGGGCGACTGTATTATTTGTCTACGCACAGAGAACACATGTCCGCAATATAACGCAGTACCCAATTTTTTTAATCTTCCATTCCTGGAATGAAACGAAGAAAGTATAGACGACGTGGGCTGTCGACAGTTGTGCTTCGGTAGCGAATCGATCCGAACGTATCGCTGCGGAAACTGTGAAGAGAATTGTAATTTTTGTTAGTTATTTCTTTCTTGTTTAAATTAGAAGAAGCAAAACTAGAAAGGATTCTTGAAAACTTGATCGGAATAACGTAGGAAAAAGCAAATTCCTCGCATAGTTATGAATCTATTGCAAGATATTAAATCAGATGTGAAATTTGGATCTGATAAACGTATATCTGCAACATAATGATCGAATCTTGGTGATATTCCGTACATCTTATAGCCCAACTGATCTGGAAGCCATACAATTCACCACGCAGCTCGGAAAAAGGTCGGCGGTGCCATAATAGTACATTACATCACGAGGACGTAAAATAATAATAAGTAATTGGCGAGTTTCCATTCATTTTACACGTTATGAAATTCTGTGTGGGCCCTGAGCTACATGTATACTAGAAATCGTTTGTAGTTATTTTTTCTGTTGGAGATAAACTCGCCAAGTACTTATTATTATTTTTTTATATTTTGAAATATATTTTTTTCATATGTCATTTTTCACCAATTACCCATTTTTCTGAAAAATTGATATATATTTTGCTACCAATTACCGATTATTCGGGTAATTGAGAATATTTTCAGACCAATAATCAATTTTTCTAAAAATTGATATGATTTTTAGACCAATTACCGATTATTTGGATAATTAAAAATACAATTTCGGATAATTTCAATTTTGCCAGGAATCGGTGTTCTATCTTTCAAAATTATTGATTTTCCATCAATTGAAAAATGGAAAATCGTAATTTTTTTTGCCGATCTCTGGTTAAAATCTTGAAAGGGGTAATTCTCCAAAGGTGAAAATCACGAAGGATACAGATCCCGAAAAAATATTTCTTCACATTCGGTGTCCGAAATGCCTGCATAGGAGGTAAATTCAAATAAAAATAAAATCGGGTCGATTTGGGCCTGATTTGAATTTAAAGTTACGGGGTTCAAGACGAATTTTAATTAAGTGTAAAAAAAGGTGATTATATTAATTGCGATCGATTTTCCATAATCATCGCGCCACCCTTTATTAGAGTGAATATATTATCCCTTCATGAACACCAAAACTTTTATAATCATTTTTTTGTATAACCTGAAGGTTGCTGAAAGGTGCGAAAAATTCGACAAAGGAGAAGGAAAAAAACTGTCACCTCAGCGATATTCGGTGGCATTCGAAAGAGAAATAAAATCCCGATACAACGTATTTCCCGAAATTCTCCAAAGCCTTATAATTAGGTAATTATTAAGAAAATAGTATCATGTATATAGATATACTTCTGTGTATAAGCGAGTTAGCAGGCGTATAAGAGTCTTGGAGCTCCTCTCGACATTTCGGGATTAGGGAGGAAATGTACTTGTCTCGAGTCGCTAGCACGACTCTTGAGTTGAAAAAAAACTCTGGCGTGAAAAAACAGCAGAACTATTGATCAAAAGTATATTGAACCTCAGAACTCCATGGGGAGCAGCTAGAACTCGCGTTATATCCATATGGGATCGAAAAATATTATTTTCAAAAAAGAATGTTTTTTTTTATATCGGAATTTTTTCGGAGAGTTTTGTTTGCATTCCAAAGAGTTCGACAATTTACCGCAATAACTTTTTTCGATTCGACCAATACTTTGGTTGGTATGACTACAAAAAGTTTTTCATTCAGAAAGTGAGCTCTCATTAAATTTAAAAAAAAACCTGGAGTGAAAAAACAGCAGAACTATTGATGAAAAGTCTATAGAACATCAGAACTCCGTGGGGGCAGCTAGAACTCGCGTTATATCCATATGAGATCATAAAAATTTATTTAAAAAAATATATATATTTTTTTTAATTTTAAATTTTTCCAAAGAGTTCTGTTTGCCCCCCCTAAAAGTTCTACAATTTATTCTAATAACTTTTTTTGATCCAACCAATACTTTGGTTGGTATGACCACGCACTTTTTTTTATTTCTAGAGTTGGCCCTCAATTAAGTTCAATAATCAATTTCCCGTGGAAAATGAACAGAACTATTGATCTAAGGTATATAGAACTCCAGAACTATGTCGGGGGGGGGGGGGGGGGGGCAGCTAAAACTCGCGTTATATTGATATGGGATCAAAAAATTAATTTTCAAAACAACCATTTTTTTTCAAACGTCGAAATTTTTTCAAAGAGTTTTGTCTGCCCCCATAGAGGTCTTTAAATTATCCTGCTAACTTTTTTTGATCCGAGCAATTCTTTGGTTAATATGACAACGCAAAGTTTTTGATTTGGAAAGTGAGCTCTCATTAAATTTGAAAAAAAACCTTGGAAGGAAAAAACAGTAGAACTATCGATAAAAAGTCTATTAAACATTAGAACTTTATGTGAGGCAGCTAGAACTCGCGTTATATCCATATAGGATAATGAAAATTTATTTTAAAAAAAAAAATCTCACGATTCACAATTTTTTCAAAGAGTTCTGTTTGCCCCTCAAAGAGTTCTACAATTTATCCTCATAACTTTTTTTAATCCAACCAATACTTTCGTTGGTATGACCACGCACTTTCTTTGATTTGTGAAGTTCGCCCCCCCCATTAAGTTCAATAATCAATTTCTCGTGGAAAATGAACAGAACTATTGATCTTAAGTATATGGAACTTCAGAACTATGTGGGGGGTAATAAAAAAAAACAACGTGACTTCTAGTTGCCCCCCCACATAGTTCTGGAGTTTTATATACTTGAGATCAATAGATCTGTTCATTTTCCACGAAAACTTGATCATTGAACTTAATAGGGGGCCAACTTCACAAATCAAAAAAAGTGCATGGTCATACCAACCAAAGTATTGGTTGGATCAAAAAAAGTTATAAGGATAAATTAAAAAACTCTTCAGGGGGCAAACAGAACTCTTTGAAATAATTGTGGCTTTTGGATTTTTTTTTTTTTTTTTATAAATTTTTGTGATCCTATATAGATATAACGCGAACCCTACCTGCCCCCACTAAGTTCTGATGTTCTGTATACTTTGCATCAAAAGTTCCATTGATTTTTCACTGCAAAGTTTTTTTTTGCCTTAATGAGAATCTGACTTTACAAATCAGACACTTTGCGTGGTCATACTAACCCAAGTATTGGTCAAATCAAAAAAGTTACGAAAATCAATTGTTGAACTCTTCGGAGAGCAAACAGAACTATCTGAAAAAATGTCGTATTTTGAATTTTTTTTTCTGTAAAATGAAATCTTCGAATCCAAATGGATAACACGAATTCTTGCGCCCCTCATGGAGTTCTGGAGTTTAATATACTTTTCATCTCTAGTTCTGTTGATTTTTCACTCGAAAGATTTTTTTTTAACTTTATGGGTGGCCAACTTAACACATAAGAAACTTTGCGTTCCCATACTAACCAAAGTATTGGTTGAATTAAGAAAAGTTATGGTGACAAATTGTAGAACTTCTTGAGGGGGGAACAGAACTCTTCAAAAAAAATTCAAAACAACAATAAAAAAGTTTGTTTTTCAAAATACGACTTTTCGATCCCACATGGATATAACGCAAGTCAGGGGTATGACACTCAATGCTAAAAGATCTTCGCTTATTTGACACGCTTCTGATTGGTTGGGGTATGCATCAGTTGCTAACTGCAGGACGTGAAACTCGAACTGCGGTATGGGGTGGTAATGGTGGTAGCATTGCCGAATTTTGGCTGGCAAAGTAAAGAACTTTCTTATCAATAATCGACCTTTTATAAGCGCTACTCAGTTCGAGATTCTTTTTCATGTTTGCCTCGTTGTTATGAATAGTTTACGACACTGAGAATAATTAATAGATATTGCCGTTTTTTAAAATTCGGTTTCATTCATTTCATAATTTTGAAATAACATATTTTATAACATGATCAATGAAATAAGACGCAGCTAAACGATATAAATTTTATATGGGAATTTAAATTGAAGATTTATTTCTATAAAACTTTGCGTAGTGAGAAATTACGGAATGATAAATAATACTTGAACATTTTAATGTAATAGTCGATAAATGTGATTCATTTTAATTCCGAGTAAAACTGTTCCTCAGTTTAATATTTTATAATAACTATGCTATTTTAGACAGAACAGAGAGTAAATACGTATCAAATTTGTTGCTCATCGCAATTTTTCAATATTGATCCCCACTCATTAAGAGCAAAAGATATTGGAGAATAATTGCTAACATAATTTGTTAATAGGAAATACAATAACTCTACTCTTTAATCTATATTCTTAAATAATTCTATTCGTAAATATCTCCCTTCAAATATCTCTACCCTTAAAATGTCTGTGCTTGTGAATAACTTTATTATATAAAGTTATTCAGTTATGTTGAAGGAAGGAATCGGCTGCGATTCGGCCAGTGGGTCCAAATAAAAATGGACAATTTTTCGTATACCGTTTCGATCTTTATTCGGATCCTCTTCAGATTTATTATTTCTAAAAATACATTCGTTTTTGTCTTATTTTGTATAATAGTTTGATATGTTTTACATTATGAACTTGAATGTTGTGTCATGACTGACCTGAATTTGTATGGGTAATTTTCGATCATTTGATGAATCTAGGACAATATACATTATGAATTTATTGTATCAAGACGGGTCGTTTTTATGTGATCCTTGATGTCTGCGAGAGAGAGAGTTTTGATATTTTAATGTTTAGTCAATGATTTTTGTGAGACAATGTGTACGTGTTATTTACCTATGATTTTCATATTTGATATTTTCCAAGATTCATCTCTGATCAAATTTAACAATGTTCATTACATAATGTAATTAAACGGTCAACATGTTTCGAGAGCTAAGTAGCGGCTGAGTATTGAAGATGAGAGAGAAGCTATTGATGTTGTTGGGGTGATGCGATTGAGTATTGAATAGTGGGGGATGATTTTTACGGTTGGGGAAGTTGCCGGTTCCGTCATAGTGTCAGTTTTAAACCGGTTTTAAATTTGTAACTGTTGGTTTGGTGATGAGTTTTAAACTGATGGTTGTTAATTTAAAGTTTTTTAGTTATTATTCAGAGTTTTGCTAAATTATTGAATTATATATGTTGCTTAGTTTATCAATGTCGGTTCTGAAATTGATCGCTTTGGAGTGTTATTCAGTTATTCGGAGAAATTTTAATAAGAGTAGAGATATTTGCAACAGAATTAATAAGAGTAGAGATATTTGCAACAGAATTTATGGCAATACAATATAACTCTACTTTTTACTTCTCTATTCGTAAATATCTCTACTCTTAAATATCTCTATTAAAATATCTGTACGCTCAAATATTTATACTCTCAAATATCTCCATTCTTCTGTCCACTTGTGTCACTCCTGAATAACCAAATTTTTTTCATTTCATAACAAGTAATGACAGAAGTAGGCAGAAGAATAGAAATATTTAAGAATAGAGATATTATTTATATTAAGAGTGGAGTTCTTTAGGAATATATATTACGAATGGAGTCATTAAAGAATAGCAAATATCTCTACTCTTAAATATCTGTTCTTAAAATGCATCTACTTCTGAATAACTTTATTGTCTAAAGTTATTCAGGAGTAGAGAGATTTTAATAAGAGTAGAGACATTTGAATAGACATATTTAAGCGTAGAGATATTTACGAAAAAAGATATTTACGAATAGTTATTTAACAATAGAGATCAACGAGTAGAGTTATTTAGGAATAAAGATATTTATGAATAGAGACGTAAAGAGTTGAGAGTTATTATATTGCCTGTTAATATACAACTTGCAATTTAATGTACAGCAAGATGCAAACTCTTGGGATTCTGAAGGTAGACATAACCTCAAAACTTGTTGAATACATTTTTCTTAGAGATAGCTTGATGGAATAGAAAAAGAAGAGTGGGGCCGCTTGCGTAATTAATGTGTACAAGTGGCCCCATTATTTTTTTTACTCCATCAAGCCGTCATTTTGTTTTTTTTAAACTTTCGAACATTTACGAGAAAGCCTCGTTTGAATATTTTTCGGTAAGACAGATCTTTCACATTCTCTCAAGTGAAATTTACTCGTTGCTCGACAGATACCGCTACTGTCGTGCAATGCTACCACCATCACCAACGCAATTGTATTTTTTTCTAAGGTTGCAGCTCCTGGCATACCCTTCAGGATTTGGTCAAATAAGGAGCCCGTTTTGGCCTGGAGTGTCATACCCCTGACGCGAGTTCCGGCTGCCCCCCCCCCCCCCCCCCCTATGGAGTTCTGATGTTATATGTACTTTTTATCAATAGTTCTGCTGATTTTTCACTCCGGAGTTTTTTTTTAAATTTAATAAGAGGCTCACTTTCCAAATCAGAAACTTTGCGTGCTCATACTAAAGAAATTCGATTTTTTTTTCAAAGAGTTCTGTTTGCTCCCCAAAGAGTTCTACAATTGATCTCCATAACTTTTTTTGATTTGACCAATACTTAGGTTCATAAGACCACGCAAAGCTCTTGATTTGTAAAGTCAGACATTAAGCAAAAAAAAATGTCGTCCGAAAAATCAACGGAACTATTGATACAATGTATATAGAATGTTAAAATTCCATGGGAGGCAGCTAGAACTAGCGTTATATTAACATGGGATCAAAAAATTTACTTTCGAATATTTTTTTTCTCAAAATTCGAAAATTTTCCGAAGAGTTCTGTTTGCCCCCTAAACAGTTCTACAATTTAGCTCTATACCTTTTTTTGATTTAAGCAATACTTTTGTTCGTATGAGCACGTAAAGTTTCTGATTTGGAAGGATGAGTCTCATTGAATTTAAAAAAAAACTCTTGACTGAAAAATTAGAAGAACTATTGAAAAAAACTATACAGAACGCCAGAATTTCATGAGGGACGTTATCGTCGAACTCGCGTTATATTAATATGGGATCAAAAAATTTATTTTTTAAAGAAATTTTTTCTTTGTCAAATTTCGAAATTTTTCTAAAAAGCTCTGTTTGCCCCCTAAACAGTTTTACAATTTATCCAAGAAACTTTTATTTACCCGAGCAATACTTTGGTTAGTATGAGCATGCGAAGTTTCTGATTTGGAAAGTGAGCCTCATTAAACGTGAAAAAAAATTCTCTTGAGTGAAAAAACAGCGAAACTATTGATGAAAAATATATAGCACATCAGAACTCCATGAGGGGCAGCTAGAACTTGAGTTATATTAATATGAAATCAAACAATTTATTTTCGAAAAAAAAAAAAAATTTTTTAAATTCGAAATTTTTCCAAAGAGTTCTGTTTGCCTCCCAAAGAGTTCCACAACTTATCTATATAACTTTTTTTGATCCGAGCAATACTTAGCTCAATATGAGCACCCAAAGTTTCGGATTTGGAAAGTGAGGCCACAGCGGTAAGTAATCTCTTGGCGAATGAGAACCGCGATGACGTGGCGCAACTGTTCACGTGTCTCCTCAGAAATCAGCAGCAACCGGCACCTGCAGCAGCGGCAGTGACGACACCAAGTTACCACGTGATACCAGATTTGTCACGAAACATCGATATATTCACGGGTGACAACGATCAAGTGCGCGCTCGCGGGTGCATAGACAATTTAGAATCTATGCGGCGCTTACACCAGTGGCCGGCAGACTATTGGCTTGAAGCAGCGCGAATGCATATGCAAGGGGGTGCAAAAGAGTGATTCCGTGGAAATTTGTCCGAATTGTCGACATGGGAACGATTTCGCGAAAAGTTTCGACAAACATTTATCTTCAGTGATGGTTTATCGGCTCAGTGGAGCAGGATGCAAAACCGTGTACAAGGAAGAAACGAAGCATTGACTTTATATTTTCACGAAAAAGTCAAATTGTGCAAAGCGGTAGGATTGCCTTACCGAGAGCTCAAAGCGGAAGTGCTCGCGGGTTTGTGGCCACGAGAGTTGGCAAACATTGTGATTCCGACGTCACAACATGACGAGACCACCCTGTTTCACGATGTGATCTATTATGATAAGATTATTGGAAAGCGTGCCGACCATGCGAGAGCCGCGAGAGGTGCGCCTGGTGTAAAACCAAAACAACGCGACGATAATTCGGGTATCGCGAAGAACGATGAAGATGACGAAGCGAAGGACACGAGTGATGATCATGAAAAACGAGAATCTAGTGCAATACCGAGAGTTCCGAGTGATATTTCGCGTGAATGTTTTAATTGTAATAAAACGGGACATCTCGCACGTGATTGTCCAGAACCGAAACGTGAAGTGACGTGTTATAAGTGTCGTCAAAAGGGACATAAGGGTGGAAACTGTCCAAACAAGAGTGACGATACTGTGAGTGTGATTGCACTATTGACTGATTCGAATGCGATAAAATATTCGAAAGAAGCTACGATTAATGGACGAAAGATTTCCGTGTTTGTCGATACTGGCAGTGCGGTGTGTACGATTCGAAAATCACGAGCGTTGAGTGAGCGATTTAAGATCGTTGTTGGTCAGTGGTCATTGAAGACATTTGGTCCGCCGAAATTTAGAGTCACGAGTTCAGGGGTCGTCATAGCGACCATAGTGATTGATGGTGTCGAAGTAAGTGACTTTACGATGCGAGTGGTACCGGACGATGTGCAGAAGGTGGACATCCTCATAGGGCGCACCTTTATCGACTTGTCGATTACTACAAGACAAGAGGTACACTCACATTTTGGAAGAACCCCGAACTGTCGAATAACGTGAACGTGATGCCGTCGTATCCGACGACGCAGGCAGCGGTATTACCACCACAAACGATCAACTTTATTGACGTCGTGAACGATCGTGAAAAAGACGTAGTACCAGTCAGCAAGGTGAACTGAGACGAGCAAGTGTGCGTAAACGAGAGTGGGACGGTAGCGGAAGAGCTCATCGTGGGACAAGAACAGTCGTCCGAGGTTGTGCTCGACGTTGAGCAGCCGAACAGTGAATATCAAGATTGTAATCCGAGCGAGTCAACATATCTTGAGTGTACGAAAAAAGTGTCTGAGAATATTGAGACGATCAAGAGTGATTATTGCACTCAGCTGAGTTTTTCCATGCGCGGAATAAATCCTAGAGTGCACATGGATCCTCTATTATCGTGAAAAGGCATCGGTATTATTGGTGTCCTAGGTGCAATTGGAGCGGCTCTTGCTGTTTTGGTTGAGGCAATATGGATTTGGATCACAAAGTCAACAAGACGTAAGCGAGGAAGAATCGAGAGAAGAAACTCAATACGACAATCGTTACACTTATTGAGGTTGTTTGATTTGACAACAAGATTTAATAAATGGATGTACCGAGGACGGTCCATTGCGAAAGAACGATCAACTGAGATCTTGAGTTTGAGATCTCCCAATTGCAACAAGATGGAGATTAGTGTTAAGTTTCAACGGAAGAGAAGAAAGAAGAGAGCAGCGAAGTACAGAACATCCAAGTTTCGTACGTTTGGATAATTTGAGACATTAAGGGTTCGTGATAAAAATGTATGTCGTGAAGTAGGTAACGTTGTTTCTGAGAGAACTGTATCAAGTGTCACTGGTAATTCAACGAAACTCTATCTAAGTTGCTGAGATCCGTTTGTTATGTTACGTAAATTGTCAGGTGATAGATATCATGGTTGTGATTTGAGAGATTATGAAAGTAAGACTGAAAAAAACCAAAAAAAGAAACCTTTCCTTTCTTTTAGTCGTCCTAGACGAATATTGAAACGTGTAGAAAAGTATGTTTTGATGAATACCGAAAGGACTTGTTAAATTAGGAAAACACCAAGTTGAGGTAACGTGTAATTCGAACAAATTGATATTTTGCATCTTTGATGTTGTGAGTAATCATTAATTATTTATGATGACGTGAAAAATTCCTATTTTTGAGGCTGTGAGCTATGTTATTTCTGATGTTGAGAGAAATTGCCATTCTGGTGTTGTGGGCAATCGTTACGATTATTGTGATGTTTGAATTAAATTATTATGCATTTTGTGCAACGGCCACGCTCGAGGACGAGCGTATACAGGAGGGCCGAGTGTTGAAGTCACTTTATTGTCGTTTAAATAACCCGTGCAAAATGATCGGCGCTGATGGTAATGTCGTGTTGGTGGCGCCACGTGCTGGCCATGTATAAAGAAAGTGCCACGTCATAAGTGCGTAGCGTATTGCGCAAGAGAGAGAGATCGCGTGATGTCATGTGACATGGCGTGATCGATCGATTGATTGATGATTGGCTAGCGAAAGTCGTACGATGATGTCGAAGCATCATCGAGAGAAAGAACGCGATAAGGATCAAGCGAGATCCGCAGCAGTTGAGATTGAGAGTCGAAAGCGAGCGAGCCAAGTGAAAGGTCGTGGTCGCGGGGCGTGTGTCGTCGATATACCCGGTAGTCGCGCGAAACTGATACAAGTGTGGTATAGCTGAGCCGCATCGTACTCGTATTCCGCCATTTTATGTGGTACCGCGGAATCGGGGCCCGTGTATGAGACACGACGGTATCGTGTGCTCATACGAGACTCGTTGTAGTATTAACATTGTGAAAGTCGTCGTTTTTTATATTGCGTGTATTACGTATAATATTTATATTTGTATGTTGTACTTGTAGTCGGCCTTCAGCCCCGCTCAACGTAAATTCATCGTGCTTAAAACGGATTAATAAAGTACCGGCATATTTCTTTATTATCTATGCAAGGGTTGTGCGTCAATTATTTGATCCTGACCAAGAATAAGTGTGCCCACGAGAGGGAGCGCGTTTTTCGTGAGAAAAAGAAAAACGAGTTAACAATTCATTTTTTCCCGTACGCAACCATAAGGCATAAACTAACTTATATCTATATTTCGGGTGTTTTCCCTACGAGTGTTGAGAGTGAGAGAGTATTTTCATGTGCTGGTTACTTTTGCAAATGAATGCAAAGCTGGCTCTCAAACAAAATGGTTGGATGCGTTATTAGTTTTGAGAACACAGCATGAAAAAGATGCGTTGTCCTCGCAAAAATGATGATTTCTTGAGTTAGTAATCCATTTGATCTCAGTTTTTGCCAAATATTAATCCTTCTATGGTTCTGTTTTTTTTAAGTGTTTTTTCGTACCACACCGTACGTAACGTATACGTATATAACCCCCAAAAACACCAAAAGTGGTGTGCAAAAATTCGAGACAGGTACATTTACGAAAGTATCTCTAGTTTAGTCTTCTTACAAAAAGTTGAGAAGTTAATAGACATGAAACTCATAACACGCATTGCCGAGAACATGTAGTTTTCCAATGTAACGTTAACTTTGCCATCAAGATTTTTGGAGTCGAGTCGGAATAGAAAAATTCAAAAAAATCTTAACGGTCAATGTTTATAAAGTAGTGAAATCAAGTGAAAATTGTCAACAAAGAGAAATTATCAATAAAAAAAAATAATCTAAAAAATAAAAAGTACTTGGCGAGTTTTTTTTTAACGGACGATAAGTCAAAACGGTTTTTCAATGAAAAGGTGAACACCGGAATGTCAGTATATGCTTAGTAAAAAAACTCGCCAAGTACTTTTTATTTTTTAGATTATTTTTTTTATTGATAATTTCTCTTTGTTGACAATTTTCACTTGATTCCACGATATGTTAAACGTTCGACGTTAATATTTTTTTGAATTTTTCTATTCCGTCTCCGCCCCAAAAATCTTAATGGCAAAGTTAATGGTATATTGGGAAACTACATGTGCTTGGCAATGCGTGTTATGAGTTTCATGACTATTTACTTCACAACTGTTTGTAAGAAGACTAACCTAAAGATACTTTCGTAATGTACTTGTCTCGAATTTTTGCACACCATTTTTGGTGTTTTTGGGGGTGATTTGTCCACTCTATGCAAAGTGTTTCCATTGGCTATTTTAATTTTACATAATTAATCCATTATTTCACTTAATTATATAATTCAATATTATTTGAAAATTAATGTGATTCAGCACTGATCAAAATTCTATCCTTAAGGGAGTCGAGCCAGCGTCAAAAGGGCGATTTTTAATAATAATTTATAATTTTTGGAAAATGCCTACAAATATGATGTATCATCCACCATTTGAAGTACCAAACTGAACAATTTTTTGGGACTAGTTGAAACCCTTGAGGTGCACCGGTGTCCTGAAAAACCTAGTTTTGAGTTTTTACACTCTGCGCATGATTCATAAAGAACTGCTGGACGGATTTTGTTCTACGACATCTCATTTCCTTCGTAAAGCTTCTTCCCACGGGATGAACGCGGCATATTTTGATTCAAGTCAAAATTGTGACCAGGACAATGCCTGGAAAGTTCAAATTAGGCTACCAATTTCAAAACTGGCCTGCAACTCTGAAATAAAGGGCAAAAAACGAAATGTGCCGCGTTCATCCCGTGGGAAACAGCGTTTCGAAATAAATAAGATGCCGTAGGACAAAATCCGTCCAGCGGTTCATTCCGAATTATGCACAGAGTGTTAAAACTCAAAACTAGGCTTTTTAGGACACCGGTGCACCTTAAAAGTTCTATCTAGTCCCAAAAAATTGTTCATTTGGTACCTCAAATAGTGGCCATAACATCATATTTGTAAGTATTCTACAAAAATTATAATTTATTATTTAAAATCGCGGTATTGACGCTGACTCGACCCCCTTAATGCGGTTTATAATTTTTCACTCATCAATGGGAGATTTTGTATCTAATATATAATTCGTGATGTCAGTAGCTGAAGAAAAAAAGTTGCCAACCTCAATATCAAAAGCATTATGTCCACTGCACAATGAAGAAAAGTCAATCCATATCATATTTTACGATTATTTCTCTCATCGATGGATAATTTAAAGTCTAAAATATAATTTGTGCAGCTCATCGGACAAGCAAAATTATATTTTAGACACCAAATCATACATCGATAAGAGAAAAAATCATAAACTTAAATATGGATGGAATTTTTTTATTCTCGCTATAAATTTATAATTTTGCTTGTCCAATGGACTGCACAAATTATTAAACTGTTCCTTGAATGAATGTCATCGTTCATGGGTCTACTCTTATACGTTCCTATAAGCCATCAACGACAGAAACAAAGCTTTCGATAGGATCCCACTGTTCAAATTCGGTTAATATTCCTATTGAAGCAGACTGAACTGGTGTTTGTTCGTTTTCATTACCCATCAAACAAGCCGCTATCTGTACAGAAAAATCTATATGGATCCTGTTCTAACGGCAAACATGAAATATAAAGTACTTATCGTCTGATTTGCCGTTTCTTTTTAATTCCTAAAGATATCCTATTGCAAACTTCTGAAACCTTCGCCAATTCATTCGGATTGGTTCCGGCTTAGGGATAATGTTTTGGTTCTCATATATTCCCATTAATCTGGTTCTACGTTGGATTATTCATACTGATCCCATTCCATACCATTCCATATCCGTCCCATACCAATCCATATCAATACTATTTGGTATTAAATTGACAAAAACTTATTGAAACCGATTAATATCGAGAAAATATCATAATCCTATTGAGTATGTCATAAGTGCTTTCAGATCGATTCTGATTGACATGATTGCAATCGTAAATAAGTAAAGACCGAATAATTCCCATTCATGATTGAACAGAGAACTCCAACTGAATCTCACGAACCTTAGATAGATTTGCAGAACACTGAAATGTTCCTATTAAATCTGAAAAAAAACATGATTTGGAATTTTCTCATTCATGCCCATTCATATCTCAATCGGAAATAGTCTGAATTTTCCGGGACAAAAAACTCATTCAAACCGTTAAAATCATTAAAATGATTATATCCTATTAAAGAAAGAATTTCATGGGTCATTCCCCATACATTCTGTTAGATGTTTAACACTTATTCAAACCCATTTTTTCCTATTCACTTTTAATCGGAAGGCAAATCGTTCTCCGATTACATCAATTCATTCCGATTCAATGTTAATGAGTTCCTATTGGTTTCAGTCGGTATCTATAGGATTTTCTAAGCAGGGAAGGTAATGCATAAAAAAAAAGATTTATAAAAATTCAAAATTCTCCACATTTGTCATTTTTCAAAATTTTTTTTCGGAAAATTTTTTTTTAGTAGCCACGAGTATACTCATCAAGACTTTTCGTACTATAATAGTTTTCGAGATATTTTAAAAACGACCTTAATTTTGGAGTGTTTTTGAGGTTATCGCTAAACCCTGACGTACTGGGGTTAAATCAACCTCGTTATCGGATTCAGTGACCCCAAAAACATACAGTGTACATAGTCAGACCCCTAGGCTGATTTTTTTTCTTTTTGTGTGGCTGTGTTATAAATTTATAATTTTGTTTCTCCGATGAACTGCACAATTTACACTTGAGACACCAAATCATCTATCGATGAGAGAAAAAATCATAAACTTTAATATGGATTGAATTTTTTCATTCTAATTATGAACTTATAATTTTGCTTGTCCGATGGACTGCACAAATTATATTTGAGACACCAAATCATCCGTCGATAACAGAAAGAACCATAAAGTTTTATATGGATAGAATTTCTTTCATTCTGTAGTGAACATTATGCCATAAGGTCAGCCGATTCAGCCTCTAATCAATTCAAATAATTCTTATAATAATAATATTTGATAATAATACACACGCAAATTCATTAATTAATTATTCAACGGCATGCACCATGAATATATATTTATCATTTGCGCATTACAGTTTTTCAGATATTTCTGTTACTTAATTTTAGTGGTATAAATTAACATTATTAGTGCATATCTAAAATATAATTTCTTACTTTCTTGATTTATAATAATTACCTGAAATACGATTGGAATTCGTTGTCAGTTGTCAGTATAAATAGGTATAACGTCGTCAACATAATTTTGGACTCTTGGCATAAAAGTTTTTTTTCACAGAATATCAAAATCCATTTCATCATCACTTTCTTCTTATATCTAATGAATCACAATCACTTTCAACCGAATAATGAGTTAGTATTTGAAACGAACAATCGATTAGTAGGCAAACAAACACTGGCACACCTATTGAGTGCGAACCGATTTAGTGCCAGATTTATCTGATTATGTGATTCACGACCTCGCGCTCCGAGCCATGCAGGGCCGTGCCCATCAACTCCAGTAACTTCGGAAATGAGACATAGTAAATGCTATACGAAGCCGCGTAGCCGCTTGAGTATACATGTCAACAAACGGTGAGAGACCGCCGCGGACTATCCGTGTGTTAATATTTATACTCAAGTGTATGCGAAGACGACCGAGCGAGAGAGTGAGAGAGAAACCAGTGTGCCGGCAAAGGACACACCGGGTGTTTACGTATTTCTAAAAAAAAAATATTTTTCATCCTCTTCCGTTTTAACACCTTTCAAAGTACGATTTTTGTTTTTTTGACAAGAGTATATCCTCCGATTTTTTTCAAATAAATTGACAAAAAAGTACATTTACAACCGCATCTTTTGATCGCTATCCCATCATGGAGAAATCATTTTTCGATTTTTGCTATGTGTATGAAACTTTGAAAAATGTATTTTTATTCGTAAAAGAAGGAGTAAGTACACAGGTAACGTAATGGATGCTATTATTAATTAATAAAATTACAATATTCATGTGTACATAAATATTGTACATATTTTTGTATAAATTTAAAACACATTTTTCAAAGTTTCGGTTTTAAATGTACTTTTTTTGTCAATTTATTTGAAAAAAATCGGAGGATACACTCTTTTCGAAAAAACAAAAATTGTACTTGGAAAGGTGTTAAAACGGAAGAGGATGAAAAATAATTTATTTTGAGAAATACGTATGTTTTTTTTGTCCAAAAGTAACTGAAAAAAAATCGGCGACACGAAAAAAAATGTCGAGGTAATGGCCGCTCGGTTATAGCTGGAATGCCTCATATATATACCCGATTTAGTGCCGGCTCCCCCGAGCCCGGCACTAAATCGGTGTTCCAGTGCAATGACATTTTTCTTATTATCCGCCAAACTGACTGAAGATCACTGCAAGCGTGTAATAAGCGTGCAAGCGAACGCAGCCATGTCGTTCTGCTACGCTACGCATGACGTGCATAGCAGACGAAATTGTGAGAAAAAATCGTCGAGGGAGAAGAAAATCACCCCAAAGCAGATGCGGCCTCAAACGAAAGAATAAAAGCCGATATCATCGTTATGCCAATAGCTACAGACTACAGACTTGGTATTGGTTCTATTCGAAAGAGAAAAAAAAATCTTTTTGATGTGCATAATTAACGTCTTCAATACTCGATAATTAATAAGATATGATTCAGAAAAACTTAAATATGTGGCTAATTCACGTTGCTTGGCGTATAAGACAATTTGCGCGTCTCTTGATTAGTAAATGGAAATAGTCCACATAGTAAATGGAGAAGTGGAACTTTTCTGGTGGAGGAAGGTGAAAACTTGATGTAAGACTAGTTTGATGCCGCTGAATTCAATGGTGCTAATCATTTTGCTGTGCGGTCCGGGATTTGTTGTAAATAAACAATTAAAAATTTCAAATGCGTTTATTTCAGAACGTATGCATTTTATCAAAGAAATGTATGGAACAACAGTTTTAGAGAATTGAAAAATGCATAAAAACGTTATGGGGCTCCATCTTCGTATCTTTGAAAATAAACGAGTATTATTGAAAATAATATGCAAGCCTTAGACACAGCCGTTCGGGCTAGTCTGAATACGGCAGCCACCAATCACCGTGCGGCGCGCTAAGACACAGCACGGCGGCTCATAAAATACACGGGCTCGGACGGTAGCAGGGGTATGACACTCCGGGCCAAAACGGGCTTCTTATTTGACCAAATCCTGAAGGGTATGCCAGGAGCTGCAACCTTAGAAAAAAAATACAATTTCGTTGGTGATGGTGGTAGCATTGCACGACAGTAGCGGTATCTGTCGGGCAGCGAGTAAATTTCACTTAAAAGAATGTGAAAGATCTGTCTTACCGACAAATATTCGAACGAGGCTTTCTCGTGAATGTTCAAAAGTTAAAAAAAAAACAAAGTGACGGCTTGATGGAGTAAAAAAAATAATAGGGCCACTTGTACACATTAATTATGCAAGCAGCCCCACTCTTCTTTTTTTATTCCATCAAGCTATCTCTAAGAAAAATGTGTTCAAAAAGTTTTGAGGTTGTCTACCTTCAGAATCCCAAGAGCTTGCATCTTGCTGTACATTAAATTGCAAGTTGTATGTTAACAGGCAATACAATAACTCTCAACTCTTTACGTCTCTATTCATAAATATCTTTATTCCTAAATAACTCTACTCGTTAATGTCTATTGTTAAATAACTATTCGTAAATATCTTTTTTCGTAAATATCTACGCTTAAATATGTCTATTCAAATATCTCCACTCTTATTAAAATCTCTCTACTCCTGAATAACTTTATACAATAAAGTTATTCAGAAGTAGATGCATTTTAAGAACGGATATTCAAGAGTAGAGATATTTGTTATTCTTTAATGACTTCATTCGTAAATATATATTCCTAAAGAACTCTACTCTTAATATAAATAATATCTCTATTCTTAAATTTTTCTATTCTTCTGCCTACTTCTGTCATTACTTATTATGAAATGTAAAAAATGTGGTTATTCAGGAGTGACACAAGTGGACAGAAGAATGGAGATATTTGGAAGTAGAAATATTTGAGCGTAGAGATATTTTAATAGAGATATTTAAGAGTAAAGATATTTACGAATAGAGAAGTAAAAAGTAGAGTTATATTGTATTGCCGTAAATTCTGTTTGCAAATATCTCTACTCTTATTAAAATTTCTCTGAATAACTGAATAACTTTATACAATAAAGTTATTCACAAGCACAGACATTTTAAGAATAGAGATATTTGAAGGGAGATATTTGCGAATAGAATTATTTAAGAATATAGATTAAAGAGTAAAGTTATTGTATTTCCTATTAACAAATTATGTTAGCAATTATTCTCCAATATCTTTTGCTCTTAATTAGTGGGGATCAATATTGAAAAATTGCGATGAGCAACAAATTTGATACGTATTTACTCTCTATTCTGTCTAAAATAGCATAGTTATTATAAAATATTAAACTGAGGAACAGTTTTACTCGGAATTAATATGAATCACATTTATCGACTATTACATTAAAATGTTCAAGTTTTATTTATCATTCCGTAATTTCTCACTGCGCAAAGTTTTATAGAAATAAATCTTCAATTTAAATTCCCACATAAAAACTAAATACAGAATGTCTACAAATTTATATCGTTTAGCTGCGTCTTATTTCATTGATCATGTTATATAATATTTCAAAATTATGAAATGAATAAAACCGAATTCAAAAAACGGCAATATCAATTAATTATTCTCAGTGTAGTAAACTATTAATAACAACGAGGCAAAAATGAAAAAGAATCTCGAAATGAGTAGCGCTTATAAAAGGTCGATTATTGATAAGAAAGTTCTTTACTTTGCCGGCCAAAATTCGGCAATGCTACCACCATTACCACCCCATACCGCAGTTCGAGTTTCACGTCCTGCAGTTGGCAACTGATGCATACCCCAACCAATCAGAAATGTGTCAAATGAGCGAAGATCTTTTAGCATTGAGTGTCATACCCCTGGACGGTAGTGTGAGTGCGGCTGCGCGCTCCCGTCCGTATGCAATACCATACGGAAACGATCGGCTGAAAATAAAACGTGCGAGTGAAACACCACCGTCTTCTCTCTCCGTCTATTTCTTTCTCGCGCTAGGCAGCATTTTTCATATTTTCAGGCTCCAGCGTCCTGTATATATATATTTCGGCTTCCAAGCACGGGATTTTCAAATCAGACCTCGTTGCTGGCGTTTTTCTCTATATTAAAATATTTCTGATACCTATACGATCTTGCCTATTTTATTGAACATTACGCTTATAACAATATTCTTAAGGTCATCATTTTTAAATACATATATAGAGATGTAATTTTTTTTTCTCAACAAATTTTAACTAGGACGCAATTTTTTTCTTTTACAATTTTTTTTATTGTTTCTTTTTTACTATATTTTTCGATTCTTTAATATTTTTTGCAAGAATCTCCAATATTTTTGCTTCCCGTCCAAAAAAATAAAAAACCAAAGAAGTAGTCGGTTTTCGGGTTTCTACATCAGTGGCATAAGGCCTCAAATCATAATTTTATAATTGGAAAGCTTCTTCTATGAGGAAGCAAGAATATTGGAGAATCGGAAAATATAGTGAAAAAGGAACGATAAAAAAATAGTAGAAGAAAAGAATTGCGACTTCATTAAAATTTGTTGCGAAACAAAAATTATATCTGCATATATACACCCCCGCTTAAAAATTTGGATAAAAATTTGGATAAAATTTGGATTTAATTTTCGTCATGATTTTTTTTCGACTTGGTATGCATTTTTGAAAGTGACCGTTTTTCGGCATTTTTTCGACCACCGCAAATCGGGCGCATAACTTGGGGACATTTTTTTTCGTCTTTTTTATCTACAGTACATTCAAAAGGGTTAGAAGCTGCTTCATTTTCATTCTTAAAACATTTCCGTACGATTTTTTCTCGCAAAGTTATTTTACTTTTGGGTAAAAAAGACAAATTTTAAAAGATGCAACGTAACTCAAAGACTATTTAGTTTAAGAGATAATGTCAAGTATGAAAAAAGTAGCATAGGTATACACGAAATCGCCTGGAATTATTTCAGAATTTTCCCATGAAATTTTTTTTCCTATTTTCACTTCAGCGAAAAATTCCATCTGTTTGAAATTTCCATACTTCGTGATAAAATAAAAATCTGAAAAAGTTTAGCAATAAATTGCATGCTATAAGCAACGATTATCAATGATTATACTGCCCAAAAGTCATTAACAAATTGTTTAAGCAATTGTTTCAACAAATTATTAAACAATGATGAACATTGATCAATAATTATTATTGATCATTGTTGCTTATAGCATGCCAAATGTTGCTGATTTTTTTTAGATTTTTATTTTATCACGAAGTGCGGAAATTTCAAACAGATGGAATTTTTTGCTGGAGCGAAATCAGAAAAAAAAATTTCATAGGAAAATTCTGGAATAATTCCAGGCGATTTCGTGTATACTTATGCTACTTTTTTCATACTTGACATTTTCTCTTAAACTGAATAGTAGTCTTTGATTTACGTTGCATCTTTTAAAATTTGTCTTTTTCACCCAAAAGTAAAATGACTTTGCGAGAAAAAATCGTACGGAAATGTTTTAAGAATGTAAATGAAGCAGCTTCTAACCCTTTCAAATGTACTGTAGATAAAAAAAAAAAAAAAAATGTCCCCAAGTTATGCGCCCGATTTGCGATGGTCGAAAAAATGCCGAAAAACGGTCGCTTTCAAAAATGCATACCAAGTCTAAAAAAAATCATAACAAAAATTAAAAATAGGGGAAACAACGCTGAATTCCTTCCCGTCAAAACGCTTCTTTAAAAATTCGAATATCATTTTTTTTTTGACGGAGTTATGCAACTTTTAGTGCGGCAAGAAATATCGGCGGGTGTATCCAAATTTTTGAGCGGGGGTGTATATATGCAGATATAATTTTTGTTTCTCAACAAATTTTAATGAAGTCGCAATTCTTTTCTTCTACTATTTTTTTATCGTTCCTTTTTCACTCTATTTTCCGATTCTCCAATATTTTTGCTTCCTCATAGAAGAACCTTTCCAATTATGAAATTATGATTTGAGGCCTTATGCCACTGATGTAGAAACCCGAAAACCGACTACTTCTTTGGTTTTTCATTTTTTTGGACGGGAAGCAAAAATATTGGAGATTCTTGCAAAAAATATTGAAGAATCGAAAAATATAGTAAAAAAGAAACAATAAAAAAAATAGTAAGAGAAAAAAATTGCGTCCTCGTTAAAATTTGTTGAGAAAAAAAAATTACATCTCCATATATGTATTTCAAAATGATAACCTTAAAAATATTTTTATAAGCTTAATGTTAAATAAAATAGGCAAGATCTTATAAGTATCAGAAATATTTTAATATAGAGAAAAACGCCAGCATCGAGGTCTAATTTGAAAATCCCGCGCTTGGAAGCCAAAATATATATACAGGACACTCGAGCCTGAAAATATGAAAAATGCTGCCTAGCGCGAGAAAGAAATAGACGGAAAGAGAAGACGGTGTCGTTTAACTCGCACGTTTTATTTTTAGCCGATCGTTTCCGTGTGGTAGTGCACACGGACGGGAACGCGCGGCCGCACTCACACTACCCGGGAAAAAAAAATCATATATGATCATATATAATCATATATAATCATATATGCGTTAACATGACATCATGAATGATCTTATATGCCCATGCATGGTCATATATCTCGGGAAGCAATGGTCATATATAATCATATATAATTATATATGCTTTAACATGACATCATGAATGATCGTATATGCCCATGTATGATCATATATCTCGGGAAAAAATGGTTATATATTATCATATATGATCATAAATAATTATATATGCCTTAACATGACATCATGAATCATCATATATAATCATATATGTAATCGTAATTATTCACAAAATAACCATTATATATATTTTTTTGGATATTGTATTTTTTACCAGCATATATTGCACAGCAGTGCTCGCGATTAATGCCCGTAAATCTTTGAAAGATTCTTTCCAAGATTCTAAGACTCTTCCCAAGATTCTTTCCAAGGTTCTTTCAAAGATTTGCAGGCATTAATGGCCAGCACTGTACTTCTACGTATAATTACAATAATAATATTTTGCACTTGTATTATATTATAAACGAAGTTTTTGTACATTTCCCGGGAAAAAAATCATATATAATCATATATGACTTGGTCATGCATGATCCTGAACGAAATTTGTCTCTATATGATCATAAATGATCATATATGATTATATACGATCATATACGGTCATATATGATTATATACGATCATGTATGATTATATATGATCATATATGATTTTTTTTCCCGGGTACCGTCCGAGCCCGTGTATTTTATGAGCCGCTGCGCTGTGTATTAGTGCGCCGCACGGTGATTCGCGGCTGCCGTATACGCCTCTTGGATAACTCTAGTGGCGCGGCGTTGTGGCAGATTCAGGCAACACGCGGACGTTAGAGTGCGGTCAGCTGTACGGTTCACGTTGATTCAGTTAAAAAGGTTAAAAAGTGAGTTGTCAGATATTTTTAGAATATATAAAAGTGCTTATAGTATATCGTAATCTATTTCAAATATATCATAATCCACTTTTACAACGGGGATAAACGTTTCGAAAAATAATAAAAATGTGTGATTGAAATTTTCAATAAAGTCGATCAAAACTCATCGATATTTTATTTTTATACACCTGGAGAGACTTAAAAGTATGTCTGCAAAATTTAGAGATCATTTCGTGAACTTGAGGCATAAATATTTTGATATATTCAATTATATATTTGTTCATATATGATAAAAACAACCTCGGGAAAAAAGAATAAATGTCGATGTATATAGAAAATATATCTCGAATATATTGAATATATTTTGTTGTAGAAATGAGATATTCTCGCGAAATATACGTCAAATATATGTGAGAGATATATCCACATTGGATATTTGGAATTGATAGCGACTTGAGACAGGTACATTTACCTAACCTCACTGTCTCAAGGAGCCGCCGATCAGCTGACTCTATACAGGCAGGACCTTGCTTATACATGGAAGTATATCTATATAAAAAAATCAATTTCTCAATATTTTCAATAAAATATACAGTTTAAAAAATTTGAAGACAAACGCATTGTTTATTATTTTTTTCTCTTTCCATTTATCCCAGAATGAACGCTGTAGCTGTCAAAATGTGGACGATATCGAATTTAAACTGTTATTTTCATGTTTACTGTATGAGCAGAACGACCTTGAGTTGCCGTTGTTAACCGACAGTCCGCGTTGCCGTAGAATCGGCGTGATATCCAAGAGGCGTATTTACACTAGCCCGAACTGGCATGTCTAAGGCTTGCATATTATTTTCAATAATACTCGTTTATTTTTAAAGATACGAAGATGAAGCCCTCAGACTTTTTTATGCATTTTTTTAATTCTCTAAAACTTTTGTTCTATACATTTCTTTGATAAAATGCATACGTTCTGAAATAAACACAATTGAAATTTTTAAATGTTTATTTACAACAAATTCCGGACCACACAGCGAAATGATTAGCACCATCAAATTCAGCGGCATCGAATTAGTCTTACGTCAAGTTTCCACCTTCCTCCACCAGGAAAGTTCCACTTTTCCATTTACTATGTGGACTATTATTAAAAAAACAAAAGCTAACTAAGTGATTGTTGACAGTATTCTGAAAAATATTTGACTGTTATTATTTGTTCATGTAATTAAAAAGTCTAATGTAGCTCAAGTTGATTAACGGATTGATAGGTATAATAAAACTTGTTTGATCAATAAATTTCGTCTTTTTCCTGAAATCCCCATAATTTTTCAAGTTCCGGAACCAGCTTTGGAGTTGAAAATCTTTCGATATTACATGCTCTAATAATAGCCAAGTAAGATTTACAATTTACCATTACAGACATAAAAAGCACAAAAACTTAGCGAGCATGGCTTGCAAAAAACGCTCAGTTTGGAACAATGTGTATTATTGGAACTTACGATTCATTATTTAAAAAATACTTTATTTCTGCAGATGTCTGGCTCGTTTTGGTTTTCTAGCTATTATGGCATGAAAATTAGCAACGCTGCATGAAAAAAGCCATTTTCCAATTTCACGAACAGATTACCTTACTAACAATTCATAAGAAAATATCGTTACATCGCATTATGAACTATCAAAGATTCGGCGCCTATAGAATAAAATGAAAAATTCTCGAATCGTCTCTCATATCAATAAAACATGGCAAAAATTTATTTTAGCAAACCGGACCCTATGAAGAGCTAACAGATATTCAATTCTAGCTGCAACACGTTCTCGGTCACAAACATTTTTCCGCACGTGATATATGTCTTAAATAATTGATAATAATAACTATCTCTCATATTCAAAGGACTTGAAAAAAAACTATCAGCGAGAAAAACTCTTTTGTAATCAGACATTTTTGGATATCAGCTAAATTGCTATACAAAATCAATTCATTTCAGAAACTGCGACTGCTGTCAATGGTATCGTTGGTGCAACGTGACTAACTTGCACGTCATTAACTATCGTTTTCTTTTTACATATATAATTGCTTTTTCCTTCGTTTGTTCACTTGCTCGAAACTATGCAAACTAAGTCTTTGTGCTTTTTTCCATCTGTTATGGTGAATTACAAAGCTCACTTCGCTTTTCTATTTTATGATTTCATATTTTTTAAAGTATTTGAATATATCAATTTGTGGAATATTTGTTCACTTAAAGCAAGGGTCGGCAACAATTTGAGGCGAAAGAGCCACAAGTTACAATTTACAGGATTTCCCAGTCTTTAAAAAGCCACTAAGGATTTTGATTTGAAAGTAGTATTTATTTGTTTTGAATATAAAATAAACGACTTTAAATAGGTAATAATATTTATGGATGTAAAAACCAGTGATTGCGAGCAAATCGCGAGCGAGCCGAAGAACAGGTAAAATCTCCGATCCTTGCGAGTTTTTCTCGTTCAGGGAGCATGCTTGTACAGAGCAGGTAGCTATATAACTCGTTGGCAAGTTTATACCCCCGCAATATAACTCTTCGAAAGAACGGCAAATGAAACTCGGGAGACGATCCCCTCCTCGAACGAGCGCCGAGTCGAAAAGATCGAGCAGTTTGAATCGTTCAACGATTGAATCCCGGCGCTCTCAAACAGGTAAAAACTCTTCGAGGATCGGATCCCCACGATCTCGACGAAGTATAACTCCTCAGGGGGCAAAACCGATCGCCAAGCGAAAGGGTTTCGATCTTTACCTGAGTTTGGCTCTCCGCACGGTCATTGCTACTATATATATACTATATATATAACGGAGCGCACAGGAATAAACGAGCGTACATATATATAGATGTATCTATATATACGTTACTGAAAAATTAAGGGATCGAAAAAAATTCCAATTTTTTAGTGGTTTTTAACAAGGCTGTATCTCAGTGAAAAATTGTCCAATCGGGGTCTCAAAAAAGCATTTTGAAGCTTCAGATTTCTAGTTTTAAGATCTTTTAGCCAAAAAAATTTCGAAGCTATGAGTTTTACGCAATTCTAAGAAATAGTGAGACAAACCAATCACTTTTTTTTTGGTGCAGTGACTGAGAAAAATTTTTTCCAGCTAAACCATTACATGAACCGAATAGCTTGTTTATTTAACTTCAATTTGCTTTTTGTTGAGTCTTCGCTGTGACCATTTTTCGCTGAGATATCGGACTTTAATGAAAAAAGATCCTTTTGTGTTTGACCATTGACATCTCAGCAACCAATGGTCGCACAGCAATCAGAAAGAGCGTCTCACAAACTTAAATTAATGCTCAATAAAAATTGACGATAGTTTTTTGAAAAAAACAATTCTTCCATCCTTGCCATGAATTTGAAAAAACAGGAGAACAAGTACGCTTCGCGTATTCGTTGGGGGGCTTCGCCCCTCAAACCCCCCCGCGCTTCGCGCGCCGTTGTCGTCGCGCTTCGCGCTCCGTATTCTGGATCATTGTCTTGATTTATTCCGTTGTGATCGAATATATTTTGAATGTTGGTTAACATGTCCCTTGGGGACGTTTTAATAGGCACTCACACCGTAATTCAGACTCTTTGATTCATTGTAAACATCGATTAATTATTCTGATAAATTATATTAATCGTTATTAATGACAGATTTGAATATAATGAAAATATTATTCGATATAAAAGTACAGTGTAGGCTCCCACAACTGAATCTCCCATGACTTGACCGCGCTCATAACTTAGCAACACGCTTCCATAACTTGACGACCCCGATCACGCTTTCTTCCCACTCCAAACTTACACATGGCAACATAACCTCAAGTGTCGAATTTTGCTTGTCCATTACGTACGACAATGAAGTGTTACTATTAGTCGTTTTCTTGAAGAAACGAGAATTTTTCTTTTAAAAAAAAAAACAAAATTTCTATTTTTACTAGAATATTCGTATGTATACACTATACATTCCATATGAGTCATTCCATGTCAATTCAACGACGTGTTTTCGGTGACCTCCTTTGATTTTTTATTATTGTTTAATATGTTATTACACATGCAAAAAGAAGTGTCCATGTACATTCTTAGCTCTCTATCTTAAACCATACCGAAGTTATTGATTTTTGGAAAAATATTCTTGAAATAATCATAACTTCCTCAATAACCACGATATTCTAATTTGCTAGGAGAGGTCATTTTTGTTTATTTTTCAATTGACTCTTTGAAAAAAATATCAAAAATTAAGAAAAAAATTTTTTTGGTCATGATGGCTATTTTAAGCTAAAAAAATTGGATTTCCTTTGAATGCAACGCCTTCAAATTTTGTCAAGAAAAATTATAAAATTCAACGTAAGAAAAAGGAAATTTTTGAGATTTCACCGAAGATGGGATTCAAATAACTTCTCAGGTTAAAAAAAAATTTGTTCGACTTTTTTTTCTCGCAATTTTGATCTTTTTTCCTTCCATGACTAAAATAGTTGATTTCAATGATGTTAAAATAAATAATTGAACTTCTCTCACATATTTCCTTTGTAAATTATAATAATTAACAATTGGAATTACAATTCAAGTACGTTTCGCACTTTATTCAATTTCTTTACATAAAAATTGTAATTCTTAATGTTAATATAATTTACAAAGGAACTATTATAGTCATAGAAAGAAAAAATATCAACATTACGAAGAAAAGAAAATCGATTTTTTTTTAATGAAAGTTATTTGAATCCCATTTTCAGTAAAATCTTAAAAATTTCGTTTATTTACGTGGAATTTTTTTTTTTTTTCATTGAAGAGAACCATAGAAAGAAAATCCAATTTTTTAGTTCAAACCAGCCAAAAAGACATCAACATTTTTTTCCATATTTTTGTCGACACTTGTAATAGCAAGAATTGAGTAGATTTGATCATGTGTGTGGCGCGGCGGGTGGCAGTGAGATAGCATAGGCTGCATTTGCTTGAACGTTTTGAGTGCTGTGAGCGTCATATCCAGTAGCATTTTATATGCCGATGTATGGGTGAATTCTGACACGGGCGCACTGCGTTTGAGCGATGCATAATCTGGCGTACCCATTGGTCAAATTGAATTTCGCGCGCCACAATGCCACGCCTGAAATTCATTTCGACCAATAATTACGCCAGATTATGCAGCGCTCAAGCGCAGTCCGCCCGTTTCAGAATTCCCCCTATTCGTGCTGTAAGCGTGTAAATAAAGCCGGAGACAATGACAAAAATAAGAAATCAGCCATCTGATTGGCGTAGATTCTCTAAAGTGCGCGGCGATTGGCTAATTCTTATTCCTTATTTCTTATTCTTGTCATTGTGTCTCGGGCTTAAGCGTTCAAGATAATGCAGCCAACATTTGCTTTCGTTTATTGATGATTTTTTTCTGTCATGGTAATCACGGCCATTTTCTTGTTTACTTAAATTATAATGTTGAAAAATATGACATGATTTTTTAAAGTAACAATTCGTGCAATTCGATCAAGTGTAGTGTGGTGTATTGTGTGGGGATGTTTTTTTTCATCAAGAAAATTGTGTATTTCAGGAACATAAGGTTATGTTTCATATAATTTTTTTCTTTGCATAAAAGTAATAATAATATTTGAAAAAAAAATTAAATACATAGAAGTGTACTAATTATCAATCATTGTATTTCAAAGAAAAATAACATTTTATCAAATAGTAAGAAATGTCTATGATTTTTGTCCAATCAGTGTTTTTTTATCGCCAAACTTTTTAACGTTTGGCGAAAACGTTAAAAAGTTACAAATGAATGAAACAAAAATGTTGAAAATTCGATGTTAAAATTGCTTAAATCATTTTAAACTCTTGAAATAGTTGAAATCCTATATTAAAAAAACTGTCCTGAAAATATCTCGCAAATTCGATAAAGTATTGTTGTCGTTTTATTCGTTCGCTGATTGGCTGTGGCATCAAGCTGAAGTTTGTGTTCGATGAACAACTTCATGCTTACCCTCGTGTGTACGATCTGTCACATAATAAATATTGACAGCTGCGATACGCGGATATACATAATCCATTTTCTTCTCATTTTCTACTCAAATTCAAAACATGTTTAGTATGACTGATATGGTGTTAAAGATGTGAGTGCGTAATAATTGCGATATCAATAGTTTCTTTTTATTATCGATAAAAGTTTATGGTATTTTATATACATTACGTAGTATCAATTAATCTCCATGTTCATTGGAGCTGATTTGATATTCGCTAAGTAAAATATTCTGTAAGTAAACAACAACGAAAAATTTACTACGGAATAAAAATCTTCACATATTTAAATACTATATATTGTTCAGGATGTGAATGAAGGAACTTATAGACATACAGTCTGGGGTCGAGGCAAAGGAAGCATAGGCTCGACTTATGCATGAATAGGTTGAAGTCGTTCGGTAAAAAAATATATGTAAGTAAAATCATATTAGTTGAGAATATATGTATCATTCCCCTATCAATTCAACGGACGTTTCGTCGGTGACCTCTTCGATTTTTTTATATTTTTTATACGTTATTATGCGGGTACAAAGAAGTATCCATTTAAATTTTTAGCTCTCTATCTTAACCCATACCGAAGTTATTGATTTTTAAAAAAATATATTTTTAAAATAATCACAACTTCTACAATAATAAAAATATTTTTATTTGATGAGAGATCATTTTTTTTCCAATGTACTTTTCGAAAAAAATGTCGAAAATTAAAAAAAAAATTGAATGTTCTTTTAGCTGTTTAAAGATAAATTGAGCAAAAAAAATACATTTTCTTTCAATCCGACACCTTCAAATTTTTTCAAAAAAAGATTATAAAATTCTACGTGAAAAAATAAAATTTCCGAGATTTTACTGAAGAAGGGATTCAAATGGCTCCTTAATAAAAATTTTTTTTTTCGTTTTTTTTTGTAATTTTGATCTTTTTTCTTCGACGACCACAATAGTTGATTTCAATTATGTTAAAATAAATAATTTAACTTCTCGCACATATTTCCTTAGTAAATTATAATAATTAACATTAAGAATTACACTTTTTATGTAAAAAAAATGAATCAAGTGCAAAACTTGCTTGAATTGTAGTTCATAATGTTAATTATTGCTATTCACACAAAAAATGTGTGTGAGAAGTTAAATTATTTATTTTAACATAATTAAAATTAACTATTGTGGTCATAGAAGAGAAAAGATCAAAATTACGAAAAAAAAATTTTAATATGAAGTTATTTGAATCTCTTCTTCAGTAAAATCGCAAAAATTTTTTTTTTTTTTACGCAGAATCTTTTGATTTTGTTCGGAAAAAAGCGAAGGTTTTGCATTTAAAGACAATCCAATTTTTTAGTTTAATTTAGCTTAAAACAGCTAAAAAACATTTAAAGAACTAGCTGCTATGTACCCAGGGTGGCCCGGATTGAAATATATCGCAAACTGGAACTAACAGACAGTTGTTAACATTGTTGCCAGGTCTGAGGCAAATTTGAAGAAATTCGTGAGACCGTGAGGAAATTTTGAAGATTTCAAGAAATTACATAGAAATCTGCGAAAATTTCGAAGATTTGAAGAAATTACATAAAAATCTGAGGAAATTTTGCCGATGTGAAGGAATTGCATAAAAATCTGAGGAAATTTTGGAGATTTGAAGATTACATAAACATCTGAGAAAATTTTGAAGATTTGAAGAAATTCCATAAAAGTCTGCGGAAATTTTGAAGACATGAAGAAATCACACAAAAACCTGAGAAATTTCTGAAGATTCGAAAAAAAAACATAAAAATCTGAGAAAATTCTAAAGATTTGAAGAAAATACATAAAAATCTGAAGAATCTTTGAAGATTTAAGGAAATTACATAAAAATCTGGGGAAATTTTGAAGATTTGAAGACATTGCATACAAATCTGAAGAAATTTTGAAGATTTTAAGAAATTACATAAAAATCTGAATAAATTTTGAAGATTTTAAGAAATTGCATAAAAATCTAAGGAAATTTGAAAGATTTGGGGAATTACATAAAAATTCGCGGAAATTTCGAAGATTTGAAGAAATGTCATGAAAATCTGAGGAAATTTGGACGATGTGAAGGAATTGCATAAAAATCCGAGGAAATTTTGAAGATTTGAAGATTACATGAACATCTGAGAAAAATTTGAAGATTTGAAGAAATTCCATAAAAATCTGCGGAAATTTCGAAGACTTGAAGAAATTACATAAAAATCTGAAGAATTTCTGAAGGTTCGAACAAAAAACATGAAAATCTGAGGATATTCTGAAGATTTAAAGAAAATACATAAAAATCTGAAGAAATTTTGAAGAAATTACATAAAAATCTGGGGAAATTTTGAAGATTTGAAGACATTGCATACAAATCTGAGGAAATTTTGAAGATTTGAAGAAATTACGAAAAAATGTAGGGGAATTTTGAAGATTTGAAGAAATTACGAAAAAATGTAGGGGAATTTTGAAGATTTGAATAAATAGCATAAAAATCTGAGGAAATTTCGAAGATTTGGGGAATTACACAAAAATCTGCGGAAATTTTGAAGATTTGAAGATTACATGAACATCGGAGAAAATGTTGAAGAAATTCTATAAAAATCTGCGGAAATTTTGAAGACTTGAAGAAATTACATAAAAATCTGAGAAGGGAGAGCAGTGGCCAAGTGGCTAGAGCGCGGGTCTCGTAATCCGCGGGACCCGGGTTCGAACCGCGGCGACACCACTGAAAAATATTCCAATTTTTCAAGTGTTTATCAGCTGCAATCCCGGTGGATTGGGACCCCACCTTAAAATAATGGAATCCCAAAGTCTTCATTGCGATGAGTGGGTGGTTAATTGTACGGTTTCGGTGAGGCCTACCGACGCGGTTCTTATCGCTCGGATGGTGGTTCACCTAACTGTGCACGCGACTGGCTCACTGGATCGCAATGGAGGAGGTAACTACCTAACCGACCGACGATAGTCGTGCTAGAGCGGGCTCGCATTGCTACCGACGGGCGCTTAGGTAGAGTTTACCGTCTGTATCAGTGAAGGTTTTTCTGCAGTTTTCCCTTCACTCTTGGCAGAATTGCGATACAGAATGGAAAAGGTGTAGGGTGCGGGCTGCAGCCCCGGCCTTACTAGGAAAGGGGGGGGGGATTAGTATAAAGCAATGCTGTACACTGGTAATAAACAAATTTTCACATAAAAATCTGAGGAAATTCTGAAGATTTGAAGAAAATACATAAAAATCTGAGGAAATTCTGAAGATTTGAAGAAAATACATAAAAATCTGAAGAAATTTTGAAGATTTGAAGAAATTACCTACAAATCTGTAGAAATTTTGAAGATTTTTGGAGAAATCACATAAACATCTGAGCAAATTCTAAAGATTTTTAGAAATTGCATAGAAATCTGAAGATATTTTGAAGATTTGAAGAAATTACATAAAAATCTGAGGAAATTTGGAAGATTTAAATAAATTACATAAAAATCTGAGGACATTTTAAAGATTTGAGGAATTACATAAAAATTTGCGGAAATTTCGAAGATTTGAAGAAATTATATAAAAATCTGAGGAAATTTTGACGATGTGAAGGAATTGCATACAAATCTGAGAAAGTTTTGAAAATTTGGAGACTACATGAACATCTGAGAAAAATTTGAAGATTTGAAGAAATTCCATAAAAATCTGCGGAAATTTTAAAGACTTGAAGAAATTACATAAAAATCTGAGGAATTTCTGAAGGTTCAAAAAAAAAACATAAAAATCTGAGGAAATTCTAAAGATTTGAAGATTTGGGGAATTACATAAAAATCTGCGGAAATTTTGAAAACTTGAAGAAATTACATAAAAATCTGAGGAAATTCTGAAGATTTAAAGAAAATACATAAAAATCGGAGGAAATTCTAAAGATTTGAAGAAAATATATAAAAATCTGAAGAAATTTTGAAGATTTGAAGAAATTACATAAAAAATTGGGGAAATTTTGAAGATTTCGAAGACATTGCATACAAATCTTAGGAAATTTTGAAAATTTGAAGAAATTACATAAATATCTGCGGAAATTTTGAAGACATGAAGAAATTACATAAAAACTTGAGGAATTTCTGAAGATTCGAAAAAAAACATAAAAATCTGATGAAATTCTAAAGATTTGAAGAAAATACCTACAAATCTGAAGAAATTCGAATGATTTGAAGACAATACATAAAAATCCAGGGAAATTTTGAAGATTTGAAGAAATTGCATAAAAATCTGAGGAAATTTTGAAAATTTTGAAGATTTTTGGAGAAATCACATAAAAATCGGAGCAAATTTCGAAGATTTTTAGAAATTGCATAGAAATCTGAAGATATTTTGAAGATTTGAAGAAATTACATGAAAATCTGAGGAAATTTGGAGGATTTAAATAAATTACATAAAAATCTAAGAAAATTTTGAAGATTTGAAGAACCTACATAAAAATCTGAGGAAATATTGAAGATTTGAAGAAATTACATAAAAATTTAAGAAAATTCTGAGGATTTGAAGATTATCATTTTTTTACACGTATCTTTCCTTATCTTATAATCACACTTTTTTGGGCAATACATTTTTGTTCTACTTCTTCTACAAGTCGTACAAGAACATCACCAACGATTCCCGGATTGTAACAAAAAAAACCTTGAAATAGTCATCAGTTTATTCTATAACAACTTTTACACTTTAAATGAGCAATAAATTTTCAAAAAGTAATGTTGAAGGAAATTTATATGTAAGATCTAATTTTTCTACCTTCATGAATATTAAACAGTATTTCTTTTAGAATTGGCATCTTTTCATTAACTTGATATTTTATTGTAAGAAAATAGTTTTTTTTACAAAAAATGGGAATATAGAACGTGGAACTGTCAAGCTTTACGAAACGAAAATTGTTAACTGACTCCTGTCCTCATGAAAAATCACAAATTATAGAATTTTCAAAAAAGATTTCAATATATTTAGTAATAAGTTGTAACATTTTATCGGAAACTGAAGAAAAAAGTTAAATTTACTGTAAATTTAACTTTAACCTCGAATAACTTCTGAAGCGGTAAGTTTATCGAAAAATCATAGAAAACCTCTTTTGTAGGGCGTTCAATTCCCACAAGAATATGTATCGCACATTTCGGTACATTAACTTAAAGCCAAGGCATAAAATTTAAAAAGTTTAAAAAAAATTTACCCCGTGTTATTTAAATGAACAATAGAAATTCGCGATGAAGGACCTCTAAATATAAAAATTAGGAGCTCTGATTTTCACAGGCATCTTTTTTCACCTCCCTGAAAGGATTTAATAGCGGATTTCAATAAAAAAAAAGTGTCGCTTCCTTTGAATCAATCTGATGTAGAACTACATGTGCAGCAAAGGATTTCTAAGAAATCCCAAAATTGATGGAGGCATAACGATTTTTTTTTATTCTGTCAAGATGGTGTATAATTTATAGTTTATGTCTATAGAATGAGTTGACGTGTAAAGGTGTGAGTGGAGAGAACAGGGAAAAGAGGTTAAAAGGCAAGGAGAAGTCTGAATGGATTGAGTCAAAAAAAGTTTTGAGATTTTAGTAGAACAAAACTGTGCTATGAATTTGAACCGGATCCGTTCATGGGTTGCTGAGTTATGAGTGAGGACGGACGGCTCAGGGGACGGAAAATTCAAAATTTTTTGTTTTTGTATATTATGCCAACATATGTTGGTATGAAGTTTGTATGGTTGTTTTCATAAGAAGGCAATACTAATAGGCACTTTTCATATATGGTGAGTGCCTAAAAAGGGCTATTTATTGTTTTTTTTTAGAAAATCAACGGCAAAATTAAAAATATTGAAAAAACGACTGATGTTGAGCGTGACTTTTACAGCTCAACATACCCACAAAGACCCTGTGGATTTTTCATTTGATCTATCGAACAGTTTTTTGTTTCAAGTTTCAAGCAATCGAATTTTTGAGAAAAATTAAAGAATCATGTTTATTGCCCCTAAACACTTCATTATCATCATTAAAATGAAAAAATATTTTGTATGAGCTTTATTCACATTTTTATCGTAAACAACGTTTAAATTTATTAGAGAAAATAAATTTTAAAAGTTTTCGAAAATTTGTTTGAAATTTTTTAGAAATTTTTGAAGAAACTGACTCCTTTAAAAATTGTTCAAAGTTAAAATTAAATTTGAAGTGAATTTCCCTTTTTTTTTAGTTTGCGGAAAAATGTTTAAGCTTATTACAGAATATCGTGAAATCTTTCTTCAAAAAAAGTTGAAATTGCATTATCATAAATAGCCTAAGTTTTAAAGAAATGACCAACAGTAGTTAACGCATATTCACAGTCTAATATACATATATATTAGACCGTGAATAACTTTTGAAGGAGAGAATTTATCGAAAAATCATGAGAAACATTTTCCGTAGAGCGTTCAATTCCCTACAAGACCATGCATCGCTCGTTTTGGTATATTGACTCGAAGTCAAGGTAAAAAATTTCAAAGTTTGACATTTTTTTCCTGTATCATTTAAATATAAAAAATAAATTTGCGACGAGAGACCACTAAATATTAATATCCACAGCTCTGCCTTTAACAGGCATCTTTTTTTTACTTCTCTGACAAGGGGAATCCAAGACCTTGCCCTCACCGATTTCGCCGAAACTTCGCAGGTTTGTAGGGCATACCTAATAATATAAGTACAGAAAAAAGTAAGACCCACTATTCAGAAACTCGTTAGAAAATCGACTTTGAAATTTTCCGTCGTGTTTATATACTTGTTAGTTTTCTAACTTTTCAAGGAGCGCCTGGCCTAGTGGCTGAGCGCTCCGACTCATAACCGCAAGGTCGCTGGTTCGAGTCTCGCCGTTAGCAATTTTTTTTTCTTATTATTATTTTTTTTTATAAAAGTTATTCTAAAAACACATTTATTATCATTATGCATGTTATTAATTGTTAATAATTTATTTCCATGATGAGAAAATATTTTTTTTTCGACTTCTCCTGTGGAAAAACGTACGTCGCACGAAAATGTTTAATAATTTATTCTTTTGTAATATCAATAACTCTTACAAGAAATATTTTCTTGACTCTATAACAGGGAAGTTATTCTAAAAACACATTTATTATCATTATGCATGTTATTAATTGTTACATAAAACCCCCCAATAAATATGTATATGTATATGTATACCACCCAATAAAAATACCGTTAGGATGAGAATATTTCCTTCAAACAAGTTTCGAGTATATTTTCTATACTACCAATGTGCTCACGAAAGAAAAAAAATATCCGCAATTCTGTATTACTCCCTGTTATAGAGTCAAGAAAATATTTCTTGTAAAAGTTATTGATATTACAAAAGAATAAATTATTAAACATTTTCGTGCGACGTTCGTTTTTCCACAGGAGAAGTCGAAAAAAAAATTATTTTCTCATGATGGAAATAAATTATTAACAATTAGTAACATGCATAATGATAATAAATGTGTTTTTAGAATAACTTTAATAAAAAAAAATAATCATAAGAAAAAAAAAATTGCCAACAGCGAGACTCGAACCAGCGACCTTGCGGTTATGAGTCCGAGCGCTCAGCCACTACGCCAGGCGCTCCTTGAAAATTTAGAAACGTAACAAGTATATAAACACGACGGAAAATTTCAAAGTCGATTTTCTCGCGAGTTTCTGAATAGTGGGTCTTACTTTTTTCTGTACTTATATTATTAGGTATGCCCTACAAACCTGCGAAGTTTCGGCGAAATCGGTGAGGGCAAGGTCTTGGATTCCCCTTGTGAAGGTAATTAATTAGAGATTGCGAAGAAAAAAAATAATATTATTTTTTGAAAGCATAGTAACGATGACCATATGGAGAGCAAAATTCAGGTAAGGATCGAAACGTCTCGCCTCGTGAGAGGTTTCGATCCTTAGACTCAGTATACGTATATATATCTCTGTCTCGCTCTCTTGCTCTATATCTCTCTCTCTATATCTATATACATAACTATCCACGCTTATTCCTGTACACCCCGTGATAATACATATAGGTATAGACATTGTAGCGATGACCGTACGGAGAGCAAAATTCAGCTAAGGATCGAAACCGTTCGACTCTCGAGGTGTTTTACCCCTCGAGGAGTTATACTCCATCGAGCCCATGCGCATTCGATCCTCGATGATCAACATGTTCAATGAGTTCCAACGGGAGATCCCATTGACTCAGTATACCTATATATATCTCTCTGTATACGTATATTACACTGATTTACAAAATGAGATTTTTTTTTTTTTAAATCCCCGATTAGATACTTTCGGGGAAGTGAAAAAGATGCCTGTTGAAAGCAGAGCTCCGAATGTTGATATATTTAGAAGTCTCCCGTAGCGAATTTATATTTTAGATTTAAACGACACAGGACAAAAAAAATTCAAACTTTGAAATTTTTTACCTCGACTTTGTGTGAACTACTGTTGGACATCCCGTCCCTAAAAGATCCGTGTTACGTTTTATCGAAGTTCGATATATTTATTGTTGTCGTTTTATTCGTTCGCTGATTGGCTGCTGCATAAGGCTGTTGCTGATGTGATTAGCTTCAGTTTTGTGTGTCAGTGGTCGTACATTTGACAGATTGACATGTGTATTCTGACACTTCGATAGGTCTTTGCTTATAAAATATATTGCTCAATCAAAAATATCATTCATTTGGATCTTTCTTCCTACCGGACCATTTACTTCTAACAAGTTCTCGATAGCAAACATGCCGGTTAATATAAATTTGTTGAAATAAATATTCATGGCCGTTACGAGTTTGCTTGACAAATTGACAGGGGAGTGTATCGATAAGACTTCACAAAGCTGAATAAAAATTACGGATTAGTAACGAATATCATCACGGAAATTCAAAGAAACTCTGGTAAGTACCAAAAAATTCAATCACGTTCACAATTCGGTTCCTTAAGGTATAATTTTGGTTTAGATGTTAAAAAAAAAGTGATATATTCGTAAATTTTTTACGGACGTCTTATTATAGATACTGATATGAAATTTGTTGAGCCTAATAAATACACTCTCAAAATACTTAAAACAATTTTAATTTTTTCATTTTAAAAACACTTTTATACATAAAAATATCAGGCGAACGGAACTCCTCGAACAGTAGATATATCGTTGGCGACTCTAATATCTATGTAACGGCTCATTAAAACGAAAAACTAATAAAAATTTAGATCCAGTATGGCTGTAGTGGTTCTCGCGCATTCTACGGATATTAATATTTATTCACAAAAAAAAAATGGCGGAGATTTTACAAACAAAACAACGAATGTTCAACGGATGGTCAACGAATGGTGAAAATGCCGAAAAATATTTTTTTTTTTAATTTAGAAATTTTAACTGAATAAATAATTGTTGTTTTTTTTGCGTTACAGATACAGTGCTGCCTGGTCAGCGGAAATGTCCCCAAATTTGAAGAAATTAGTTAGACCCTGAGGAAATTTTGAAGATTTGCAGAAATTACATAAAAATCTGTGGAAATTTGGGAGATTTGAAGAAATTACCCAAAAATCTGAGGACATTTTAAAGATTTGAAAAAATCACATAAAAATCTGAGGAAAATTTGAAGACTTGAAGAAATCACACAAACACTGAAGAAATTTTGGAGATTTCTGAAGAAATTACATAAAAATCGGAGGAAATTTGGAATATTTAAAGAAATTACATGAAAATAGAAGGAAATTTTAAAGATTTGAAGAAATTAAATAAAAATCTGAGAAAATATTGAAGATTTGAAGAAATGACATAAAAATTTAAGAAATTTAAAATCTGAGGAAATTTCGAAGATTTGTAGAAATTACATAAAAATCTGAGGAAACTTTGAAGATTTTAAGAAATTACATAAAAATTTGCGGAATTTTCGAAGATTTGAAGAAATTACATGAAAATCTAAAGAAATTTCGATGCTTAGTAGAAATTACATTAAAATTTGAGGAATTTCTGAAGATTTGAGGAAATTACATAAAAATCTAAGGAAATTTTGGAGATTTTAAGAAATTATATAAAAATCGGAAGAAATGTTGAAGATTTGAAGGAAATACATAAAAACCTGAGGAAATTTTGAAGAATAGAAGAAATTACATAAAAACCTAAGTAAATTTTGGAGATTTCAAGAAATTACATGAAAATCCGAAGAAATGTTGAAGATTTTAAGAAATTACATTAAAATCTGGAAAAATTACATTAAAATCTGAGGAAATTTTGAAGATTCAAAGAAATCGCATACAAATCTGAGGATATTTCCAAGATTTGAAAATCAGAGGAAATTTTGAAGATTTGAAGAAATTAGATAAAAATCTTAGAAATTATTGAAGATTTGAAGAAATGACCTAAAAATTTAAGAAATAAAAAATCTGAGGAAATTAAAAAGATTCGTAGAAATTAAAAATCTGAGTAACTTCTGAAGATTTGAAGAAATTGCATAAGAATCTGAGGAAACATTGAAGGTTTGAAGAAATTACATGAAAATCTGAAGAAATTTTGAAGCTTTCTGAAGAAATCATATGAAATTCTGAGGAAATTTTGAAGATTTGAAGAAACCACATAAAATTTTGAGTTAATTTTGAAGATTAGAAGAAATTACAGAAGATCTGTGGAAATTCAAAAGATTTTTAGAAATTACATAAAAATCCGAGAAATTTCGGAGATTTTGAGAAATTACATAAAAATCTGAGAAAATATTGAACATTTAAAGGAATGACATAAAAATTTAAGAAAATTCTGAAGATTTGAAGATTATCACATCTTTTGACACATATATTTCCTTATCTTATTATCACACTTTTTTGGGATACCATTTTTTTCTTTTTAATACCATTTTTTTTCATTGCATCTATTAATGTGTCAAGGCATAATATGTTAACAAATAGAGTACCAAACATTAGTCTCGAACATTGAGTATTAAGAAAAAAAGCTGAAAATATTTTGAAGAAATTTGAGGAACTCTTGCAAATGAATTTGAGCATTTTTATTTTGGGTAATTTTCACATAACCTTAAATTCACTCTAATCTTTTTTAACACTAGATATCTGACAAGCTGGCGTGCGCGAAGCGCGCGCGTGAGCTAGTTTTTTTAAAAATTAGGTTATTTACGATAATGCGATTCAAACTTTTTTTTCAAGAAAGATTTCACGATATTTAATAAAAAGTTTCAACATTTTTCCGGAAACTAAAAAAAAGGCAAATTTACTCTAAATTTAATTTCAACTTTGCATAACTTTTGAAGGAGTGAGTTTTTCAAAAAATCTTAGGAGACCTTTTTTGAAAAGCGTTCCATTCCCTATAAAAATATGTATCGCAGATTTTGGTACAGGGACTTGAAGTCGAGGTATGACATTTCGAAGTATAAACATTTTATTTCCTGTATTATTTAAATGGAAATTCGTGATAAGAGATCTCAAAATATTAATATTGAGATGAGCTCTGCTTATATATTATATATATAAGCAGAGCTCTTAATATTAATATTTTGAGGTCTCTCATCGTGAATTTTAATTTTCCATTTAAATAATACCCCACTCGGAACCGAGTGTCCATTGGACGTCCATCTATCATCCATAGATCCTTAACACGTCTACATCCACGATGGACGTAATGCGGACATCCATTGAACATCCATGGTATACTTTTGATTGGACAAAACGCAATGGATCACACAGGACGTATATTGTATGTCCACGACACGTACTATTTCTTGAGCTACAAATATACACAACACGGCCATCCATGGTATGTCCATAGGTAGACATTAAATAGCTTTTAATTCAGGATAGTAATTGAACATCCATTGGACGTTCCAGGTTCGTAAACGAAAATCACATTCGGAGGACGTCAATTGAACGTCTATCGGATGTTCCATGTAGGATTTCATATAGACGTGAACCTGGAACGTCCAATAGATGTCCAATTACTATACTGAATTAAAAGCTATTGAATGTCTACCTATGGACATGCCATAGATGGCCGTGTTGTGTATATTTGTAGCTTAAGAAATAGTACGTGTGTGAACATACAATATACGTCCTGTGTGATCCATCGCGTGTTGTCCAATCAAAAGCATTCGTCATTTAGATGTACATTTAAGTATTTCGGGCAGCTGTGATATGGGTACGCCGATTGACCGTCGTATGTACGTACAAATTACGTCTATCGAAGGATAACGCGGAAGTTTATTCGACGTCCACGACACATATTTTTGGAGCTATAAATATATTCCGCGCGTAACTTAACAGCCAGGGGACGTCCAATAATCATTTAAGTTGGATGAAAATTTCATTCCGGGGAAGTCCATGGGACATTCCTTAAACCATTATCGGAGATTCGAAACGACAGCGATTCTATGTGCTGAAAACGTTTCGTATACGTACCCTTAGATATTTTTTAGAGGTACCTATAGACCACATAAAGTGACATTTAATGTACGTATTTAAGACGAATGCCAATATTGCAAAAGATATCTAATGATCATCTATTATACGTCCCTTAATTTAAACGCTATTGATTACACATTATCCATTAATTATAAATTTCATTACGATTATACATTATTCAAGGCTTGTGAAACAAAGATATATAAGTATATCAGCAAACTACATCGTATAAGGTTTTTACATGCATAAGTTTCTCATAAGTCAAGTTAGTGTAGGTAGGTAGGTAGGAGATTAGAAAAGTTAAGCAGCACCCCTTGAATCCAATACTTGGATGGGTGACCGCAGTGTGAAAAATCGAAAACTATTTTTTTTCTTTTTTCCTGTAAAATATGGATATCTCGTAGGCCCCGAATATTATATAATCAGTAACAAAGTTTATAATTAATTAATAATGTGTAGTTAATAACGATTAAATTATTTAAATAAAGGGACGTATAATGGATGATCATTGGACATCTTTCGGGTCACTGGTTTATTCGTCTTAAATACGTAAATCAGACGTCATTTTTTGGGGTCTAGTCCGTCTAAAAACCGTCTCAAGGTACGTATAAGGGATGTTCCCAGTACATAGAACAGGTGCTGTTTCGCACTTCTTTTAGCAGTGATAGGGATACTCATAGACGTCCCTGGGATGGAGCATTCATCCACCATGTATGGATATTGGACGTCCCATGGCCCTAATGTTCCGTGTGGGACAGGAAGAAAATTTCGAACTTCGAAATTTTATACCTCAGCTTCAAGTCAATGTACCAAAATGTGTGATGCATATTTTTTAATGTAATGGAATGCTCCACAAAAAAAGTCAAGATTTTTCAAAAATATCCTTCAAAAGTTATCCAAAATTAAAATTCAATTTAGAGTAAATTTCACTTTTTCATTTAGTTTCCGGAAAAATGTTGAAAATTATTATTAAATATCGTGAAATCTTCCTTGAATAAAAAGTTTGAATCGCATCAACATAAATTATCTAATTTTTAAAGAAATTACCAGCAGTAGTACACATATATATTAGAACGTGAATAACTTTTCAAGAAATGAGTTTATCGAAAAATCGTAAGGAACGTTTTCTTTAGAGCGTTCAATTCTCTACAAGAATATGTATCGCTCATTTCGGTACACTGACTTAAAGCCAAGGAAAAAATTTTCAATGTAAAAAAAAACATTTTCCTGTGTTATCCAAATGGAATGATTATGAAACAACGCGCAAAATAGGTTTTCAATTTCTTTTGCAAATTTTTCAATTATTCATTTCATTCATTACAATTTTTTATCTAATTTCGCAACATTTCTACTAATTATTCTTGAAAGCCAGCGGGAATTTCAAATATTACAATCATCGCTTAATTCTACATTAATGGAATCTTTACGCCTTTTTTTATTATTCGTTTCAACGTCCGCACAAAATTCCTTGTAGTTACTTCTAACAAGGAGCACATTACTAACATTTCTTTCGCTAATTCTACCTCTTAACGTTGAGCAGATGTATCTTAAGCGAGAGAACAGCCGTTCGACGCTCACTTGGGTTGGTGGTGCGCCAAGGATGATCTGGGACAGTTGGTAGAGTTCCGGCATCAGAAACTTATTTTTTTGCCAATATCTTAACAAATCTTCCTGTGTATCTCGATGTTATATTCTCCCGTCGGAACTTATTGAACGTGTTGATCATCGAGGATCGAATGCGCATGGGCTCGAAGGAGTATAACTCCTCGAGGAGTAAAACACCTTGAGAGTCGAACGGTTTCGATCCTTAGCTGAATTTTGCTCTCCGTACGGTCATCGCTACAATGTCTATACCTATATGTATTATCACAAGGTGTACAGGAATAAGCGTGGATATTTATGTATATAGATATAGAGAGAGAGATATAGAGCAAGAGAGCGAGACAGAGATATATATAGGTATACTGAGTCTAAGGATCGAAACCTCTCACGAGGCGAGACGTTTCGATCCTTACCTGAATTTTGCTCTCCGTACGGTCATCGCTACAATGTCTATACCTATATATATGATCACGGGGTGTACAGGAATAAGCGTGAATATTTATGTATATATATACAGAGAGTTATAAATACAGCAAGAGAGCGAGACAGAGATATATATGAGGTATTCCAGCTCATCTCAACCACTTTTACATGTTGTATTTTTTATTTGGCTGAAACTTTTTTGTGTTATTGTACATATTTATGGAACTATACTTGATTTTTTTCAATTTCTTTTACCCATTCATTTACAAGATATAATTTTTTGTTGAAATTCGATGATTTTTTTTTCAAATGCTTGTAACTTTGCGAAAAATGGACCAAATCAAGCTTTTTTTGTTGAAATGTTCGTTTTTGAGTGCACTTTTTGACAAAAAATATTAAAAATTTTGTGATGTTCATCTTCTATATTGTGTTATCGCTTAAAGCAAAAAAATGTTAATTTCAAACGGTCGGACACTTTTCATTTTTTTCAAAAAATTTGCTAGTAAACTTTGACTATATTAACTATTTTTAAGACTAGTTTTATCGTGGGGATATTTTCCCTTCTATTTTATTCATAATTAAAAATAGTCTTTTTTTTCAGGATCAGTAAAAAAGCGTTGATTTCAAAAGGTTGGACACTTTTAATTTTTTTCAAAAAATTTGCTATGAAACTTTGACTATTGCAACCATTTTTAATGCTAGTTTAATCGTGAGCAGATTTTTCCTTCTATTTTGTTCATAATTAAAAACCATTTTTTTCATCACAAGCAGAAAAGCGTTTTTTTTATAAAGGGATAAGTTTAATTTTTTTTTTAATTTGCAAGGAAACTGTTCCGTCCCATAAGAGCGACGGATTATTTTTCTGTGTGTAATATTTTTACTTTTATTTTTACCTCGATAGTGGTACTTAATATTTTCAAACTTAATTATGTAGCAGATGTTTTTCGAATAGAAACATCAACAACCGGACTTTCCCTTAATCCTACCAAGCTCAAGAAACGCTGCAATCAGTCATTTCCAATCTTTTTTCCATCATAAACTATTTCTGTCCTTCGCCTTGGTTTTCAAAGGAATCAAAAATAAGGGCAACACATTTTTCGTCATTCATAATTTCCTCTTTCGGTTCTTCCACGAGTGAAATTTCCCACTCTTTTGATCCATCCCTTTTCTTCCATTCAAAAGATATTCGTATTTTTCACAATATTCATTTTTCCTAATCGTCAATTCTACCATCGCTCTGTCCTCTTCCTGTTTATTACCCATTCCATATCCCTCCATTTTACCAGACGGCGAGCGAACATTTTTGATCCTTTTTATTACCCTCTGACCCTTTTTTGTCCGCGCTCCGCGGTCAGTCCTCGGCATTCCTTGCGGTGGGCGTCATCGCGAAAAATAATTTCCATATTTTCCTCAATTTTCCACCAATCGAAAAACTCTCCCTTCCTTCTATTTTTCTTCCTACCCCTAATTTCCTTAACCAATCACATTCCTTCACTATAGTTTGTACCGCTCCTGGACGTTAACGAGGAACGCTCAAAAACGTCAATCATCAGTCTTCGATCGACACCCGTTCAGACTCAACAACTTGAGTCTTTCTATCGACTTCAAACTTAATACACCCCTCTTAAATATCTCGTCTATGCTCCGATGATCTGCCTAAGATTCATCGGACTTAGAACAACTGCCTTGAACTCTGCAACTCGCTCGATAGTTGCAAGTCATTGCCAGTATATTTAAGTGCGCGATTTGTAACAACAAAATATTTTAACCTTCATCGTTTATTTGCAATTTTATATTATCATTGTATTTGTTATTATTAAATATATTATTCTTTTTGAAATAGCTGTTTTCCATTAATTTGAGAAACAGCAGTTTGCGCGTGTTTTGGTGTCGTTTTTTATCTTTCAACGATGTCGGGATTTACGACTCCGGCTGACTCTAATCTTTAAGAGTCGCATCGAAGTCCGCGCAGCGTACAGAAACTTTGATCATTTTAACTATTTTTAAGACCAGTTTCATCGTTGGGACATTTTTCCATATATTTTTTTCGTGATTAGAAACAAATTGTTTTTAAATTTAATGTAGTTTTATTATACCAACATTACCAACTACAAGCCTATTTTCTTTGACGTTTAAATAGCAAGAATTTGTAAACTATCTAAACGTCAAAAAATAGGCTTGTTGTTGGTATAATAAAACTACAAGTGTTAGTTTGGATATGCGACCGTGCAGAGGAATAGTGGAGGAAGGAATCGGCTGCGATTCGCAGCTGATTCTTCCTTTCACTCTAATAAAACTACATTAAATTGAAAAACAACTTGTTTTTAATGTTGAAAAAAATACAAGGAAAAATGTCCCCACGATGAAACTGGTCTTAAAAATAGTTAAAATAATCAAAGTGTCCTTGCAAATTAAAAAAAAAAATATACGTATCTCTTTTGAAAAAAACGCTTTTCTGCTTGTGATGAAAAAATGGTTTTTAATTATGAACAAAATAGAAGGAAAAATCACGATTAAACTAGCACTAAAAATGGTCGAAATAGTAAAAGTTTCATAGCAAATGTTTGGAAAAAAATTAAAAGTGTCCGACCTTTTGAAATCAACGCTTTTTTACTGATCCTGAGAAAAAAGACTATTTTTAATTATGAATAAAATAGAAGGGAAAATATCTCCACGATGAAACTAGTTTTAAAAATAGTTAATATAGTCGAAGTTTACTAGCAAATTTTTTTGAACAAAATTAAACGTGTCCCACCTTTTGAAAAGGACGTTTTTTTTTGCTTGTGAAGGAAAAAAAATGGTTTCAAATTATGAAAAAAATATAAAGAAAAATCTGCCCACGATCTGCCTTGCGTTAAAAATAGTTAAAAAAGTCAAAGTTTATTAGCAAATTTTGCGAAAAAAATTAAAAGTGTCCGACCTTTTGAAATTAACATTTTTTTGCTTTAAGCGGTCAAAGAATCTAGACGATGAATGTCGTTAAATTTTTAATATTTTTTGTCAAAAAGTGCACTCAAAAACGAACATTCCGACAAAAAAAAACTTGATTTGGTCCATTTTTCGCACAGTTACAAGCATTTGAAAAAAAAATCATCGAATTTCAACAAAAAATCATATCTTGTAAATGCATGAGTAAAAAAATTTGAAAAAAATAGAATAGAGTTCCATAAATAGGTACAATAATGGAAAAAAGTTTGAGCCAAATAAAAAAATACAACATGTAAAAGTGGTTGAGATGAGCTGGAATACCTCATATATAGATATACTGAGTCTGAGAATCGAAACCTCTCACGAGGCAAGACGTATCGATCCTCACCTGAATTTTGCTCTCCGTATGGTCATCGTCACTATACCTATACATATATACATTAACACGGGGCGTACAGGAGTAAACGGGCGTATATATACATATATAAGCAGGGATCTTAATATTAAAATTTTTAGATCTCTCATTACGAATTTCCATTTAAATAATAAAGGGAAAAAATGTTTAAACTTTGAAATGTCCATAACTCGACTTCAAGTCACTGTACCAAAATCTGCGATACATATTCTTATAGGCAATAGAACGCTTTACAAAACAGGTCTCCTAAGATTCCTTAAAAAACTCACTCCTTCAAATGTTATGCAAAGTTAGAATTAAATTTAGGGTAAATTTCCCTTTTTTTAGTTTCCGGAAAAATGTTTGAACTTATTACTAAATATCGTGAAATCTTTCTTGAAAAAAAAGTTTGAATTGCATCATCGTAAATAATCTAATTTTTGAAGAAATGACCAACAGTAGTTCACACAAATCGAGGTAAAAAATTTCAAACTTTGAAGTTTTTTTTCCTCTGTCATTTCAATCTAAAATTTAAATTCACGACGGGAGACTTCTAAATATATCAACATTTGGAGCTCTGCTTTTAACAGGCATCTTTGTCACTTCCCCGAAAGTAAAGTTCGAAAAAAAAATAATCTCATTCTGTGAATCAGTCTAATATACGTATACAGAGAGATATATATGGGTATACTGAGTCAATGGGATCTTCCGTTGGAACTCATTGAACGTGTTGATCATCGAAGATCGAATGCGCATCGGCTCGATGGAGTATAACTCCTCGAGGAGCAAAACACCTCGAGAGTCGAGCGGTTTCCATCCTTATAACTGAATTTTACTCTCTGTACGGTCATCGCTACAATGTCTATACCTATCACTACCGGCGGAAAGTTTCCAAACAAAACTTGAAAAAAGGTCTCGAACGTTTTTCGAAATCACATGGAATGCCTCATATATATATTACATATCTATATATATGTTTTTATTTGTTAATCCGGTTTACGAAAGCCCGGATGCCGTTAGTGCTTACTTAATGACTGTATGTTTTATAATTTTTCGTTACATTTATCATTGGTGATAAGTTTCAAGCAAAAATGCGAATAAAAGAATAACAGGATATGGTAATTTAGAAAAGCAACGCAATTAACGGAAATAAATTACGACAATTCGCAAACATTAATCATGTTAACAAAAATTTATATTCCAATACTCCTGTTTCCTAAGAATTTGAAGATGAAAAAATAATTGTTGGCTTAAAATGAAAAAAAAAGATTGTCTCAACGTAATTAACTATTAACGGTTGCATGCACAAAAGAAAATGAAGCGTTCAAAAACAATCGTCATTTCAATAGCGGAATATTTAAAAAAAAATACGTTTCCATAGAAAAGATTACATTAATCATAACATGTAATCTATGAGATTTTTGCCGTATCAATTTTTAAAAAGTTTAATGTTTTATTCTTTCATGTGAAAATGCCGTTTTAATATTTCATCCAATCGTCAAGATCGTACATATATAATGTAACAATATATTATGTATACATATATAATGTAAAACAAAGAGGGAAATATCCTATGCCCGACGAGATCGGGCCAGGTAAAGACCGAAACCCTTTCACGTCGCTCGAGGTTTTGATCCTCGGCGAGTTTTACTGAAAGAGTTCTCGGACGTTTCGATCCTCATAGGATCGATCTTACGGACTTGAGACACCCAATAACTCGCGATAGGATGGGAACCTCGTCCGAGAACTATTTACTCGCTCGCGATAAATAAATGTCCACTCGACTCGCGAGGAGAGGGAAACTACCTGAGTCCCTTTAAGCTCCCTCTCCGATTCGATCGTCCCGGGATACCATAAAACTCCTCTCGCGATACGAGCTACCCTTCGTATACCTGCAATGTGCTCGCTCTAGGATTGAATCTCCAATCGAGCAAAACGTTTCGCTCGCAACCCCTGATAAAAACATATTAAAGTATTTTAGTAGAATAATAAAATTATTCATCCATGTTCGGAAAAATGCCAGAATTGACCTGGTTGGGAAATTGGGCGAGAAACGCGGAAGAGTGAAGGGACGAAGTGGCCAGAAGTTCGTTGCGGGTAATGAAAAAACTCACTCGCGTGCACACAATATTCTGTTATTTATTAACAAAGGTTAACGTTCAAAATTAATTATGAGATTCAAAAAGGGTATAATCAATGTTTCAAATAAATCGCACGTTTCGCTGTAGCGATGATCACGCGAAATCGAAGCGGTGCCGGAAAATAGCGGTCAGATCGTTCGACGCCACGTGTTGCGTGGAGAGTTTTCCTCGCGAATTTTCGAAGTTGACCGCACCGAATCGAATAAATTGCTTTCCGTGAGGTTATCGAAGGAAACCGAACCGTTATCGCTCTTGGCCGGTCGTAAATCGTCCAAGAGCTCGCGAATAGAAAGAAAAAGAACAATGTCGAAAAATGGCCGATAATCGATGATGATCAAAGGGCTCGCCAAAACGAAGTGAGGAGGCGATGATCGATCGCCGCGAGAGAGCCGCCGTTTAGAGGGGATAGAGTCGCGAGAGCCACGGGTAATGCAGAGTCCAGCGAGAGCTTGACCGTTCACTGAGGGTCTCTCGCGGGAGCTCTGGCAACTCCACGCTTTTCTGAACACACTCCATGCCTTCGGCCAACTCCGTTGACGAAGAGTCCGTCGGCAGAACGCATAATTTTGCGACCGGCCACTTGAAGGTAGAAGTTGCCGTTCGAAGTGTGACGAAGCGAGTGAGGCCGTCTTCGCCAGGGTGAAGTTCGAGGATCCGCGCGAGTGGCCACCGTGTCGGAGGAAGTCTTTCGTCGGTTATGAGAACGAGTGACCCCACTCGTATCTCATTCGAAGGATGATGCCATTTTGAAGTAGAGAGACTTTGATGGAGGTACTCTCTTGACCATCTCTGCCAGAAGTGCTGAAGCCGTGCCTGAAGAAGTTGCCACCGAGACAACCGAGAGTCCGCCGTTGAAGTCAGAGATGGCTCAGGCACTGTAGTCAGTGCCTCACCGACGATGGAGTGACCCGGAGTTAAGGATGACAAGTCCTCCGGGTCGTCCGAGAGAGCACAAAGCGGCCTTGAATTGAGCACTGCCTCGACTTGCGTAAGAAGAGTCGTAAATTCTTCATACGTAAGTGGAGTCTCACCGATGACCCGCCGAAGATGATATTTTGCCGATTTCACGGCAGCCTCCCACTTTCCACCCATGTGAGGGGCTGCCAGGGGATTGAAGGACCACTTTGTGCCAAGGCTGGTTAATGCGGAGATGGTGTGACTCATTTCCATTGAGCCAGCCTTGAAAAAAGCCTGAAGAGTGAGATCTGAACCGCTGAAGTTCGTTCCAAAGTCACTATACAGCGTGTGACAAATGCCCCGTCGACCAGAGAACCGCCGATATGCTGCGATGAAGGCTTCTGAAGTGTAGTCCGTTACCAATTCGAGGTGCACCGCTGAAGTAGAGAAACAGACAAAAACTGCAAGATAACCCTTGTATGTTTTTGCTGCTCTTCCTCGCCAAGTCTTAACCGTGAAGGGTCTAGCATAATCCAAGCCCGAATGAAGGAAGGCACGTGAAGGTGTGACTCGTGGCGAGGGAAGTTGCCCCATCAACTGCTGAGCTCTGAGGCCTCGAAACCGTGCGCAAGTGGTGCAGCGAAGAATGTATGATCGTACTGGCGCTCGACCACCCAAAATCCAGTACGATCTGCGGAGATAGGCCAGTGTTGCTTGTGTGCCGCCGTGAAGAGTCCGGAGATGGGCATCTGAAATTATCAGTGTAGTTAGCCGTGAATTCCGAGGCAAGACAGGTGGATGTTTCGCCTCGGAGTGAAGGACTGAATGCTTGAGGCGTCCGCCCACACGAAGGACTCCGAGTTGGTCGACGAAAGGTGTGAGGGCGGCCATTGCATTGCTCCGTTGAAGTGTCGCTCCGCTTGAAATTATCCGTAGCTCAGCAGTGAAGTACGACTGTTGGATGAGGCGTATCCAGGAAAATTTTGCGTCTTCCAGGTCTCCCGGTGATATCGGGTTGGTCAGTGAAGTATGTGGAACTTGCCTGAAGCGGCCAAGAGCTCTTTTGCAAATGGCCGTGATTCGAAGTAGCCGATTTAGGGAAGAATATCGCTCCAGAAGGTCCCAAACCGGTAGAAGAGCCCCTGAAGTTGAAGTGAAGGCGAGACCTGGACGCTGTTCGAGGTCGCAGTCGGTTACGATCTCGAACGACGAAGTGGGCCAACTGGTGCAAGGCTGCGAAAGCCAAGTTGGTCCATTCCACCAGAGGGGATGCCGAGAAAGTTGCCGAGGTCTCATTCCGCGAGACGCACAGTCTGCGGGATTTTCCTTGCCTGAAATGAAGCGCCACTTCGCTTGCGAAGTGATTTCTTGAATTGAAATAACTCGATTTTGGACAAAGTCCTTCCAACGAGCCGAAGGCGACGTGATCCAAGTTGAGGTTACCGACGAGTCGGTCCAAAGGAACACTGGAACATTTCCAAGTTCGAGTGTCTTCTGGACGTACGGAACCAGCCGTGAAAGAAGTAATGCAGCGGTGAGCTCAAGCCGCGGAATTGTCAGTCGCTTGAGAGGTGCAACCTTCGTCTTTGAAGCGACAAGCGTGATGGTTGAAGAGCCATCATCTGAAGTTGAACGAAGGTAAACCACGGCTGACATGGCCAATTGCGAGGCGTCCGAAAAACCGTGAAGCTGAACCATTGCCGAGGGTTTTAGTTGAAGCCACCGAGGGAGAGAAATGAGCGAGAGATTCGCCAAGTTCTCTCGGGAGTGAAGCCACCGTTGTTGAAGCGAAACCGGAAGAGGGTCGTCCCAGTGAAGTTTTGCCAACCAGAGCTCTTGAAGAAACATCTTTGCCGTGATGATGATTGGCGAAATGAAGCCCAACGGATCAAATAGTTGCGCCGTTTCCGAGAGGATTGTCCGTTTTGTCACAGATTGACTGAAGAACGGCTGTAGCGTGAACTTGAAGTGGTCGGTTTGGGGGTTCCAAACGACCCAAGGAGTTTGACGCTGGAGTCCTCTGGTTGAATCACGACTGCGTGTGTTTCTGAAGTGGAATGGCTCACCCTTTAAGGAAATTCCGTACAGTTGGACGACCATTTTTGAAGTGGAAAGCATCCTCGGTTGCAGATCTCCTGAAGTTGAAGTGAGGATGCTTGAAGTTCCGCTGTTGAATCTGCACCTCCGAAGATATCATCGACGTACCTGCCCTTCGTCAACGGAAGTACCGCCAATGGAAAGTTGTGCCCTTCGTCCTCGACAAGTTGCAGTATGACTCGAATTGCCAAGAACGGGGCGCAACTGAGGCCGTACGTGACGGTGGTGAGGCAGAAGGGGATGATGTGCTCCTGCTCATCAACCCACAGGATCCGTTGAAGGTTCCAATCATCCGAATGAAGGTTGATTTGACGGTATATCTTTGTGATGTCCGTCGCGAAGATGAAGCGATGCCGTCGGATCCAAAGAAGTACGTCAGAAGTGTCCTGCTGAAGTTTAGCGCCCGTGTAGAGGAGGTCGTTAAGTGAGGCACCACTGCTCGTCTTGCACGACCCGTTGGAGCCCACTCGAAGCTTGGTGGTGGTGCCGTGAGCCCGAAAGACCCCGTGATGAGGCAAATAATACACGGGAGTTGAAGCTGGCCCCGTGGAGGCTCGTACCATGTGAGACAATGTCTCGTACTCCTGAAGAAAGCCGTGATACAACTCTCGATAACTTGCGTTAAGCGAGAGCTGCTTCTGAAGTTGTACCAGAGAGCGCCAAGCTGCCGTGAAGGAATCCCCGAGAGACGACGACGAAGTTTTGAAGGGGAGACGGACTGTATATCGCCCGTCTTCGTCTCGTGGATGTGTTTTCTTGAAGTGCTCCTCACAGACGGAATCCTCGGGCTCAGATGTAGGGGCTGAGTCCAACGGAATTTCCTCCTGTTTCCAGAATTTTGAGAGAAGCGACGCGACATCTTCCTCGACGGAGGCGTGCTGAACCCGAACTGAGGTTGAAGTTGAAGCGTCAACCGGACCGAGTACTATCCACCCGAGAAGAGTCCGTTGAGCGATCGGGTCAGTTGATCGCCCCTTTTTCACGTCCGATTCGATGAGGAGGCCGTATGAATCAGCTCCGAGGATAATGTCAATCGGCCCTGGCGTCTGAAAATCAGGGTCGGCGAGGTTAAGATTTTGAAGGTGTGCCCATTTCCCGTTGAACGAGAATGACGGAAGTGACGCTGTCAAGACCTTCAGCACAAAGGCTGTGACGTTGACGAACAGAGCCGAATCGTGTATTGTAGAGATCCTGAAGGTGACAGCTCCCCGCGTGCGACCTGCTAATTGATTGCCAATGCCGAGAATATTCAGTGAGGCTTACACGCGCTTGAGGCGAAGAAGCTGCACAATTCGCTCCGATACGAAAGACAACTCAGCGCCAGGGTCAATTAGGAGGCGTAACCGTTGTGACGAGCCCGATGGTGAAGAGGCCATGGCTTGACTCGTCGCCAAGAGGACCGAAGGTCGAAAAGCTCGCTGCCGTGACGCTGAATGCGCCGACGTCGAAGTTGAAGATGACGAAGCGCTTCGAAGTGGTGCCGATGAATTTGAAGAATTGCCGAGAGAAGTGGGACCGATTGAAGCTGGGTTGAAGGGACTCGAAGTTCCGTCGCATTGGTGACCTTTGCGGAGTCAAGCCTGAGGCTCGGTTGGCGACGATGTTGCCGTTGGCGTCGAGGCGGCTGCCTGGCGGTTTGACACGCCCGAATTCCTTTTGGACCCTACGTGGATTAGAGTGTGGTGTTTCTCTCCACACTCGAAGCACCGCTTGTCGACTCGGCAGTTGACAGCGGAATGCGGCCCGAGGCAGTTGTAGCAGAGCCGCCGTTGCTCTGCTACTTCGCGCCGCTCCTTGGCGCTCTTCTGCCTAAAGAGCGGGCATGAAGCGATGAAGTGGGCCTTGAGGCAGAAGTGGCACTGCTGGGTAGCCGATCCAGCCGGATGAAGAGGGCCCTTCGAGAGAACCGCCGCCGCTGACTTCTTGTCCAGATCTGACGGCTTCTCTGGCTTGTCCGATCTTTCCAAGGAGTCTTCAGCCCGTGAAGTATAGGCCCTCGCGCTGGCTGCTTGGCGAGATGTCTTGGCTCCCACGGCGCAAGAACCTTGGGCTGAAGCGGCCGACTGTGGTGGCGCCTCGGCCATCCGCGCCTCCAGACTCTCAAGAGCTCTGGCACGAGCTATGAGGAATGCCCGAAACTAGGCGAACGTCGCAGGGTTGGTTGAAGCGCCCAATTTTACCTCCCACTGCTCTCGAAGGTGTTGGTCAAGCCGTGACGCCAGGAAGTGAACCAATACCAGATCCCAGTGATCTACTGGAGCGTCGAGCGCCCGAAGAGCGTTAGTAACCTCAGCCGTGGTGTTAATGAGGTTATTGAGCGCCTTGGCTAACCGTGAAGTGACCCGAAGAATACCGAAGAGTCTGTCAAGCTGAGAATTGATTAAAATTCGCTCGTTTTCATACCTTTCCTGAAGGGTGTCCCAAGCTGGAGCGAACGACTCCGAAGAGACCGGAATATTCACGATCAGTTGCGCAGCATCGCCCTTGAGAGAAGTGCGCAGGTAATGCATTTTCTCAACGGAAGTGATGTCCGAATTGCTGCCAACCATCGAGACGAAGAGATCGTGGAAGGAACGCCAAGCTCGAAAATCTCCATCGAAGACCGGAAGTTTTATGTCCGGAAGGGTTCGCCGAATAGAGGATGGCCCGATGGCAGAAACGTCTGCGAGGTTGGCCCCGCTGGGTTCGACTCGCTCGAAGTGCTCCTCGATTACGAGGAGGCTGACCTTGGCGCTCTCGTAAGCGCTTTGGCATTGCACTTCGACCCCCTCCACGGAGTACTCATGTTCGGCGAGATTCTCGCAGTTCATGTCGAGTAAACTGGCGTGCTCGTGCTGAAACCGCGTCCAATTGGCCTCAAGAAGGTCCAGCCGAGTCGACGCCAAAGTTTTGGACATCGTCTGAGGAGTTGCGGAGGCAGACTTCTCAGCGATGCCCTCGATGCACTTGAAAGTGCTGAGGAGCCCTGTAACTCGACGTTCCATCTTCGCGACGTTAGTCGTCATAATGGAAGCGATAACGAAGTACGCGCACACACTCGGCGACGAGAATGTGCGTGTAACGCACTTGAAAAGCCCAACAAAACCGAAAGAACACGAAGTACGCGCACACACTCGGCGACGAGAATGTTCGTGTGACGCACTTGAAGATCCCAAAAAAAAACCGAAAAAACGAAGTACGCGCACACACTCGGCGACGAGAATGTTCGTGTGACGCACTTGAAGAGCTCAAAAAAACCGAAAAAACGAAGTACGCGCACACACTCGGCGACGAGAATGTTCGTGTGACGCACTTGAAGAGCCCAAAAAACCAAAAAAAACGAAGTACGCGCACACACTCGGCGACGAGAATGTTCGTGTGACGCACTTGAAAAGCCCAAAAAACCGAAAAAACGAAGTACGCGCACACACTCGGCGACGAGAATGTTCGTGTAACGCGCACGAAAACCAAAACCGAAAAAAGAACGAAGTACGCGCACACACTCGGCGACGAGAATGTTCGTGTAACGCGCACAAAAACCGAAACCGAAAAAAGAACGAAGTACGCGCATACACTCGGCGACGAGAATGTTCGTGTAACGCGCACGAAAACCAAAACCGAAAAAAGAACGAAGTACGCGCAAACACTCGGCGACGAGAATGTTCGTGTAACGCGCACTTGAAAAGCCCAAAAAAAACCGAAAGAAAACGAAGTACGCGGACAAACTTGATTCACGAAGTTTGTTACGCGATGCGTAGCGAGGAAATCCGAAGAAATACTAAGTGCGCCGATAGTATCCGAAGACTGCGTAATTAAACGCGAAGAAAATCCCGAATGGCACAAAGAATCACGTGACGCGCACCCACACTCGAATATCGAGAATGTCCGTGAGACGCACAGTAGGAGAAAAGCCCAAAAACCTGGCCAAAACCCCAAAAAATAAATTTTCGAAATAGGGTCAGTTGAGTAGTCATTCAGGTAGAGGACTGGTAACTGCATTCTATTGTGGAAGGGAAAGCCCTTTAAGTGTATACCTGCGCCGCAGCGTCAGTTGGCAGTTAGTGTTCGTGAAGAGTGTACGTGTCACGCGCTGAACAGACGAAAATAACGCTGACTTCAAAAACCCATAACTTTGAAGTGACGGGTTTAATTTCAATTCTGCAACATGGATACGACTTCTGGAGGTATGTACATATTTTTACATCGGTTGAATCTAAACTTTATGTATAAATGATTGATATGTAGTATAGCCTTCGGCATAAATAAAATTGAATAATTATGAAAACTTATATTTCCAACGGTCCGAAAAGTTATATATTTTATCACATTTTGCAAAGCTCCTAGTCTCGGCCTTTAGTTTAATGTATAAGCTTTCGAAATTTACAAGAGTGACCTGCGGAAAACGTGCGTCTTGTCCGTTATGATTTTTTTCGCATCGTGCGGTAGCCGAGCGTGCACGCGGCACTATTGAGCAGCCTCTGCGCCTCTACCTGAGAATGGGTGAAGTAGCATCATAACGGACGAGACGGCTGTTATACGCTTGAAATAAATTATTTTAATATATATGTATGTGTATATATATATATATATATAGATATAAATTTTCTGTGATTTAATTATGATATATACGTATGCATTTATATATATATATATATATATATATATATATATATATATATACATATTAAAATCAACCACATAAAAATTTCTTAAATATGAATGAAATGTTATAACATTCAAATAAAATATTTGAATATATATATATTATATAGTAAGCAAAGCTTTCTTTTAACCAAATCCATGTCAATATTTTCTGTCTAATTTTTTAAAAATTATTTCAATTATTGCGGTTATTTATTTTGTAAAATAATGTACATTGTTCAAGTTATTGTATTAATTGAAAATTTTATCTTTTCCTTTAACACCAATTTTCTACAAATTTATGTCTTTATTACAGGATCCGGTTACAAAGAATTGGTGCTGACAAGGAAAGAAGTATTCCTGATAATCAGCGCGCATTTATCCGATAAATTCGCTTCCTTGATCGAATTTATGGTAGAAAAAATTTCCAAGGACACCGGACGTACAGTTGTAGTGCCTGAGGACTCGAAACAGACTTTTTCGATACTCTTCAATCAAATGAGAACGAGGTGGCAACCAGCTCACAGAAAATCCTGTGTATTTTTCAAGAATAACGGTGAATGGCTTAGCAAGCACGTATGTTTTGCCGCACCTACAGACACTGTAGTAACGAGCCCGGGTAATACGGGCGGCCGCCCGTCCCTTGAGTTTACAATGTCCAGTGAAAGATCTAAACGAAGGAAGACCCAAGATATTCGTACATCGTTCAACTCGGTTGAGTTAGCATACGCTACTCAGATGAGGCTTCGCTCTTCAGGACAATCCGACGCCACAAAAGTTATTAAGGACATAACAATGATGAGTCCTTTAAGAGCTTCCAAGTATCGTAAAGCTTACTCAGCAACGGATGAAATTACTTTATCCGAAGAGGCTGCACTTTCCGCTATGATTGAATATAAATACTCCAAGAGTACTTACCAGGGAATGAGAAGATTAGGGAAGGAAAATAACTGTAAGCTATATCCGTCTTACGAAAAAGTGATGAAAGCAAAAAACCGTTGTTATCCACCACGTGATGCAATCAGGATTACAGAGAGTAGTGCAGAAGTCCAACTACAGGCACTATTAGATCATACAGTTGAACGTATTTTACTCGTCCAAAATGTACTCATTTAAAGATTGACTCCAGATAATGTTCGTAAAATGGACTTGATTTGCAAGTGGGGTTGCGATGCAAGTTCTGGGCAAAGTGAATATAAGCAGACGTTCAGTGATGACAGCAAATCTGATGCGCATGTATTCTTTACTTCAGTCGTGCCATTACAACTCGTGTGTTATGATCAACAATCGGAGGAAGAAATAGTTGTTTGAAAGAACCCCAGACCCTCGTCTCCACGATTTTGTAGACCGCTTAGACTACTGTTTCTACGCGAAGACACAGAGTCAACACTTAATGAAGTCCGAATTGTTGAAGAACAAATAAAGTCACTTCGTCCATTCGAAAGTGCAATAGATGCAAAAGAAATCTCCGTAATGTACAAGTTGTTGTTCACCATGATAGATGGTAAAGTTTGCAACGCTGTATCATTGACGAAATCTGCTCAACGGTGCTATTCGTGTGGAGCAACTAGCAAAGATTTTAATGCCATCGACACTGTATTGCAAAGGGAAATCAATGAAACAAATTTGAAGTTCGGATTGTCGACGCTGTATGCGTGGATACGGTGCTTCGAGTATTGCTTACACGTGTCTTACAAACTCGGCATTAAAAAATGGCAAGCTCGAAGTGCCGAAGAAAAAAAAATTACCCAGGAACGCAAGAGGGCCATTCAAGAAGGATTCAAGAAGCAATTGGGTCTAAATATCGATCGCCCAAAGCCTGGATACGGCAGCAGCAATGATGGCAACACAGCTCGGCGATTCTTTGAAAATTCGACGGTTTCCGCTGCGATAACGGGGGTCAACGAAGAAGTAATTAAACGCTTGTACATAATCCTACAAGTTATATCGTGTGGCCACGAGATAAACTGTGAAAGATTTGAACAGTATGCTATTGAAACGGCAAGAAAGACCGTTGCATTATACCCTTGGTACTCCATGCCTACTTCGGTGCACAAACTATTAATTCATGGTCCAGTGATAATAACTCATGCTTTATTACCAATCAGCCAATTATCCGAAGATGCTCAGGAAGCTCGAAACAAAGACATCAAACGATATCGAGAAGATTTTGCGCGAAAAAGTTCCAGGGTTAAAACTATGGAAGACGTTTTTCATCGGCTCTTAGTTACTTCTGATCCGTACATTTCAAGTGTCAGAAGACTACTACAGAAGAAGCTGAAGAGTTTGTCGCCAGAAGCTGTAGCGATGTTGATCGCTCCTAAAGTGACTGCTGCAGCAGACGAATTTTGCGCCGAGATTGAAGCTGTGCCGGGAGTTGTAATAGATACAAACTCGGATAATGATTCTGACTCCGACTCCGACTCCGATTACGATTTTGATTAAGAATAAAATTTTTTATTTTTGAAACGTTCCGTATGTATTTTGGAAATAAAAATAATAATTGCGTAGAATACACTGTTCACGTTTATTTTATTATGATGATTTTTTTTTATATATTAATTTATCTATTTAGCAGGATACTCGGCCATTTTGTTTATAACAATTTGCTGTAAGCTCTTTGTTGCAAGTTATAAACAATAGATATCGGATTGGTAATCAGCGACCTTGAAAACCCGTATATACCAATTTTTGTCAACATCTGATAACTTTTTAACTTTCATGTCGGCCATATTGGATCGGCTATTTTTTTTACGATAATTTGGCTTGCGGATTCGTAATCAGCGACCTTGAAAGTCCCTGTAAGCCAATTTCCATTCCCGTCAAAGGTCATTTGAGGTTTTGGCCAGGTTTTTGGGCTTTTCTCCTACTGTGCGTCCGGGCTCTCCTCTCGCGCGAAAGTGAGAGAGAGAGACTTATGCGCACTGAACGTGAGCGAGAGAGACCGAAATAGCGAAGTGTGACGAGCACGTTGTCGGACAACGGAACGCCGGTTCTCTCTCGCACTTTTCTCTTTCGCGAATTGAAGCACTTCCGCAATCTTCACCAATTTCCCAATCCGGCTCGAAGGACCATGTTCGGAAAAATGCCAGAATTGACCTGGTTGGGAAATTGGGCGAGAAACGCGGAAGAGTGAAGGGACGAAGTGGTCAGAAGTTCGTTGCGGGTAATGAAAAAACTCACTCGCGTGCACACAATATTCTGTTATTTATTAACGAAGGCTAACGTTTAAAAATAATTATTAGATTCAAAAGGGGTATAATCAATGTTTCAAATAAATCGCTCGTTTCGCCGTGGCGATGATCACGCGAAATCGAAGCGGTGCCGGAAAATGGCGGTTGGATCGTTCGACGTCACGTGTTACGTGGAAAGTTTTCCTCGCGAATTTTCGAAGTTGACCGCACCGAATCGAAGAAATTGCTTTCCGTGAGGTTATCGAAGGAAACCGAACCGTTATCGCTCTTGGCCGGTCGTAAATCGTCCAAGAGCTCGCGAATAGAAAGAAAAAGAACCGTGTCGAAAAATGGCCGATAATCGATGATGATCGAAGGGCTCGCCAAAACGAAGTGACGAGGCGATGATCGATCGCCGCGAGGGAGCCGCCGTTTGGAGGGGAAAGAGTCGCGAGAGCCACGGGCAATGCAGAGTCCAGCCAGAGCTTGATCGTTCACTGAGGGTCTCTCGTGGGAGCTCTGGCAACTACACGCTTTTCTGAACAATCCAATAATATAACAACAGTTATTGAATAGTTGAACAAAATGTATAGGAGCACTGGCTTTTTATGCATTTCGAAAGTTTGGTTAAATCTGGCACATAGCTTGTCGTCTTGAGTTTTAAGTACGGCTTTGGATTTTTATTGGTTATTTCGCTTATGTTTGAAGTGAACACTTCTCATGCGTTAAAAGCCAGGCGGTGTCTGTCAGACATTCCTGTTGAACGCCTGCGTTAAACGTGAATATTCGGGACAAAAGAATGGAGCAATACAATAAGAGAGAGAAAGAGCGATGTGTGAGCGAGAGGGAGCGATAGGCCATAGCATGCCCGCCTGTACACGTTTAATATGTATATAGGTCAGCAGCGCGCATGCGCTTCATTGTGCGTCGATCTATCCGTTGTATGTGTGAATCCACAGCTATGTATGCGTTCATACTGCATCTTAATCGTCGTGCCTGTGCCTTGTGTTGCGTTTCATATTTTATTTTGTGCCTCTTACGTTTATCTATATATGGTGCATCGAGAGTGTTAACATTTTATTTACTAGTTATTATTGTTGCTAAGTTCAAGTGTTATTGTGTGGACAAAAACAATAGTGATGGTATATATGTAAATGAAAAACATTGAAAACATTTAAAGTAAGGTTTAACATGGGTGATGATGGTGGAACGCATAGGCCATTAACAAATTTTCCATTCAATGAAAGTATGTGTACTTAATATTATATTCAATCATACGTTAACAAAAAACTTTCCCAAATCACAAGTTCAGAAAATAACATCACAATTTAAAAAAATTAAGGAAACAATCAAAGCCATACCGCGAATGTAAGCAGACTTTTGAGACGTCAGGAGGCCTTCGGAGGCCCTGCAGAAGCCTTCCGCACAAAAAATAACAAAACTAATAATCATAATGAAAATAGTGAGAATTAAAATAATAAATTTCTCAAAACATACCCCCAATTTTAGGAAACATCAAAAAATTTAAGTCGGGCAGCAAAAATAATAATAATGACAAAATATTAATAATTAAAATAAAAAGAATTAAAATAATACCAATTAATCATAATGAAAATATTGAGAAAAACAACAAAAATAATAATCATGATGAAAATATTTAACATTACTACAGATTATCTTGTGCTATATTTTAGCTACCATCCCACACAACAAAAATACGTCCCAAGTACGTCTTTTGGACATCACGTCAATTGTCCCGTGATGGTAATGGGATGGTCCCATGGGATTCCCATGGGCTCTAAAGTGTCTGCAGTGATTACCGGAATGGGATCGTCCCATTGTCGTCCCAGGATGTCTTCGGGACGTCTCTTGGACTGTAAATACAGCAGAGTGGAGATATCTATGAGATATTATCGAGACTTTTCAAAGACGGCACCAAGGTATTCTAGAATTATCAGACACAGCAATGATACGTCCCAAGTACGTCTTTTGGACATCACGTCAATTGACTCAATTGTCCCGTGATGGTAATGGGATGGTCCCATGAGATTCCCATGGGCTCTGAAATGTCCGCAGTGATTACCGCAATAGGATGGTCCCACTGCCGTCCCGGGATGTCTTTGGGATGTCTTCGGGACGTCTCTTGGACTGCCAATACAGCAGTGGATGATGATTTTCATTTCGATTTAATATTAATTAATTTTAATTAATTGAATTTCAATAAAATGGGTACGGTATAGAGGGAGACAGCAAGTACTCCTTGTAACATGGCCTCTTATGAGGTCTGACTCCTTTCGGTGTCAAATGTCCGTGTTCACGCTCGGCTATATAAGCATTCTATTTGCATGATCCGTATGTGAGAGCCTTTGCCATCTCGCGGCGAGTCTGGAACTAACGCCGTGGAATGGCTGACCTCCTATAGACATCTCTAAGAGAGTCCGCTGAGATCGTCTACACACCGTTACGGCAGGATATCCTCAAGACATCCCATATTAATCCTGCGTGGAACAATGTCTTACCGGCACCTCCCAGAGACATCTTTATGAGAGTGCGCTGGGATCGTCAAAACACGGTTACGACAGGATATCCTCAAGACATCCTATATTAATCTCGCGTAGAACAATGTCTTACCGGTACCTCCCAGAGACATCTCTAAGAGAATACGCTGAGATCGTCAAAACATGGTTACGATAGGATATCCTCAAGACATCCTATATTAATCTCCAGTAGACCAATGTCCTACTAGTACCTCCCACAGACAACTACAAGATAGTGCGGTACGATCGTCTTCACGCGGTCACGGCAGGATATCCTAGAGACATCCTATATTAATCTCGGGTAGAACAATGTCCTACCAGTACCTCCCACAGACGTCTATAATAGAGTGCGTTGGGATCGTCCAATTACGGTTGCGACAGGATATCCTTATGATCTCCTGTATTAATTTCGGGTAGAACGGAATCCTACCGGTACCTCTCAGAGACATCTCTAATAGAGTGCGCTGGGATCGTTTAAATACGGTTGCAACAGGATATCCTTAAAACATCCTATATTAATCTGGAGTAGACCAATGTCCTACTAGTACCTCCCATAGACATCTACAAGATAGTGTGGTACGATCGTCTACACACGGTAATGGCAGGATATCCACAAGACATCCCATATTAATCTCGGGTAGAACAATATTTTACCGGTACCTCCCAGATACATCTATAAGAGAGTGCACTGGGATCGTCTAAACACGGTTGTGACAGGATATCCTCAAGACATCCTATATTAATCTCGAGTAGACCGATGTTTTACTAGTACCTCCCACAGACATCTACAAGTGAGTGCGGTACGATCGTCCACACACGGTGATGGCAGGATATCCTCAAGACATCCTATATTAATCTCGGGTGGAACAATGTCCTACCACTACGTCCCACAGACGTCTATAAGAGAGTGCGTTGAGATCGTCTAATTATGGTTACGAGTGTTACGACAGGATATCCTCAAGACATCTAATATTAATCCTGGGTAGAACAATATCTCACTGGTTCCTCCCATAGACATTCATAAGACGTACTATCTTGGTAGGACACGGATGGGACTATCTCGGGATGGTCCCGGGATCAATTTTGCTGTGTGGGATAGTCCAATTATCACAATCGTCGATCTGGCAGATCAACCATAATCGATAACAACAAAAAATCTTTGTAATTACTGTTCATTCATATTTATTAAAATAAATTTTAAAAACACAAATGTGAACGTGCGGACTACTTTCGAATTCTTCGCCAATTCCATAATTCCATCGCTAACTCTTCCCCTCAACCGCCCCGCTTCTCACTCTCTTCCTTCAGTTATCGGCAGAAATGATTTTTCGCGTCAGCGAAATGCATACAAGTATTCACTTCCGTGGCATGTGATTGCACACACCCCGAATTTTTACTTTCTATTTTATTCATGCAAGAAAAGGCCCGCGTAGAAAAAAAATCTTTCCAAGAACATTTTCTAAAATCTTGTAAAGACTATTTTTTTTTTCTAATCACATTTTAACCCGTCTCGAGGCTTTCCGCCTATTACAGGGTCAGCCCGGGACAGTCCCCCCTGCGGCTGCATCCGACTTTCCCCTCTGTAGCGGGGATATGGAACTCATTTTCATAACGGTCCTAGGAAAATTGCGGAAAAGCTGTGCCACTACAACCGGTCCTGGGTTCGCTTTACGACGCCGGAGGTACGTCATGCCTCGGCGAGAAATCGTAAACATGCTCCCGATGCTGTGGTTTAGAGGCAAGCACGCTAGCGACTACTGCAGAGTACCGGTTTTTGTGAATACTATTTACTTTGGAGTAAAAAATCCTGTTAAGAGCCTTGTTCTGAATTCAATGCTTGATTCTTTTCAAGATGAAATATTCTTCACATGACTCTTGATAAGATTCTTTGCAAGATTCTTTAATTCGTAAGAATCCTGGTAAGATTTTAAGCGTGAAGCGGAGAAGAATCTTTTAAAGATTTCACAAGGATCAGCTACGGAGAATCTTGGAAAGGTTCTTTACAATATTCTTGGAAAGATTCTTCACAACATCCTTGACAAGAATCTCGTGAATCTTTACGGGAATCATTCAGTAACCACGTCTTGCAGAGATTTTTGCGAAGATTCTCAATGAAAATCGGAAAATAATCTTGCGGAGATTTCACCAGGATCGATTCCGGAGAATGTTGGAATTTTGGAATCTCGACAAGACGTGGTTACTGAAAGATTTTTTTTAAAATCTTGTAAAGAATCTTTTCGAGCATATTGTAAAGAATCTTTCCAAGAATTTCGTAACGTCTTGTTCCGGATCCAATGCTTGACGCCCGCGTAGAAAAAAAGAATCTCGTAAAGAATCTTTCGAAGATTCTCCAGCTACGAGAGCGGAAAATCTTGGAAAGATTCATTGGAAGAATTTTGAAAAGATTCATTCAAATAATCTTTGAAAGATTCATTCAAATAATCTTTAAAAGATTCATTCATATAATCTTTGAAAGATTCATTCAAATAATCTTTGAAAGATTCATTCAAATAATCTTTTGTGACGTCCGTCGAATCGTCGAGAATGAGACGTTTCGAACGTCCATCCTTGTCGTTAATCCTTCATAATATATACCCCCGGAAAACCCAACATTAAGGATCCAGACATACAAACTCTAGAGCGGAAAAAGGTCCAGTATATAGAAATATTTGGAGAGCAATAAAGCTATTAGGGAACGATATTCAAACTAAGAAAAAACCCATCATTTAGGCAGACCGTTAAGAACTCGTTAGAAATATGAAGAATGTTTGAAAATGATAATCCGTGCGCATTTTTCATTTTCAACAGAATAAATACTTGGCGTCACGACGTTGCCACGTCTCTCGATAATTTAAAACTATTTCTACAACAACAAGTACAAAGAGTAAATGAATAAAATAAAGAAACGACAAAATAAACAGTAAAAGATAGTTTTAAATAAAACAATAAGAAATAAATAAAAGACTACAAGAAAACGGTATAATGATAAATACGAGACGACAAATAGAATAAATAATTTTTAACCATTAAGGAGAATAAAAATAATAGAAATAAATATCTATAAACATTCGAAGGATAAATTAAACAATAAATAACAAAATATCTTTACAATTAAAGAATTAAAACATTTATATTAAAACAATATAAAATATTTAATAAAATGAAAACACAAATAAAAATTAGAATAAATAAAGAAAAAAAAATACGAAAGAATAATTCCAAACAATTATTAATAAGTTGTTATTAAGAATATTAATAAGTATATAGAATAATTATTATTGAATAAAAATTAAATAATACAGTAAGAACTAATTGGCGTAGTAAGATAAGACAAAAACAAAAAGAAGAGGTAAATTAAATACAAAACATAGAACAAATAAACAAAACAGAAATTTCAATAATTATATAACAAACGTAGGTTAAATAAATTGTGGTGGGAGATGGGCGTCCCAAAACAATTACTAAGTACAGGGGAAGAAAAGGGCCCACCCACGTTGAGGGGATTCCTATGCGGAAGAGAGGGAGAAGGGCTCCGAAGCATTCAAACCGGGAAACTTGGAGGGAAATTCGGCCCAAGGGCTTGTGCCATTGGTCCCCGATTTTCCGCCCACGTTTCTCCAGATAACAACCCTTTTGGAACATTATTTTTAAGAGAGACGCTCTGCACTCGGAGTTCTATGAACGTGCAGTCATCGATCAGTCACCGAGTAGAACACAAGTTAGTTCACAAGAAGAATAGAAACAGTTTTAAGAAATAAAATTAAGAATAAAAAGCGAGAAGAAACACGGTCAACAAACCAGGCAGAACGAAGGGTCAGAGCGTCGAAACAGTCCTTGGAGATTCTCAATTTTTAAAAAAACGTTCAACAAAAATTGTGAGTAATAATTTTAATTGTAACCGATTATTTTATTAATAAATGTGTAGTTTTGTTATGATTCCTTGCACACTTCTTTTAACTTCTCCCGTCCCTGGCTTTGATCGAAAGGTTTCAGCCTAAATCGGGAGCGAGCCGCGACTCAACAATGATGTCATAATATTATCCTTAAATTTTCAAAACACGTTTTCTCGACGTAACAATTGGGGGCTCGTCCGTCGCGATAAAGTTTTAAAGAAGTGTAATAGGATAAGAAAATAATAATGTATATAAATGTCGGGAAAACCACCATCTAATCCATCGACTAGCGATGAAAACAAACGTAAATTAAGAAGTGAAACTGGCGAATTATTTGGTCTATATGAAAAACCAAAGCGCGTCGCGAAAAATAGTGATACGACAGCAGATTCGGGGTTAGAAAAAACAAAAGATTCAAATACTTCGCAAGATACAGATGGCAGTGAGTCGGATAACGATCTAGATACTACAGTTGTTGATCAAACCTTAACGGAGAATTTAAATAACACAGGAAACAATACTTTGAGAAACAGTGAAAATTCAGAAAATTTTGACGAAGAAAATAATACCACAATGGCTAAAAATACGCAGTTTGTAACGATTAAAGACGCGATAACAGTAATTCCAACATTTAAGGGAGACCCGAGTGAGCTTCATGATTTTATGCAGCGTTGCGAGATGGCGGAAGAAATGCTGCCTCCAGCTGCCGAAGTCAGTTTGACAAAAATTGTGCAAGGAAAATGTCTTGACGTAGCAGTTCAAACTGCGTTGTGCTACGAAAAATTCACCAAACTTGACGAATTAATTAAAAAACTGAAGAAAATTTACACACCAACAAAAAGTAAACTAGAATTGCTCGGGGAATTAGCAGCAATGTATCAAGGAGACAATGAGTTGATAGTTAGTTTCGCGGGCAAATTGAAAAATAATGGGCAAGAGATAATTGAGTTGTTCAAAATCGAGAAACCCGAACACACGGCAGCGGAATTAAAAGCGTATAAAAATGAAATTGACGAGAATATTAAAGAATGTTTTCTCGCAGGCTTAAAATCAGAGATAGAAAGTCGCATGCCGGAGTGTGAAACGATGTCCAAAGCGTTCGATTTAGCTTTGATAATAGAGCAAAAACTTAAAAAGAAACGGGAACTGCGAGGAGGAAAATCAAAGAGTCAAGAAAAAACGGAAACAGTTATGCACGTTAAAAACAGTCAAAATAAAAATGATAAGCAAAATAACCAAACAACAAAGTCGCAAAGTAACTCGGTTGTCACGTGTCAAATTTGCAAAAAACGGGGTCATTCAGCAGAGAACTGCTTTGTCCGTTACAATAAAAATAACAATAACGAAAAAGGAACATGCCAAATTTGCAAGAAACAAAATCACATAGCGGAAAATTGTTACTTCCGAAATAAAAACAACCAAAATAACAGAGGAAAGTGTCAGTTATGCCAACGATCTGGCCACACCGCGGATAAATGTCGTGGGGGGTCAAGTCAATCAAATTCAGAATCGAATAATAAAAATTCAAGGTGTTACAATTGCAAAGAAGAAGGCCATTACGCGAAAGAATGTCGAAATCGCAGTGATTCGGGAAACGACAATCAAACTTTCCCATCGGGCGCAGGGAAAGATTCGCGGAGCCAGCGTCCCGTGAGGACGGTTCAAGAGGTCGTTTCAGAAGACGATTCCGAGTAATCTCGGTGAATTTAAAGAATAACGAAGATATCCCATTCATTAAACTCGAAGACAATGGAGGGATAATATTAATGATAGGCTCAGGGGCATCACCGAATTTATTAAAATCGAATTATGTAGACGCGAACGTGCGAATCGATGACTCAAGCATAGAATTACACGGGATTTCAGAAATTTCGGTGTTTGCCCTGGGACAAATAAAAATGAAGGTACTAGGTAGATGGACAAAATTCCATATCGTTCCAGACGATATACCAATACCGCACGCGGGCTTGCTAGGCGCGAGGTTTCTTAAAAAGACAGGAGCAGAATTAAACTTCAAAAAAAGACATTTGAAATTGAACAAGGAGAAATATCCCTTTGAATTTGTAACGATGGAATTTTCGTGTATCGTGACGAGCGATAAATCTCGGGGTTTTTCGGATATTTTCGCCGAGCTATCCCCTCTTATATCTCTGCCTAAATGCTCCAAATTATAATCGATTTTAATTTAACGAAGAACACTCTCTCTTCGACCGCCGTCGCGTCGAGCTTCGACCAGTTTATTTCTACACCGGCCTTATATTATTCGCATTGTATTATTATTATTATTATTATTATCATCGCATTGGCTGTGTGGTATATCGGATCGACTTTTGGATGAAATATTGTCGTGGAGGACAATCTAAATCGAGGCCTCGTATTCTACAACAATTTATCGTCCACGCAATATTAGCTAAGTAATTTCATTTATCCAAAACGTCGTATACATGTATTTTAAATGGTCGGTCGCAAGATTTGTTTGACAAGAAAAAATATATCAATATTGTAACGACGCGAAAGAGAGAGAATTTTATGGAAGCATAGAGAATATTAGAAACAAGAGGAAACAAGACTGATGAGCGTGTGAGATGTATGTGAGAGTGTGTACGCGCAATCATATATGTATGTATGAATAGAATCTTTCTTTTCTTTTTATTTTTGTACTAAAATAAAATCGCATTGGTTATCCCTCGATCAAAAGTACATTATATTTATTCCTTGTTCGTTTTGTTGAAATGCCTCGTCAATTAGTGATAAATGTTCCGCCGTTAGCTGCCGTTTTGTTCGTCGCCCTCCTCATTATTTATATTCGTCAAGCCCTGTCTTTAACCTTGATTTTATTATTCGAGCTTAGCAAACCTTGAATTCGTCATAATCATTAATTTATTCTGTTTCGATAATAATTTCCTTAATAAGAAAATCATTACATTTTGGCGCCGGACTAGCTGGCACGATATAATCCGTGGCCTTGATTAATCTCATGACGAAAACAAATAATTCCAATTCTCCTCGTCAAACTCGTTCTAAAGCCAGTTTGAAAAACGAAACTTTATTATTATTACCGGTCTCAACTCGCAAGAAACGCGAAATATCCAATCCGAAAATTATCACGACGAATATACGTAGTGAAAACCTGTTCAACATTCACAGAGAAATATATCAAACCGATGACATGGAAACTATTGCTGAGAGAGAGGCAAATCTCGAGGCAGAATGGCGGCGTTTAAGAGACGAAAAAAGACGCATAAATGAAGAGAGACAAGAACTCGAATGATTGCGAGCAGAACAACAAGCTAATAATCGAAATGTGGAAGAAGTTCAACAGATCGAACCACCTGCCGATGTGAACAATCCAGTCAACGGTGAACTGGTAAATGGGCTCGTTACGCACCTTCAGAATCTCAACATCAGTATGAGTATTCCCAAATTTAATGAAAATAATAATCCTCTCGAATATCTCGAGGATATTGAAAGATATTTTAAATTGAAAAATATACGCGATGAGCACCGCATCGTCGTTATCGAAAATATTATCGAGGGTCGAGTTAGAACGTGGTACGATGCTATGAAAAATAGAATTCCGAATTTCGAGTCGTTTAGACAATCTTTTAGAGACGAATTTTATTCAATACCAAATAGAGTTCGGATAAAAAATCAATGGGCTCTTCGTCGGTATAAGCCAACCGATGGCAGCATGCAAAATTATTTTTATCAGCAAGTAAAGGAGACTCGTCATTTCGAACTACCTCTCACACCATATGAGGTACATTACACAATTGTGCAACAATTTCCACTCCGGATTCGGTCAAGTTTAGCTACGGCAGATTTCACAAGTACGAATTCCGTTGCTCAAGCTCTCGCACAACTCGATCTAGCGCAGGATGATTTCGTTCGAAGCAAAGAATCGCGAAATAGTTATAATTCGCAAAGCAATCGGATCAATAGTTTACAGGGTTCTCAAACAAATCAACCAAACGAAAGGAATGTCAACAATTCACGGAAAAATTTGTTCAATAATCCTCGTACAAATTCAAATCAATATAATCGTCATTATTACACTCCAGATTTGAGATCACAAGAGCAGTATGCAGGATCTTATGCTCAACAATTGTTTGATGCGAATAACCGGAACCCCGGAAATAATAATTCACAGTTTTTTCAATTGCCAGATTTGAGAGTTCCACCGCCTAGCTTCCAACAAAATAATGGAAATCAGTTAAACTGAAAATTGACACGATGCAGCCTGGTCCGACGTCGTGTCATAGATTTGATGATTTTATAGAGGCCCTGAAACAAGAGATCGAGGGAAATATCGCAGACCCAATTAAAACGAGAGCGATGATATATCCGTGTCCACACATGAGACTCTCAATAGGTAACAATAATGTGAGCTTTTTGGTTGACACCGGAAGTCAAATTACCGCTATTTCAGAAAATTTATATACGAAATTAAAACAGGTACATGCTGTGAAAGAATTACCGGTGACAAATATACAAGTATCCACAGCAATAGGCAACAAGAAGAGTTCTGTTAAACGTCAAATTTTATTTGAAGCTCAAGTCGGTAATTATTACTTTCGACATGTTTTCTTGGTGATCCCTTACTTAACGTCCGATGGTGTATTAGGCACTGATTGGTTGCACAAAAATAGGGGGATCATAAGTTTCGAGAAGAAAACAATTTCGATAGAGGGTGTGACGCTTGGTCCTGATTTAGTGTCGTTTGACGGGGATTCTTCGGACAGGCTTGAGATTAGTCGAGATGGAGATAACATGCACATTAAAATAATTCGCTTTCTAAGGTCGAGTTCGTGTGCTAAAATTCAAATGATCGAAGATAAAGAGTCGGATGAGGTAGAGAAAAACGATGATACGAGTCGCCGCTGTGATTGTGTACTCGTATATACGCCCGAGAGCAATGATGTTGTTGAGAAATCCAACAAATTGCACAAAGGAAATAAAAACGATCTATCGCTCAATGAACAAAATAATGATCGAATAATGAAGGAAAATAAGATCAATTGTGTGGAAATTAATATTGATGAATTGAACAATGTTGAATATAATACTGAAAATGATATTGTGAATAAGAAACCAAGTGAACAAAGGAATATGAAAAAATTGAATGATATATTTGATAATGATTCGCTATGTGTAAATGCTTTGTTTGACGCGGGAAATTCCGTGAATGTCGAAAAATTACGTAATCATTGTGCTAATCTGCAATCTGATTCGTTTGAAAATAACGTTGTAGTCTCGAATAATCGAGCTAAAGAAATTGACGAAACAGATGCAAGGGAAACGAGCGATATACGGGTGCTTGAGAATAGCGGCGGCGAGATCATTTGCGACTATTTGCATCCGACAGATACTTCGCGTTTGAATAATGATATGACACCGATGTTCGATTCCGATTATGAGCAACTTTTCTCCGACGAAATCCAGTCTTTCGCGCGTAAGCTAACGCCATTGGGTCGGGATCGTGCGGACGCCATATTGAATTTGGTTTGCAAATATAAATCGATATTTTCTGAAAAACCGGGTTTGACAACAATTTATGAGCATCCGATAAAATTAATAAATTCAAAACCGATATCCCATCACTCGTACCCTGTGCCGATTTATTTGCGTGATTCGGTACGGAAGGAAATAAAAAACATGTGCGAATTGGGGATTATTGAGCGAGGAAATAGTCCATATTGCAATCCGTTGCGAATTGTGGCGAAAAAGGATGGACGCGTGAGAGTTTGTCTCGACGCAAGATATCTCAACGCAATTATCGAGGGCGACAATGAATCACCCCCTTTAATAAATGAGATAATGCAAAAGCATAACGGGAAAACTTGCTTAACCACACTAGATCTAACACACGGATATTGGCAAATCCCATTAACGAAAGAGTCACGAAAACACACCGCGTTTTTGTTTGATGGAAATCTTTATCAATTTAGAGTTGTTCCGTTTGGTCTGAAAACGTCAGGTAGTGGTTTCATACGCGCATTGAGTCTGGCTTTTCGCGATGACTTTTCTGAATTTTTGACATACTATATTGACGATTTGCTAATAGCATCGGAGGACTTTCCTCGACATTTAAATCATCTTGAAAGAGTATTTGAAAGACTTAGCCATCACAAGTTTACTCTGCGACTGAGTAAAGCATTTTTCTGTCAGGACTCAGTAAATTTTTTGGGGTTTATTCTTTCTCCTACAGGAATAGTCCCTGATCCTAATAAACTCGATAAAATCGTTAATTTCGAGGAACCAAGAAGCAAACAGCAGTTGCAAAAATTCTTGGGCGTTTGCAATTACTACCGTCAGTTCAGTGTGAAACACGCGGAATATGTTGAACCATTACGATCGCTATTGAAAAAAGACGTTATTTGGTATTGGACGAAGCAACATTCTCTGGCGTATCAAGAATTAAAGAATAATTTCAGGCGTACAGTAGAATTATCGCATTACAAGATCGATCATACGTTTTATTTGCAAACTGATGCCTCTGATAAAGGGATCAGCGGTATCTTATTTCAAATTGACAATAATGATGACAAAAAGATAATATCTTTGGTCAGCAGAGGACTTGTGTCGGCTGAGATGAATTATACAACTACCGAGAAAGAGCTCCTCGCTATTGTATATTCGATCTCAAAGTTCCGTATATATCTCCTCGGACGTCCATTTGTCATCATTATTGATCATCAAGCGCTCACTTTTATCAATAGAACACCTTTTCATACGGCAAGAATATCCAGGTGGGTCTTATTGATTCAAGAATATTCCTTTATAGTCAAATATTGCAAAGGTCGAGACAATATCGTGGCTGATTTTTTTAGCAGAAATCCCAGTGGAAAATTTGAAGAAGAAGATCCTGAGAGAATAGTCATATCAAGCTTCATGCTCGTTGATGTCAAAGATTCACATGGAATAGGCTATGACGCTTTGATTATGATTGTTCAACTCGAATTGGATCCCATTTTGAAAAAGGGATTGAAAGATTTAGAAAAATTGCAATACGAAGATGAATCGTTAATAGAATTTATAGAAAAGCTCGAAGCAAATCACGCGGATAATATTCAAAAATATCATGGTATATGGTTTTGGAAAACATCTGAAGAATCGCACTGGTGCATCCTCGTTCCATTAAAGCTCAGACAACTTTTGATTCAAGCGGAGCATGATAGGATGGGGCATGTAGGGGTGTGGAAAACTTTGCGCCACATTAAAAGATTTTTTTATTGGAGGGGGATGCAAAAAGATGTAAAGCGATATATTATTCACTGTGATTTGTTCCAAAGGATCAAGTATTTGCAAAGAACGATGGAAGGGGAGTATTGTCAGGTTGAGTCAGATAAACCGGGGGATCTCGTAACCGTAGATTTTTATGGTCCATTGCCAAAATCTATCGGAGGGGTGGAATATATCTTTGTTGTTTTGGATGCATTTTCGAAACTCGTTAAGTTGTATGCGTTGAAAAAGGCAACCGCGAGAATCGTTGTGAAGAAAATTCTTGAAGATTATTGTACGAACATAGGAAAGCCGAAGAGAATTTTGTCTGACAATGGATCCCAATTTACCGCAAAAATTTGGAAAAACGAATTAAATAAAGCAGATGTAAAAGTTGTCTTCTCGTCCATTCGTCATCCTCAATCTAATCCCACAGAAAGAGTGATGCGAGAGCTTGGGAGGCTTTTTCGAACATTTTGTTCAGAACAACACACTCGTTGGGCGAAACATTTGCCAAGATTGGAAGTATTGTTGAATAACACGACTCATTGTGGCACCGGTTTCATTCCATTAGAGCTGCATTGGGGAGAAAAGCCCAAAGATAAAATATTTGATTTGTTAAGTTTCCCACATTCTTCGGACGAGACGCATGAATATAAAATTATGCTCGCCCGAGAAAGATTGTCTAAACGATTCGATGATAGGAAGCGACAACAAAAAACGGTTTCGAATATTCGGCTCATTATCGGCGATTTAGTGTTATTAAAAGTTCCTCATATTTCGAACCAAGCCGATCGCGTTACTCACAAGTTCTTTCATATATTTGAAGGACCGTACAAAATAATTAACACGAAAGGACCTAACGCGTATGTTTTATGTGAAATTAATGACGATAAAATTATAAAAGAGACTTATAATAGAGCCAATCTGAGGAGGTATAACGCGCCCATATCGGGTTAGATTCAGTCGCAAAGTCTCTTGAACGTCGCTATACGCTTCGTGATTTTTATAAGTTAAAGATTAATGACAGTATAGTCAAATGTAAAATTGGGTTACTATGATTAGTTGGAAAATGGGACGACATGTCCACATGAATGGTGATATGACGACACAGAAAACTGTGATGACGGATGAACAATGTGTTTATAAAATGGATCAATATAACGCGAAAAATTAAATCGATATGAAATTAGTTATTGGATAAGACAAAATGTGACAAAGGGCAAAATTTCGTGTAGGCGATTAAGTGATAATATATGATTATTCTGTATAAGCGTCGTGTTTGTAATTAAATTTATGGTAGGACGAGACCCTTATAGGGGTGGAGTCAGATGCGTGAGTGAGACGGATGTGGACGTAACACACAAACAATTAAATAATCTTGCATTGTATAGAGAACGAATTATGACAAAACAATAATTTTGCGTTCTAAAAGAAAGTTGTTTGTTGCTCGCAAAATTAGGGGGATAATGTAACGATGGAATTTTCGTGTATCGTGACGAGCGATAAATCTAGGGGTTTTTCGGATATTTTCGCCGAGCTATCCCCTCTTATATCTCTGCCTAAATGCTCCAAATTATAATCGATTTTAATTTAACGAAGAACACTCTCTCTTCGACCGCCGTCGCGTCGAGCTTCGACCAGTTTATTTCTACACCGGCCTTATATTATTCGCATTGTATTATTATTATTATTATTATTATCATCGCATTGGCTGTGTGGTATATCGGATCGACTTTTGGATGAAATATTGTCGTGAAAGAATACATACTTACGATACAAGATCAATTATCAAAATTTTCTGTCGGAATTCCGTTGGAGAACCAACGAGCAGAAACGATAGCAGACGCGTTCATTAAACGTTTCATCTGCACCTTCGGCTCACCAAAAGTTTGTTTAACAGATCAGGGCAGGAATTTTATAAGTAATTTCATGAAAAGAATAAATAAAAGATTCGGAATAAAAAAGATTCAAACAACTGCTTTTCACCCTCAAGCGAACGGTTCATTAGAACGCTCGCACCATACATTGGGCGAATATTTGAAACAATATGCAGACAGTAACTCGGAGTGGGATCATTGGATTCATTTAGCAATGTTATCGTACAACACGTGTGTTCACGAAGGAACTAAATTCACGCCATATGAATTGGTATTCGGCAGAACTGCGCGACTCCCTTCGCAAGAACCAGTACATGAATTAGATGAATTGCCCACTTACGACAATTACATTAAAAATTTGGTAGGACGACTAACGGAAACGAGAAAACTGGCATACGAAAATTTAGTAGAGGCAAAACATAAGTCAAAAAACTATTATGACAAGAAAATTAATCCAATTAATTTTCAAGAAGAGGATAATGTATTCTTATTAAGTGGACCAAAACCAGGAAAGTTGGGAAACCAATACGAAGGTCCATTTAAAGTTTTAGAAGTTTTTGAGAATGGGAACGTTAAAATTTTGTATAAAAATAAACCAAAAATAGTCCATTCGAATCGACTAAAAATTACGAAATTATCAGAAGTTACAAGTAAAAAGAAAATGAAAATTAAAAAAAAAGAAGACTCAGAAGACTCTGACTCAGATTATACGCCATAGAATAAAAAGCCAATTCAATGTACATACATATAACTAACACACACTTATGATTACAGGAACAAAATGATTCTCATTAGACTGCTAATACTGATGATAATATGGAAATTTGCATCAGCCATTATTGGTTACGATTGTGGAACAAATTCATTAAATATAACAACAATTTCGCTTTTAAATATTGACGACTGCGAAATTGAAAACGAAAAAGTAGAGTCCACGATGAGTAACGTTTTTCTGCTACAAACAAATGAGTACACCGAGACTGACGTAATTCAGTGCCAGGTGGAAATAAGTAGAACAGTGCACCTTTGCGGCATGTTCTCCCATGTCTCATTGGTTGACAATGCATATATGGAATATATATACCCAATATCACGGGAGGTATGTGAAATTGCCCATGACCATGGAACTATGCGAATTAGTAATACTATAATAGACGGGCTAGCAATCAACACTACGACGACGCGAAGTATCACCCTTGCGGGCAGTATGAAAAGCACCGGCACTTGCTCCGGAGTACAGTATTCGGACCCATTTGGAACGTGGGACTCAGTCGTAGTGATGGGTGTTATCCGTATATCGTTAAGGTCAATGACAGCCAGAGTCAAAGTAAATAATAATAAAATTTATCTACCATCAGGTCTCTCCTATCCCTTGACAAATGGTCATTGCATTGACCCAGAAGGCGGGCATAGTTTTTGGAGTGCCTTGCCAAGAAATCAATGGTGTCAATCAAATTCCTTCGCCTTACTTTACAAGGGAAAGGCAACTAAAATAATAACAAAAACTGAAAAATTGTATACAGTAACATTGAAAGACACGAGTTTTACGCTGACGGGGAGAGGAATGGAAGAAACCTGTGGTTTAAAAATGATAACTACTGAACATCCAAAATTGTTTATAGTAGAAACGTCCGACGAAGAAGTCATACTAAGATCAGGCGTAGTCAAATTAAACTTATATAATATGGATCTATTTTTATATGTCAATACAAAATTTGTTTATGTGGAACGTTACATAAGAAGCGAAATTCAAGAATTGTATAAAGATGTATTATATCACCGTTGCAATCTCGAACGAGATATATTAAGAAATGGGTTGTCAGTTGCGTCAATTATGCCTGACGAATTTGCGTACAGGTTTATGAAAAGTCCGGGTTACATGGCAGTTTTGGCCGGGGAAGTAATTCATATTATACAATGTGTACCAATAGAAGTAAAAGTCAGACAAACAAAAGAATGCTACAATAGACTTCCGATAACGCGTGGTAACGAAAGTGCATTTCTAACACCGCGGACCCACATCATCGTGAACCAGGCGACGCATCTCGCTTGCAACTCTCCACTATTACAGTATTACCATCTAGAGAACATGTGGTATAAACTGATGCCACGACCTACTGAAGTTCTGCCTCCGGTTCAAATCAAACCGAATACCAAAGCGACATGGACGTACAGGAGTCCGCAATACCTGGCCAGAAGTGGAATTTATACAGAAGAGGACTTGGAAAAAATGAGAGACCGCATCATGTTTCCAATCGAGAAGACAACGGTCCTCAATCAGATCGCGCAGAAGGCAACAGCAGGAGATAATACCCGAACGGCTCAACGTCAATGTATAATATATTTGACGATGACGCACTGGAAAAACTAGCTACGAACGCCTGGGAAAAAACCTGGGGTCGATTTATCAAGCTCGGCACTATCAGCGCTGGCTTCATCGGCATATTCATGATCATACGGATATGCAAGCTGGTCATCGACACGGCCATTCATGGATATACCCTTCATTCCGTGTATGGATGGTCATTAAAATTAATTGGGGCCGTATGGGACTCCGTTACCAATCTTTTGCTGCATCTGGCTAAAATTAAAGAGGAAAACAATAAAAATGAGGAAGACATCGAAGCTGCATTGGAAGCAGTTAAACCAAAAGAAATCGAAGGCGGCCTATACCCGCGGGTAACTGGACCAGCAGAGGCAACAGCTCCATTGGAACAAAAAAACTTCGTCTGAGGGAGGATTTTCATCATCAAAAGTAAAAACAACGTCAACCCATTATGAGATAGTATATATATTAAGATGATAAAAAAAAAAAAAAAAAAAAAAATTTAATTCTAATTTTTTTTTTTACGTCGTTCTCGTTCATAATTTCACTCGTACTTCCGTCTAACTGCGGGGGTGTGACGTCCGTCGAATCGTCGAGAATGAGACGTTTCGAACGTCCATCCTTGTCGTCAATCCTTCATAATATATACCCCCGGAAAACCCAACATTAAGGATCCAGACATACAAACTCTAGAGCGGAAACAGCTCCAGTATATAGAAATATTTGGAGAGCAATAAAGCTATTAGGGAACGATATTCAAACTAAGAAAAAACCCATCATTTAGGCAGACCGTTAAGAACTCGTTAGAAATATGAAGAATGTTTGAAAATGATAATCCGTGCGCATTTTTAATTTTCAACAGAATAAATACTTGGCGTCACGACGTTGCCACGTCTCTCGATAATTTAAAACTATTTCTACAACAACAAGTACAAAGAGTAAATGAATAAAACAAAGAAACGACAAAATAAACAGTAGAAGATAGTTTTAAATAAAATAATAAGAAATAAATAAAAGACTACAAGAAAACGGTATAATGATAAATACGAGACGACAAATAGAATAAATAATTTTTAACCATTAAGGAGAATAAAAATAATAGAAATAAATATCTATAAACATTCGAAGGATAAATTAAACAATAAATAACAAAATATCTTTACAATTAAAGAATTAAAACATTTATATTAAAACAATATAAAATATTTAATAAAATAAAAACACAAATAAAAATTAGAATAAATAAAGAAAAAAAAATACGAAAGAATAATTCCAAACAATTATTAATAAGTTGTTATTAAGAATATTAATAAGTATATAGAATAATTATTATTGAATAAAAATTAAATAATACAGTAAGAACTAATTGGCGTAATAAGATAAGACAAAAACAAAAAGAAGAGGTAAATTAAATACAAAACATAGAACAAATAAACAAAACAGAAATTTCAATAATTATATAACAAGCGTACGTTAAATAAATTGTGGTGGGAGATGGGCGTCCCAAAACAATTACTAAGTACAGGGGAAGAAAAGGGCCCACCCACGTTGAGGGGATTCCTATGCGGAAGAGAGGGGGAAGGGCTCCGAAGCATTCAAACCGGAAAACTTGGAGGGAAATTCGGCCCAAGGGCTTGTGCCATTGGTCCCCGAATTTCCGCCCACGTTTCTCCGGATAACAACCCTTTTAGAACATTATTTTTAAGAGAGACGCTCTGCACTCGGAGTTCTATGAACGTGCAGTCATCGATCAGTCACCGAGTAGAACACAAGTTAGTTCACAAGAAGAATAGAAACAGTTTTAAGAAATAAAATTAAGAATAAAAAGCGAGAAGAAACACGGTCAACAAACCAGGCAGAACGAAGGGTCAGAGCGTCGAAACAGTCCTTGGAGATTCTCAATTTTTAAAAAAACGTTCAACAAAAATTGTGAGTAATAATTTTAATTGTAACCGATTATTTTATTAATAAATGTGTAGTTTTGTTATGATTCCTTTCACACTTCTTTTAACTTCTCCCGTCCCTGGCTTTGATCGAAAGGTTTCAGCCTAAATCGGGAGCGAGCCGCGACTCAACAATGATGTCATAATATTATCCTTAAATTTTCAAAACACGTTTTCTCGACGTAACACTTTGGAAGATTCATTCAAATAATCTTTGAAAGATTCATTTAAAGAATTTTGGAAAGCTTAAATGGAGAAATCTTAGAAAGATTAATTGGAAAAATCTTGGAAAGACTGATGTAAATAATCTTGTACAGTCTGTAAAAGCTGATCAGACGAAATAATCTTGGAAATAATTTTGTTCTTTGAATGAATTTTTCCAAGATTTCATGCTCTCGTAGTTTGTAAATGTTGGAACGATTCTTCGAAAGATTCTTTACAAGATTTATTTTTTCTACACGGGCGTCAAGCATTGGATCCGGAACAAGACACTTTACAAGATTTTTGGAAAGGTTCATTACAATATTCTTGGAAAATTCCTAACAAGATTCTGGAAAAAAATCTTTCAGTAACCGCGTTTGCCGAGATTCCTTCTAAGATTTTCCGTAGTAGATCCTGGTGAAATCTTCGAAAGTTTATTTTCCGATTTTCATCGAGAATTTTCGCAAGAATCTCGACAAGACGCAGTTACTGAAAGATTCTTTACAAAAATCTTGTAAAGAATCTTTCCAAGACTATTGTAAAGAATTGAAGTGGCAAGTAGAAGTGGCTGAGAGATACACATGTCACTCGTCATGCATCCGACTTCAAAGTTTTTTAATTATAAAATATGTTTTTTTGCGTACGGACCCACACGGAACATTCGGGCCATGGGACGTCCAATATCCATATATGGGGAAGAACGCTCCATCCCAGGGACGTCTATGAGTATCCCTATTACTGCTAAAAGAAGTGCGAAACGGCTTCTATATACTGGGAACATCCCTTATACGTACCTTGAGACGGTTTTTAGACGGACTAGACCCCCAAAAAATGACGTCTGACTTACGTATTTAAGACGAATAAACCAGTGATCCGAAAGATGTCCAATGATCATCCATTATACGTCCCTTTATTAATCAATTATAAACTTTGCTACTGATTATATAATATTCGGGGCCTATAAAATATCCATATTTTACAGAATAAAAGGGAAAAAAATAGTTTTCAATTTTTCACACTGCGGTCACCCATCCAAGTATTGGGTTCAAGGGTTGCTGCTTAACTTTTCTAATCTCCTACCTACCTACCTACCTACCTACACTAACTTGACTTATGAGGAATTTATGCATGTAAAAACCTAATACGATGTAGTTTGCTGATATACTTATATGTTTTTGTCTCACAGGCCTTGAATAATGTATACTCGTAATGAAATTTATAATTCATGAATAATGTGTAATTAATAGCGTTTGAATTGAGGGACGTATAATAGGTGATCAGTAGACATCTTTAGCAATATCGGCATTCGTCTTAAATACGTAGATTAAATGTCACTTTATGTGGTCTATAGGTACGTCTAAAGAATATCTAAGGGCACGTATATGGAACGTTTTCAGCACATAGAATCCGCTGCCGTTTCGCATCTCCGTTAGTGGTTTAAGGAAGGTCCCATGGACTTCCCCGGAATAGAATTTTCATCCGACTTATATGATTATTGGCCGTCTCCTGGCTGTTAAGTTACGCGCGGAATATATTTATAGCTCCAAAAATATGTGTCGTAGACATCGAATAAACTTCCGCATTATTCTTCGATAAACGTAATTTGTACGTACATACGACGGTCAATCAGCGTACCCATATCACAGCTGCCCGAAATACTTAAATGTACATCTAAAGAACGAATGCTTTTGATTGGACAAAATGCGATGGATCACACAGGACGTATGTTGTATGTCCACAACACGTACTATTTCTTGAGCTACAAATATACACAACACTGCCATCCATGGTATGTCCATAGGTAGACATTCAATAGCTTTTGATTCAGGATAGTAATTGGATATCTATTGGACGTTCCTGGTTCACGTCTATATGAAATCCTACATAAAACATCTAATAGACATTCAATTGACGTCCTCCGAATGTGATTTTCGTTTACGAACCTGGAACATTCAATGGATGTGCAATTACTATCCTGAATTAAAAGCTATTTAATGTCTACCTATGGACATAGCTCAAGAAATAGAACGTGTCATGGACATACAATATTTATCCTGTGTGATCCATTGCGTTTTGTCTAATCAAAAGTATACCATGGATGTTTAATGGATGTCTGCATTACGTCCATCGTGGATGTAGACGTGTTAAGGATCAATGGATGATAGATGGACGTCCAATGGACACTCGGTTCCGTGTGGGGAGCCGCAACTTTGCATCAAAATAAGAGCCGCAGGTTGCTGACCCCTGACTTAAAGTTACGCAACAGCATGAAGTTATCAAGGTATCATTGACGCCTATAATAGAAAACTACCCCTCTAGGATAGAAAAAAATTCTTCTCTGACAGAACGAACATTTAATATTAAGATATCACATTTTGCCCATATTTATGAATTCAGCATATGAAAAATAACTTGGATAAGAAAAGAAGAAAATTCGATTCTTTGCAAATAATGTTGATATGTGCAGACTTGGAGCGTCCTTTAGACCGTACTTAGTTCTGGCACATTTGCTTCTAATGGTCAGGACTGACCCATTAGATCAACGTATGCCAGTACTGATCTTCGCGAGAGCACTAAATACTGTCACACTAGCCCCGCGGTTCTGGTCTGGGTAGGTCGTTTACGAGCATTTTTTTCTAATGTCAAGCAATATATTTTTGAAATGCAACCTAATATTGGTAACAAAAATAGGGCAAAACATAGCCGCCCCAGTATGCTCCGAAATCTTTGTATAGGTATCTATAAAATTAACCATATTACAAATGATGAACATATCAATGTCGAACGTTAGAATACTGCCAGCCGGTCTGGAACGCATGGGAAGTTCGGCAATGAAGGGAAACATGTAATGGCATCAAGGAAAACAATTTCTCGAAAAAAATGGTTCATCAGAAAGTTTCATTTCGATTTTACGCAATAGATTGAAGTATCATTAATTCATATGATTCTGGAAGCGATGACGAGATGTACATTTAAATAATGAAGACATTTTTAGAAAGTCGTTTCATCGATCATTTTCAGATCCACAGGAAATACACTGAAAAATAATTAGACTTCAATGATGCATTCGCTTTTTTCTTCGAATTGATTGCCATTTCTTTATAATAACTAAAAAATTAAGCCATTTTCTCATAGACTTTTGATATTTCAACTTCAATTCACCGCCTCATTTTACAAAAGAATTATTGAAAACATACCATTTCAACAATCTCGATTTCTCCCTCGATGCGTAGCTCGTACAGAAATTTCTTCAGATCCTTCTTCATCTGTATCGAATTATCCTCCATCTGGGCAACCGTAAATATCCTCATTTTGCAATTTTTCCATGTTCTGTGCTGCTTCAGCAAAAACGGCAGTAGCATGAGAAGACCACCATCATGAACCACCCACCAAACGTCGATGTAGCCGACAACTTTTTCCGTGGAATCAGGAAAGAAATTAATGCCCTTGGGTACAAGAAGCGCCATACGCGCGGTTGTGACATTTCTAACGGCTTGCAAAAAAACGCCCCATGTTCTCTCGTCTTCGGATTGTCGCCATCCGTAGGGCCATCCAAGTATAACGGTGTTTGGTTTCATGCCACCCAAACCGGTTGTCTGTATCAACGATGATAGGCCATCGATGACATTTCTCGATACTAGTACCTCAACGAAACCCTTAACTTTTTCCTCATCAGCAACCTTACGAAGACTCTGTTTAGCTGCCAATGCCTCACCGGAGTTTCTCGTATAATCACCACTGATGCAACTCACGCAAACGGTCAAACCACGACCAGCTTTCAATTGGCTAGCGAACGCAAAGAGTTTCCGATATTTCGGCACAAGATCCTCCGTTAGTTTTGCCAGTATAAGAATTTGCGGACGCCAGTTTTTCGTATGTGGTGGGCCTTCTTCAAGTTTGAGCAGGGAATATCTCGCTGCTGATAGAGCAAGACCACGAATACCATCGCCCCATTCTTTTTCGGCGCCTCGATACTCGATGTATTTGTAGATACAACCTGCCATTCCCATTGCAAGTAGAGCGTAGTACCAGCTTGTCATGAACATAATCGCGATACAGAGTGCAAGTCCGATGAACGAAAGACTCCAGTGATAGTACTTGAAACGGGGACGCCAATTCGGCGTTCGTAATAATGTTTGAAGGGCACAAGCAAGATTAACGAAACCGTAACACATCAGGAAGAACATCGACAATAGTGGAGCGAGATAATCAACATTACCAAGAAGAATGCCACACTGGCATATCAGCACTGTGAGCAATAGTGCTCTGGTTGGTTCCCCGCGACTTGAGCTCTTTGCAAACGGTGTCAAAAACGGTATTATACCGTCTTTGGCAATTGCCTGAAGCAACCTCGGTGCTCCGGTCAATGATTGAAGTCCGGCGCCAAGAGTCGATAGAAACGAACCGATCAGAATGACCCATTGATTTGGCCATGCTATATTCGCAACTACAAGCTTACCACCGATACTTTGACCAAATTTGTCGCGCAATAAGAGATTATCGACAGTACCGGCGAACAATAAAACAGTTGATAGATACACCGTTGATGTCGTCAGTATGGCACAGATGGTGCCAATCGGTATCGATTTTTGAGCATCCGCAAGATCACCCGATCGATTTGAACCAGCCATTATTCCTGAAAGTACAACAAAAATACATAGGCTTCCAGATATTGCGTTTGATGAAGACTTTGTTCGGTTTTTCATCCTCATAAAAGTGCGCGTTTGTGAGTATATATGTATGGACGTGTGCGTTGCAAACGTTATAATTATCGAAATTGTGTATAGCATGGTTGGTATAGAATGAAGCAAGAATTGCTTATTTTATTTCATATTATTAGATTTATAAAATTTTAAAATGAGAACGCGACTTCAATTTTTCGGTTTCTCGAAGCTATTCAGCTTTGTAAGATGTTTATCGCGAGTAGAATAAGGCAAAACTATCGTGAGGTTCGAATTTTCCAAGAATCGAATAGCAAGTTTTTCAGATGAAATGAAAAAAAATCGTACAGGTCAGAATTTGCACATAATCTTACTAATCGCATGGTTGTTGCAATTCGAATGTTAGGGTCCTCAAAATGTTTCACCATGATAAGAATACATCGATAATTTATAATTCGACGGTTTTGAAACTTATCAGGCTCAAGATCAACGCAAATTTGTTATATGTATTCAATACACCTATCTAACAAGTTCCACTGATATATTTCTTAATGTTGGAAATATCAGAGCACAAATATTTACGTCATTAGTGTAAAAGCATAGAGTTTACGTTTTATAGAATTTGTTTGGAAAAAAACCTTCTTCTTTTAGAGTTTTGAAACTTTCGGAATGTATTTTTTCAAACAAGTTATGTACATATTACAAGTCGTAGTACATATCACAAGTCTTTCGTTATTCAATGCTGCACCCATCGATAAAAAATTACAATTTCTAGAAGATGCTAGCGCAAAATAGCTGAAAAATTCATTCATTCCAATAAACCTTGTTTGATAGCCCTCATTTTCATTTTTTGACAAAATAAGTCTTGATGCTAATTCAGCTTCATCAAGATACCCACAAACTCAAGAAATCTACAAATATAACACATCACACTGGACTGGCAGCCGTTATGTACGGCGCAGTATTGTTCCGTAACGAACAGAATGGGGGCTATAAACCCCCGTTCTGTTCGTTTTACTGGCAGTCCAGTGTATAAATGTTATACACTACTGGGAACAATTAAGGAATCAAAAAAATGTTCTAAATTTTTCTAAAAAAAAAAAAGTTTTGAAGCTTTAAATTTCTAGTTTCAAAATGTTTTAGCGAAAAAATTTTCGAAGATACTGGATCTACGCAATTTTAAGAAATAGTGTGAAAAAAAATTTGCAAATTTTATGTACGTTGGTCGCAGTGACTTGGACAAAAATTTTCCAGCTGAACCATTACATGGATAGGATAGCTTGTTCATTAAGCTTCAATGTTCTTTTCTTAGGCCTCGATCCGACCATTTTTTGCTGAGATTTCGGACTTTTAATGAAAAAAGATCGTTTTGTCTTTGACCATTAATATCTCAGCAACCAATAATGGCACAGAAAACAAAAGGGGGGTTTCGGAAACTTGAATTAATTCTCTACAGGGATTGACGATGGTTTTTCGAAAAAAAAATTTCCGTCCTTGACATGAATTACAAAAAAACAGGAGAAAAAGGGCTATTTATGGTTTTTTTTTAGAAAATCATTGGCGAAATTAAAAATATTGATAAGAAGAGTAATGTTAAGCGTGACTTGTACAGCTCAATATAGCCACAAAAACGCTGTAAAGTTTCATTTGATCTATCGAATGGTTTTTCTGTTTCAAGCAATCAAATTTTTAAAGAAACTAAAAGGATCGTGCTTATGCCCCTTAACATGTCATAATCATTATTAAAATAGAACAAATTTTTTTTGAGCTTTTTGCGCGTTTTTATCGCAAACAGAGTTTCAATTTATGGAAAAAAAGTTTCAACAAAATTTTTGAAATTAAAAAAAAAAAAAATTTCTCCATAAATTTCAACGCTGTTTGCGATAAAAATATGAATAGAGCTAAAACAATCCATTTTAGAAATGATTATGAAGTGTTTAGGAGCAATAAACATTATCCGTTAATTTTTTTCAAAAATTTGATTGTGTGAAACAAAAAAACCGTTCGATAGATCAAATTGAAACTTTACAGGGTTTTTTTTTGTATATTGAGCTGTAAAAATCACGCTTAACATTAGTCATTTTATCAATATTTTCAATTTAGCCGTTGATTTTCTAAAAAAATCATATATAGCTCCTTTTCTCCTGTTTTTTTGAATTCATGTCACGGGTGGGAATTTTTTTTTTTTAAACCATTGTCTATCCTTGTAGAGAATTAAGGGGAGGCTAAATACCGACATTAGCACCACGAAATTGGAATTCAAACTTGCTCTGGCACGAATAGATGAAAATTAATAAAATTTTAACAGTATCATCAGAATTATGGCCCAAATGGAGCCCCGATAAAAAAATTTTGAAATTTTGAATCCGGTTATCCTCAGGAATCTATAATTGAAAATGTAAAATTATAATGTTTTTACGGCATTTCGGCTAAATCCAAGAGTGGGGCTCCATGACGAACACCAAAGTACGAATATCGATACGTCTTCGACATTATTTCATGAAAAAAATCGCGACGTTAGTTTGGAATTCAAATCACGCGAACAATGTTGATAAATTTAGTGTTTTATCGAAAAATAAAATGGCGAAATCAAGTTTACAGAAATCCGAAAGTGGGCCCTATATGGAATTGTTATGAAATAAATATGATTCTTATCAGAATTCTATCCAAACTGTCTGACAAGTCAGTGGCAATTAACGAAAACGTTGGTTTATGTCTCGCATTTGCATTTTGCAATTCGTTTATCATTCATTCATAAATTCAATTGATATTCATCCATCGGCATTGGAATGAGTTTGAACAGCGATTTTGAGTCGATAATGTAGGGTTTCAATAATAATGTCGGCATTTAGCGTCCCCTTAATTCAAGTTTCTGCTTTTATTTTATGTGCGATTATTGGTTGCTGAGGTATCAATGATCAAAGACAAAAGGATATTTTTTCATTAAAAGTCCGATACCTCAGTGAAAAATGGTCGCATCGAGGTCTAAAAAAAAGCAAATTGAAGCTGAATGAACAATCTATCCTATCCATGCTGGCCCTAATGCTTTAGCTGGAAATTTTTTTCCAAGTCTGTGCCGTAAAAAAAAGTACATAAAATTTGCAACTTTTTTTTTACATTAATTCTTAGAATTGCGTGGAACCTGTAGCATCGAAAATTTTGTCGCTGAAAGATCTTAAAATTAGAAAAATGAAGCTTCAAAATGGTTTTCTTAATACACCGATACGATCAATGTTCAGTGAGATACAGAATTTAAAAAAACCACTAAAAATTTAGGCATTTTTTTGATTCTTTAATTGTTTCCAGTAGTGTAATATGCGTTATTGTATAGAGGAAGTCAAAATTGATTCGAATATGTAGCACATTTACAGCTCTTTTAAATATTTTTTACCACAAATACATTTCTACATAAAAAGCCAACCAAAATAATTCTCTACCAAATAATAACTCCCAAATCATAATCTTACGGCAAAACAAGTTTTCCAGGAAACGGCTCTCCTATAAAATCTCTACTATAATAATTGCTGTAGTGGGTGACACCTTTTTAACTCATCCCAAGTTTCTTCACCTACGGATAACTTCAGCTGGCACATGGACATAAAGTATGCATAGCACATCAGAATATGGTCACCCGAGAGAAAGAGAAAGTGACTGGTGGCGGCCAAGTCTTGTCTTTTTCTGACAGTAGCCATTGATTGATTGATTGATTGATTGCATTTATTATGGCTTGTTAGACCCATAAGGCAAATGAGGGAGTTAGAAAGAGATAGCTATGGCCACCACCTCGTTCTCTTTTTGTCTACCCCGACGGACATTTTGAGCAGTGCCTTCAAGTACGGATCGCGTAGACTATGCTTTATGTCTATGAGCTGGCAGATATCCTATGCCGTAAGTATTACAGGATATCTGGCGGATAATTCTACCCGTTACATGACCCTATGTAAAAGACCAGGGACTACAAGTCTATTAGACTACAAGTCTCTGGCTTTTCAATCCTGCGATATCCTACTCACAGACTGTAGGACAACTATGAGTTGTTCACTATGAGGTGGGCTACATCGTTGGCCGGCCGATTGAAAAGTCTCAAAGATTTGTCAACTGTTAAGTTTACAAATCTGACAGCTATCACGCAGTGGAGAGACTTTGTGGTAGATATGTTACCGGAGAGTTGTTTTTGTGGAAGACTTGTTTTGCGGTAAGGATGTTATTTAGAAGAGTCATTATTTGGTGAAGATTTGTTCTGGTAGGCTTGTTATTTGGTAGAGATATTAAAACACCTTTATTAGACAGAGATTTTACACGGGAGACGTTTTGTTAGGTAGAGTTTTTATTGTGGTAGAAATATATTTTTGGTGGAGAAATAAGTGGTAGAACTGTAAATGTGCTAAATATATTATACGGAAGATGTTTGAGAACACAGATAAAATAGAAGGAGCAACGTGCAAATAATTTACTTCTTAGATTTGTAATATTATTTTTATTCCCGTTTTAAGCAATGTTTTGAAAAAGTTTGCTGCTTTTACACAACATGCCCTCCATGGTCACACTTATCTTGCGTCGATTTGACTTTGTCCATTTTTGAACAAATACTGTGCCCAAACTATCGCTCCAAAAAAGCTCAAAAAATTACAGAACATCCTTCAAACATTCTAGTTGGTGTATGAATAAGTAGTTTATAGAAAATCAAATGACTATATATTTAGAAAAATGCATAAACAAGAAACAAAAAAAGTAGTTGTGGGGTCGTTTTGACTCCATGTGACCACGGAAGATTAAAATCTTACAATTTCTGGGAGGTGTTTCAACTTTTTCCTATGTGCAAAATTTCAGATAACCACTCGTTTGGGAATTCAAGTATGATTATCTTTTGCGAATTGAAAAATAGTTCGAAGTTTTTCTTCAATAACTCTTGCATAAATTCTTAATGATCAGGACTAGCCTTCCAACAAAATTTTATTTAAGCTCAATTTTCGGTTACCTGTGACCGATGGGAAGAATATGCCAATGAGAATAGTAAATGCTGTGGTCAGGTCAGCTTGAATTTGATTGTACGAAGATGCGGACATTTTGTCGACATCCTTGGGATTATGTCCGTATGCGATGAATTGACCTTCCTCCTGGAAGCTGCCCCAAATGTTTTCTGCATGGAATTATCAGATTTTTTGTTAGAATTGTTAACAAAATTTGAAATACATTATTTCGCAGACATTTCACAATTGATGATAGTCACCCAAAAATACACCACTGGCAAGTCCACGAATCCCAGTGACAACACTGAGATTGTGCTCACTATAATAAGGATCGCACATTTGTGATGAATTCGGGCAGAAAATTTTGCTCATTTCAGAGCTCTCTTTCGAACATTTGCTTATGTGGATGTCTTTCAACAAACGTTTTCCGAGTACGCACATTCTGGAATTTTTTTAAACAATTTAATTCGTCAAATCGAGACCTTTAAGTCGCATTAGGAATAGATTGCAGATGATAAAGAAATTCAATTTTCGAAGGACAAGGATCATGGACCAAAATTATTCATATTTTTCTCATAATCTCGCGTGTCAAATGGAACTAAGATTTTAAAAATAAATTATTAATGGACAAACTTTATTTTTCTGACATTAGAGATACTGAGAAATGGTACAAGGAATGACTACAAAATTGCGGATGAAAATACGAAAAAAGGGAAGAAATTCCACATCATAAATAAAAATGGTTTTGAGAAAACATAGACATTATACAAGAGTCTGAGAATATTCTGGAAAGAGGCAACGAAGAAAGAAGAAAAATGAAAATAAGTATAAAACTTACTGGAGCGAGTCATTCCCGTAAATATTGACGAAGAGGCCAACGTAGACAGCGATGATTGACAATATGACGCAGGCAAGGGCAATCGTGGCAAATTTGTTGACGAACTTTACGCCAATGAAGACTATCGTACCCATCACGATCAGCAAACCAGTACCATAAACTCGAAAATTGTTGTACATCGCGTTTGCGTCCTTTGTGAAATCCCCGAATATACTGAGCGACGGTGCCATATAAGTCTAAAAAAATATCGAAAGATTAACAAGGGAGGGGAGGTTACAGATATCAAGTCTGTAAAGCATATCGACAAATAAAAATAAAATAAATAAAAGGCAATTTGAAAAATATCACAAAATGAAAATGACGGAACTGAAAGACGATGAAAAAATAATTAAAAAATCCGAAAAAACACGTAATGAAAATATCAGGCAACAAAAATCTAAAAATTAATAATAAATACAATTAGAATGAGTTCGCAATATGAAACCAATATTAAATAATCAAGATAAAAGGGAAAAAGAAGCAATTTCGAAATCTAGATATCGTGGCTACAAACCAAAACGATTTCTACTGCTCCGATAATGTACATGGCAGCAGCGAGGGTGGTGCCAGTGTAGAATAGCATTCCCACAGCTCCACCGAATTCTGGCCCGAGACTTCTCGATATCATGAAATACGAACCTCCAGCAGGCACAACGCCATTGGTAGCTATGGCACTCATGCTAATAGCAGTGAGCATTGTCTGTGGAGGTTAAGAAAAAAAAGTTCACAAACGACATCAATATTCTCGCCTAGAAGGTATTTCTTATGGCCGATTTCTTCATCTCTGGATAACATTATTCGGTATACAATCATATACCCGATGCCTTAAGTACAGGATATCTGGTGGACAACTTTATTCGTCAGATACCCCTATGTAAAGAAATTGGGCATTAATCTTCAAACAAAATAACTAGAAATTTCGGACAGTCAGTTGACGTTCCTGTATGTAGAAAATTGCAATGAGAGTATGTTGCAATATGAATTTAAAAAATCTCAGTTATGAATTTCGTTCGATAGCTGTGAACGAAACATATGTAAACCTTGACTAATGAGTATTTGCTTATTATTTCACGAAATTTTTTTTCAAAAATTCGATGAATTAAGAAAATGCTTATTATTCTGGATATTGCGATATGAAAATAATGAAATAAATTTGGCGAGTATTTAACGGCACTATTTACATACGTCCACTACAAAAATCTGCAGGTGTAACTGGCTAATGATTAATGTGAAGTGACTCAACAAATCTGTTGTAATGTGCAAGTCGTGATTACAATAGTAATCATCCTCGAAATAATATTTGAAATCGAACCCTTCATCAATAGTCGATATTTAAGGGTCTTTAACATGTTGCACATTCTGTCAGCAAGTTAACGCAATTTTTGAAAAATGTTATATTTTGCGAAATTTCAACCTTTTAATAGATCCTCGCAAAAATCATTATTAAAAACCCTTTATTTTCAGTGGCATTCCTTGAACATTTTATACGTTATAGAGGATTTAGTGCAAAAATGAGAAAAGTTAATAAAATCTGAATAGTCATAAGGATTTCAATTAAGATCATCTAAAACGAAGGCTATTTATTTCTTAATAGATGTGTGTGAAATTTCAACTTGATAATTAAATCGTACAGAGAAAATACACTACTGAAAAAAATTAAGGATGTTGAGTCCCAAATCGCAAATGACGAGAAAATTCTGAAAATTTGGCATGTTTTTGGATGAAGTATTTAAGAAGGCGTGAAAAATTTCACGACGCTCGTTATCGAACAATTAACATTAACAAATCAAATTAAATTAAATGTAGTCTTATGGAAACTGCTATAACTTTGCGATAAGTTTTATTTTTGACCTCTCAATTTTTTAATAACTACAATATATTGTAAGCAACGGAAACAAAACAAAGTTTATTGATAAATATTTTTTTCTATTTATGTAAAAAATTGTTCTTAATAAAATGTTAATATTTTAATAACGAGCTTCCTAATCATCGTGAAAATTTTACACGACCTTTTAAATACTTCATACAAAAACATACCAAATTTTCAGAATTTTCTCATCATTTTTCATTTTAACCCTTAAGGAGGTTGAAGTAATGATGATAAAATTCTGAAAATTTGGTATGTTTTTACATGAAGTATTCAGGAGGTCGTGTAAAAATTTCACTATGATTAAGAAGCTATTTATTGAACAATTAACATTTAAAAGCTTCATAGGGATTCAACATCTTTAAGGGATAAATAAAATTCTAAATTTTTAGTTCTTTTAAGAAAGTTGTATCTCAGTGAAACATGGTCGTACAGCGGTGTGAAAAAAGCATTTTGAAGCTCAACGTTCCTAGTTTTAAGATCTTTCAGCGAACAAATTTTCGAAACTACAGGTTTCACGCAATCCTGAGAAATGCCGAGAAAAAAAATTGGCAAATTTTTATGATTTTTTTTAAACTGCAGTAACATGGCAAATTTTTTCCCAGATAAACTATTATGTGGACCGAATAGCTTGTTTTTTTATCTTCGATTTGCTTTTTTTAAGACCTCGCTGCGACCATTTCCGCTGAGATATCGGACTTTTAATGAAGAAAGATCCTTCTATGTTTGACCATTGACATCTCAGCAACCAATGATCGCACAGAAAACCGAATGAAGGTTTCACAAACTTGTATTAATGCTCTACAAGGATTGACTATGGTTTTTTGAAAATAAAAATTTTCCCATTCTTGCCATGAATTTGAAAAAATAGGAGAAAAAAGGCAATTCATGGTTTTTTGGAAAATCAACGGCTAAATTAAAAATATTGACGAAACAACTAATGTTGAGTGTGACTTTTACAGCTCAATATACCCACAAAAACCCTGCAAGGTCTCAATTTGATCTATCGAACGGTTTTTTTTGTTTCAAGCAATCAAATTTTCGAAACAAATTAAAGAATCATGTTATGCTCCTAAACGTCGGAATCATCATTGAAGTAAAAAAAAATTGTTTGAGCTTTTTCCATATTTTTATCATAAACGGCGTTTAAATAGATGAAAAAAAAATGTCAAAGCATTTTCGAAAAAAATTTTGTAAATGTCAATTTTTTTTTCCCATAAATTTTAAAGCTGTTTGCGATAAAAAGTGTGGAGAAAGATTTGAAAAGTTTGTTGTCCATTTTAATAATGATTATGAAGTGTTTAGGGGCAATAAACATAATCTTTGAGTTAAAAAAAAAAAAATTGTTTAAATGTTCAACAAAAAATTTAAAATTTTTTTGAAAAGTTTTTTTTTAAATTTTTTTTTCCATAAATTTAAACGCTGTTTGCGATAAAAATAGGGGAAATGCTGAAAAAAAATTGTTTTTCTATTTTAATAATGATTATGAAGTGTTAAGGGGCAATGAACATGATCCTTTAATTTTTTTTCAAAAATTTGATTGCTTGAAACAAAAAAATCGTTTGATGAATGAAATTAAAACTTTACAGTCGTTTTGTCAATATTTTAAATTTAATTGTTGATTTTTTAAAAAACCATAAATAGCCCTTTTCCTCCTGTTTTTTCAAATTCGTGGCAAGGATGCAAAAAATTGCTTTTCCCAAGAAAACAATCATCAATCCCAGTAGAGCATTAATTCAAGTTTGTGAAACCCCTCTTCAGTTTACTGTGCGATCATTGGTTGGGGGGAGTCCATCAATGACGTGAGGCGATTTTTGCGATTTTTCAACCTCCCGCCCCCCTGGTGAGATTTGGTGAGATTTGGCTCAACCCCTCCCCCTCCCCTAATCTCACGTGAGATTTTTCAAAATGCGTATATTTAGTGTAAATACGTTAATCTGTGCTTGATTGCGTTGTATTTATTTAAAAAAAACATAATTATCCTATTTTTAGGCACTCACTCATTTATGGCCGAAAGGGCCTATTGCAATCACCTCGAAATCTGTGTCGGATGTCGGTCCAGACCCAGATCTCAGAAACCGGTGCACAGTAGGAGAAAAGCCCAAAAACCTGGCCAAAACCCCAAAAAATAAATTTTCGAAATAGGGTCAGTTGAGTAGTCATTCAGGTAGAGGACTAGTAACTGCATTCTATTGTGGAAGGGAAAGCCCTTTAAGTGTATAGCTGCGCCGCAGCGTCAGTTGGCAGTTAGTGTTCGTGAAGAGTGTACGTGTCACGCGCTGAACAGACGAAAATAACGCTGACTTCAAAAAGCCATAACTTTAAAGTGACGGGTTTAATTTCAATTCTGCAACATGGATACGACTTCTGGAGGTATGTAGAACATATTTTTACATCGGTTGAATCTAAACTTTATGTATAAATGATTGAAATGTAGTATAGCCTTTGGCATAAATAAAATTGAATAATTTTGAAAACTTATATTTTCAACGGTCCGAAAAGTTATATATTTTGTCACATTTTGCAAAGCTCCTAGTCTCGGCCTTTAGTTTAATGTATAAGCTTTCGAAATTTACAAGAGTGACCTGCGGAAAACGTGCGTCTTGTCCGTTATGATTTTTTTCGCATCGTGCGGTAGCCGAGCGTGCACGCGGCACTATTGAGCAGCCTCTGCGCCTCTACCTGAGAATGGGTGAAGTAGCATCATAACGGACAAGACGGCTGTTATACGCTTGAAATAAATTATTTTAATATATGTATATGTGTATATATATATATATATATATATATATAAATTTTCTGTGATTTAATTATGATATATACGTATGCATGTATATATATATATATATATATATATATATATATATATATATATATACATATTAATATCAACCACATAAAAGTTTCTTAAATATGAATGAAATGTTATAACATTCAAATAAAATATTTGAATATATATATATTATATAGTAAGCAAAGCTTTCTTTTAACCAAATCCATGTCAATATTTTCTGTCTAATTTTTTTAAAATTATTTCAAATATTGCCGTTATTTATTTGGTAAAATAATGTACAATGTTCAAGTTATTGTATTAATTGAAAATTTTATCTTTTCCTTTAACACCAATTTTCTACAAATTTATGTCTTTATTACAGGATCCGGTTACAAAGAATTGGTGCTGACAAGGAAAGAAGTATTTCTGATAATCAGCGAGCATTTATCCGATAAATTCGCTTCCTTGATCGAATTTATGGTAGAAAAAATTTCCAAGGACACCGGACGTACAGTTGTAGTGCCTGAGGACTCGAAACAGACTTTTTCGATACTCTTCAATCAAATGAGAACGAGGTGGCAACAAGCTCACAGAAAATCCTGTGTATTTTTCAAGAATAACGGTAAATGGCTTAGCAAGCAGGTATGTTTTGCCGCACCTACAGACACTGTAGTAACAAGCCCGAGTAATACGGGCGGCCGCCCGTCCCTTGAGTTTACAATGTCCAGTGAAAGATCTAAACGAAGGAAGACCCAAGATATTCGTACATCGTTCAACTCGGTCGAGTTAGCATACGCTACTCAGATGAGCCTTCGCTTTTCAGGACAATCCGACGCCGCAAAAGTTATTAAGGACGTAACAATGACGAGTCCTTTAAGAGCTTCCAAGTATCGTAAAGCTTACTCAGCAACGGATGAAATTACTTTATCCGAAGAGGCTGCACTTTCCGCTATGATTGAATATAAATTCTCCAAGAGTACTTACCAGGGAATGAGAAGATTAGGGAAGGACAATAACTGTAAGCTATATCCGTCTTACGAAAAATCGATGAAAGCAAAAAAGCGTTGTTATCCACCACGTGATGCAATCAGGATTACAGAGAGTAGTGCAGAAGTCCAACTACAGGCACTATTAGATCATACAGTTGAACGTATTTTACTCGTCCAAAATGTACTCATTCAAAGATTGACTCCAGATAATGTTCGTAAAATGGACTTCATTTGCAAGTGGGGTTGCGATGGAAGTTCTGGGCAAAGTGAATATAAGCAGACGTTCAGTGATGACAGCAAATCTGATGCGCATGTATTCTTTACTTCAGTCGTGCTATTACAACTCGTGTGTTATGATCAACAATCGAAGGAAGAAATAGTTGTTTGGAAGAACCCCAGACCCTCGTCTCCACGATTTTGTAGACCGCTTAGACTACTGTTTCTACGCGAAGACACAGAGTCAACACTTAATGAAGTCCAAATTGTTGAAGAACAAATAAAGTCACTTCGTCCATTCGAAAGTGTAATAGATGCAAAAGAAATCTCCGTAATGTACAAGTTGTTGTTCACCATGATAGATGGTAAAGTTTGCAACGCTGTATCATTGACGAAATCTGCTCAACGGTGCTATTTGTGTGGAGCAACCAGCAAAGATTTTAATGCCATCGACACTGTATTGCAAAGGGAAATCAATGAAACAAATTTGAAGTTCGGATTGTCGACGCTGCATGTGTGGATACGGTGCTTCGAGTATTGCTTACACGTGTCTTACAAACTCGGCATTAAAAAATGGCAAGCTCGAAGTGCCGAAGGAAAAAAATTACCCAGAAACGCAAGAGGGCCATTCAAGAAGGATTCAAGAAGCAATTGGGTCTAAATATCGATCGCCCAAAGCCTGGATACGGCAGCAGCAATGATGGCAACACAGCTCGGCGATTCTTTGAAAATTCGACGGTTTCCGCTGCGATAACGGGGGTCAACGAAGAAGTAATTAAACGCTTGTACATAATCCTACAAGTTATATCGTGTGGCCACGAGATAAACTGTGAAAGATTTGAACAGTATGCTATTGAAATGGCAAGAAAGACCGTTGCATTATACCCTTGGTACTCCATGCCTACTTCGGTGCACAAACTATTAATTCATGGTCCAGTGATAATAACTCATGCTCTATTACCAATCAGCCAATTATCCGAAGATGCTCAGGAAGCTCGAAACAAAGACATCAAACGATATCGAGAAGATTTTGCGCGAAAAAGTTCCAGGGTTAAAACTATGGAAGATGTTTTTCATCGGCTCTTAGTTACTTCTGATCCGTACATTTCAAGTGTCAGAAGACTACTACAGAAGAAGCTGAAGAGTTTGTCGCCGGAAGCTGTAGCGATGTTGATCGCTCCTAAAGTGACTGCTGCAGCAGACGAATTTTGCGCCGAGATTGAAGCTGTGCCGGGAGTTGTAATAGATACAAACTCGGATAATGATTCTGACTCCGACTCCGACTCCGATTACGATTTTGATTAAGAATAAGATTTTCTATTTTTGAAACGTTCCGTATGTATTTTGGAAATAAAAATAATAATTGCGTAGAATACACTGTTCACGTTTATTTTATTTTGATGATTTTTTTTATATATTAATTTATCTATTTAGCAGGATACTCGGCCATTTTGTTTATAACAATTTGCTGTAAGCTCTTTGTTGAAAGTTATAAGCAATAGATATCGGATTGGTAATCAGCGACCTTGAAAACCCGTATATACCAATTTTTGTCAACATCTGATAACTTTTCAACGTTCATGTCAGCCATATTGGATCGGCCATTTTTTTTACGATAATTTGGCTTGCGGATTCGTAATCAGCGACCTTGAAAACCCGTAAATACCAATTTTTGTCAACATCTGGCAACTTTTTAACATTCATGTCAGCCATATTGGATCGGCCATTTTGTTTACGATCATTTGGTTTTCAGATTCGTAATCAGCGACCTTGAAAACCCCTGTAAGCCAATTTTCATTCCCGTTAAAGGTCATTTGAGGTTTTGGCCAGGTTTTTGGGCTTTTCTCCTACTGTGCGGTGTACGGAATTTAATTTCCTTTGGAGGGTAGTTATGTATGGTTGTAATCTCTATGTCCAAGGAGTTTAAATCTAAACGGATATTGTAAAACAAAGATTTTGGAAAAATATAGCCATTTTTGAGCAAAAAAAGACGTTTCATGACCATGTGTAGTTGAAACTTGGAATTTCTCTAACGAATTTTCCTTTAACTCACAGAATATGTGTATATGATTGTAAACAAATGTCTGACGAAAGATAAATCTAATCAGACACCATTAAGGTTGCAATTTTGGCAAAAAACACCATTTTAACCAAAAAATGCTATTTCTATCTATATGCACTTGGATCTCCGAAGTTCGCAGACTAATTGTTCTCTAACTCACACAATATCTGTATATGATTGTAAACAAATGTACCACGAAGTATGAATCCAATCAGACACCATTGAGCTTACAATTTTTGAAAAGAAAACACAATTTTTAACGAAAAAACAGCTATTTTTGTCCATATGGACATGGATCTCCGAAGGTCACGGACGAATTTTTCTCTAACTCACACAATGTCTGTATTCGATTGTAAACAAATGTCCCACGAAGTATTAATCTGATCAGAGACCATAAAGTTTACAATTCTTGAAAAGCAAACTCAATTTTTAACGAAAAAAAGCAATTTCTGTCCATATGCACTTGGATTTCCGAAGTTCACGGACGATTTTTTTTCTAACTTACAGAATTTTTGTATATGATTATGAACAAATGTTTCATGAAGTTTCATCCAATAAGACACTGCTAAGTGAATAACTTTTGTACAAAAACAATATTTTTAATAAAAAAAGAGTATTTTTCTCACTGACAGAATTTCCATATGAATGTAAACAAGCACATATCACTCTCACCGCTTTCATGTAAAGCATAAACCGGCGCACGCGACGTCGCCACGTACGTCACGATGCCGCTACGCCACGTACAAAGTAAAAGAAGAACTTAACATGGCCTGAGCGCGCCAAATTCAAAACCCATATTTCGCTCTTATAAAAAGTAAATGGTTCTTTTGTGTGCTTGCGCTCCTTTGGCAATATGGCGATCACCCACGCGTTTCAAACGTGAAAAAATAGAATCGGAGCTTCGATTTATAACCGAAACCTTTTTTTACTTATTATAAATGGACTAATAATCATTAAATGATTAAAGTGTTATGATAAATATGCCCATCTCGAATGTCACTAATATTCTTCATTACTGCCTAATATTGTAACAATTCTGTGAATATGATCTATCAAAACATTTAAATGATATGATTGCTTAGATACTCTTATATCATATTGATTATATTCAAATCTGTCTTTTTAATTATGATTAATAGAATTTATACGACTACTCGATGTTTACAATGAATCGAAGAGTTCAAATAACGGTGTGAGTGCCTATTAAAACGTCCCTAAGAGACATGTTAACCAACATTCAAAATATATCACAACAACAAAATAAATGATCATTATATTATGAAATTGTGAGTGCCTACTAATATAATTCTTAAAATTTGGTCATTAACTTTATGAATCATTGCCCCCATTGAGAATGAGAAATGTGACTCAATATTATCAAAAACAATGTTCAATAACATAAAAACAATATAGGATTTACATACCGAATAACTTAAGATAATGGTCAAGAATACTGAGCGCAAAACCCCCCAACAAAACGTTAAGGGGGGTTTAAGGGGCGGAGCCACCCAATGAGTACACGAAGCGTACTTGTTATTTATTGAAACGTTTTACCCATCGAAAAAGTAAATCTGTCTGGAGTGGTTTTCTGCATACTTCGGTCTTTTGATCAGGGTTGCGAAGTAATGCATTAACCATTACTTTTTAATGGCTAATGAAATTAATTTCCATTAACCATTAAAATTTAATGGTTAATGGAGATTATTTTCATTGACCATTAAAATTTAATGGTTAATGGAAATTATTTTCATTAACCACTAAAATGTGATGGATAATGGAAATTATTTTCATTAACCATTAAAATTTAATGGTTAATGGAGATTATTTTCATTGACCATTAAAATTTAATGGTTAATGGAAATTCTTTCCATTAACCATTAAAATTTAATGGTTAATGGGAATTGATTTCATTAACCATTAAAATTTAATGGTTAATGGAAATTATTTTCATTAACCACTAAAATGTGATGGTTAATGGAAATTATTTTCATTAGCCATTTAAATTTAATGGTTAATGGAGATTATTTTCATTGACCATTAAAATTTAATGGTTAATGGAAATTATTTTCATTAACCATTAAAATTATTTCCATTAACCATTAAATGTTAATGATTAATGAAAATGCAATTGCATTAAAATAGTAATGCATTATTTGCAACCCTGTTCATTACAATGTAGTGTGTAATAGAAAAATTTCCATTACTCATTGCAATGTAATGTGTAATGGACAAAACTTTGATTGCAATTTTGGGAATCGAAAAATATAAATGAATAAATTATTGCAATTTTGCATTACATTTTATTGACTTAGGACTTAGATTTTCACCTTAAATTCTAAAAAGCATCTATATTATAATTCTAAAAATCTAAGTCCTAAGTCAATAAAATGTAATGCAAAACTGCAATAATTTATTCATCTATATTTTTCCTTCTCAAAATTGCAATCAAAGTTTTGTCCATTACACATTACACTGCAGTGGGTAATGGAAATTTTTTCTATTACACACTACATTTTAATTGGCAGGGTTGCAAATGATGCGTTACATTTTTGGAAGCAATTGCATTTTCATTAACCATTAACATTTAATGGTTAATGGCAATAATTTCTATTAACCATTCAATTTTAATGGTTAATGAAAATGATCTCCATTAACCATTAAATTTTAATGGTTAATGGCTAATGAAAATAATTTCCATTAACCATAACATTTTAATGGTTAATGAAAATAATTTCTATTAACCATTAAATTGTAATGGTTAATGAAAATAATTTTCATTAACCATTAAATTTTAATAGTTAATGAAAATAATCTCCATTAACCATTGAGTTTTAATGGTTAATGAAAATAATCTCCGATAACCATTAAATTTTAATGGCTAATGAAAATAATTTCCATTAACCATTACGTTTTAGAGGTTAATGAAAGTACATTCCATTAACCATTAAATTTTAATGGTTAATGAAAACAATTTTCATTTACTATTAAATTTTAATGGGGAATGAAAATAATTTCCATTAACCATTACATTTTAATGGTTAATGAAAATAATTTCTATTAACCATTAAATTGTAATGGTTAATGAAAATAATTTTCATTAACCATTAAATTTTAATAGTTAATGAAAATAATCTCCATTAACCATTGAATATTAATGGTTAATGAAAATAATTTCCGTTGACCATTAAATTTTAATGATTAATGGAAATTATTTCCAATAACCATTAAACGTTAATGGTTAATGAAAATACGAATGCACTAAAAAAAGTAATGCATTATTTGCAACACTGCTTTTGATATAGTTTTTGGCGGGCTGAAAGTAAATTGAATTTTTTCCCAACAGATGGATGTGCTCATTCTGAAATCTTGATTGAATTTTTAAAATTGATCAATGATTTTAAAAAAATATTATTTGTTTGCAAATGACATTTGGGTGAATTTTGAAATTTGAAAATTCAATTCAATTCAATTCAGTTTTTTCCTATCGGATGAATGTGTTTTCTCTGGAATTGTATTTGAATTTTAAAAATTTATCTGGGACAAAAAAAAATATATTGCCTGTTTGCAAATGACTTCTAATGAATTTTATACAATTTTGATACATGGATACATTTTTTGCTACCTTTAATGGAATTTAATTCAATTTCACGTTGTTCGAATATTTAAAAAAAGATCCTTGCCAACAAAAATACATCATTTGCTTCCAAACGACATTTTAAGGAATTTGCTGCATCCTTCAATTTTAAGATAAATTTTCTCCTGCCTAAAATTGAATTGATTTGAATTTTTTTCCCATCCGCCTGATCTGTCATCTCTGAGAAACCTTGTTCGAATTTTAAATTTCGATCCTTGCTCAAAAAAGATGCATCATTTGTTTCCAAATGATATTTCAAAGAATTTCCTGCATCTTTCTATTTTTGGATTATTTTTCTCCTACCTAAAATTGAATTGAATTTAATTTTTTCCCATCAGCCTGATGTGTCCTCTCTGAAAAACCTTGTTCTGATTTCAAAAAAACTATCCTAGCCGAAAAAAGATACATCATTTATTTCCAAACGACATTTCAAAGAATTTTCTGTATCCTTCAATTCCAAGATAATTTTTCTCCTACCTAAAATTGAATTGAATTCAATTTTTTTCCATCAGCCTGAATTGTCCTGTCTGAGAAACCTTGGCTCTAATTTTTAAAAAATATCCTTGCCGAAAAAAGATGCATAATTTGTTTACAAATTACATTTCAAAGAATTTCTTGCATCCTTTAATTTTTGGATAATTTTTCTCCTACCTAAAATTGAATTGAATTTAATTTTTTCCCATCAGCCCGATTTGTCCTCTCTGAGAAACCTTGTTTGAATTTAAATATCGATTCTTGCTAAAAAAAGATGCATCATTTGTTTCCAAATGACATTTTAAAGAATTTGCTGCATCCTCCAATTTTGAGATAAATTTTCTCCTGCCTAAAATTGAATTGAATTTTTTTCCAATCAGCCTGATTTGTCCTCTCTGAGAAACCTTGTTCGAATTTTAAATATCGATCCTGGCTAAAAAAAAATGCATCATTTTTTTGCAAATTACATTTCAAAGATTTTCCTGCATCCTTCAATTTTAGGATAATTGTTCTCCGACCGAAGGTTGAATTGAATTAAATTTTTTCCCATCGGTCCGATCTGTCCTCTCTGAGAAACCTTCTTTTTATTTAAGACTAGTTAAGACTAGTATTTGGGGTATTCCACGGGTAGCGCGACCGGTTTTGGCCTCAAAATTTTTCGTCGATGAATATATCGTCTTCTTATATCATATGAAAACATTTCCATATAGTTATGCTCCCCAATTGAGCCTGGGTTTTTAGTTTTAATCGAAAAATAAAAAAATAAAATATTTAATGTATCTTCAATTATGTGTCTCTTAAGGCCGGATTATGCAGCGGCCGCAACTTAACTTAAAACCGTAACGTAACTTAAAAATTTAACGGGTGCTCATGCAATATCGTTATTTCTACATTCAACCAATCAAAAACGTCCGCTTGACGAGTGTATTCAGCGCACTATCAAAAAACATAACCTAAAAAAGAGAATGCGAGATAAACAAAACGTCATTTTTGCTTATTTTGAGATTACAGATACGAACAAAGAAAAAGCCCGCCCCGATATTTTTCCCACTTCAATCGGTGTGCGAGATGAATAAAACGTCATTTTTGCTTATTTCGAGGTTATAGATACGAACAAAGGACAAGCCCGCCGCGATATTTTTCCCACTCCAAGCGGTGGTGATATATTTTTCGTTAAAGCGCATGCGTATTCTTAAATTACGGCATTAAAGTTGAAAGTTGCGAACTTTCTGCGGTTACGGTTACGGCTAATGCTAAGGAATTAGCTGCATAAACGCCACAAGGGCAATATATCTTTTCAACTTCTTAAGTTACGGCTAAGTTAAGTTACGGCCGCTGCATAAGCCGGGCTTTAAGCTTCAATGGAGAAAAATTAAAATCTCACCAGTGCTTTTCAACTGAAAAAAAGCGCTTGTTTCAATGAAGTAAATGGAATATTAATCCGATATGTGAAAAAAATTGACAGCCAAAAAACTGAGAAAAAAAATCGTTTTTATTTTTTTTCGGCCCTCAGAGTCTACTAAATGTTATCAAAATTTTTACTGAATATGGTTCAACACGTGAGAAACGTTCGGTAAATGTTTCAGCTTGCCTTTTTTCTTTGTTCACTGGGACTTAAATGTGCGGTTACTCCGTGAAAAGTAGACGCTTCCTTTCCATCGAAACTCGTTCAAGACAAAACTTATTAATTTTATTGCCAGTGAACAAGAAATTTACCGTACGTTTGTACCATTGTTATTCCATTTGCTTTATAGAAAAGGGAGCTTTTTTCCAGCTGAAAAGCAGTGGTCAGATTTTAATTTTGCTGTATTGACACTGACCCCCCGTAGTAAAAAAACTCCATTGAATTGCCAATGGCAACCAATGGTCCTCATACGACTCCATTGGACAATGAATGGGGATCCATTGAGATTTCCGCATTTGTCAATGGCGTACAGGGCTGACCATTGATCAGTGAATGGGTATCCATTGAACATCAAATGTGGATGAATCGAATGATAATCATTACTCAATGATGCTCATTGGAAAGCCAATGCGGATGAATCGAATGATCATCATTACTCAATGATGCTCATTGGAAAGCCAATGCGGATGTATCGAGCGATCAGCATTGCCCAATGGTGTCCATGGGAACGTAATGCTGATGAACGAAATGATCCGCTTTACCCAATGGTGTCTATTGGAAAGTCAATGCGGATGAACTGAAAGATCAGCATTTCCTACAGATGTTCATTGGAACCCAAATGCGGCTAACGATGAAATGATCAGCATTTACCAAGGATACCCATTGAATAATAAGTAACTACGAATTATACAATGATCAACATTTATCAATAATGTCACTTCATTGACGACTGATCGAATGATGAGCAGCATTCGTTAACGATGTTGCAATCCATATTCGAGGTTCAATGCAGAACAATTGAACCCATCGATCGATGAGAATTTTTCCGAATGCGATATTTCTCAAACGGCGGTGAATTAATAAAATTAAGTAAGAGAAGATGTCGCTGATTCTCATATATGAACCAAATATTTTCTTCAATTGTAATAAATGCTGATGATTATATCGATGGTCAATCAGTTTAAAATATAATATAATAGTTTAAAATAAAATATAATATAATATATTTAAAAAAAATATATTATATACTGCTCATCAAGTGCGCGTACGTTTGGGATAAATGATTTTTAAAACCGTTTATTTTTAACATATACACATAATTTTATCAGTCCCTCTCAACTCGATTTGTGAGAGGAGAAAAGTATATACTTTCATTATCAACCGTCATCTGAATACACTTACAATCTATTTTCTCAATTCTGAGCTTCAATAATTTCTATGAAATGTAATATATATATATACATATATATATATATGATTGCTATATGATTGCTATATATGATATATAATATAATTATTGGTCGTTATGCTAATATTAGCATTATGATTAACCTTACTTACTGATAACTTACTTGATTATTTAATGCGTAATTCCATGTATATATAGCAATCATATGAAAGAATCTCCATTGATGATCCCATTTATTCCCCATTGCCCACAAAAACCAATAGAGGTGAATATGGCGAATTCACTAGGGAGATTGTCTCCATTGAATCCCCATAGGATAATCCCCATTCCGTTTCAAATGAGGAATTTAATGGCGAAAATGTCCTTAGAAAATTCGGCATTCATATCCATTGGTTTTGTGGGCAATGGGGAATGAGTGGCGAACAGCAATGGAGATTCTTTCGTATAGTAAAAACTCCATTCATCGTCATTGAAAAATCCCCATTCATTCCCCATTGCCAAAATAACCAATGGGGATGAATGCCGAATTGCCTAAGGGGATTGTCTCCATTGAATCCCCATTAGATGATCCCCATTCCGTTTCAAATGGGGAATTCAATGGCGAAAATCCCCTTAGGCAATTCGGCATTCATCTCCATTGGTTATTTTGGCAATGGGGAATGAATGGGGATTTTTCAATGGCGACGAATGGAGTTTTTTACTACGGGACATAATCAAAGGTACGTTATATATTTTATTTTTTTATTTTTCGATTAGAACTCAACAAAAACCCGGACTCAATTGGGGTCCATAACCACATAAAAATGTTTGCATATGATATAAGAAGACGATATATTGATGGACAAATTTTGAGACCCGCGACTAAAACCTGTCCCTCTACTGCTGGAATACCCCATTTCCTAGTGTTAAGAAATTTCTTACTAGTCTTTAAAAAAATAACGTGATATTTGCCGAGACCCCCTCCTCCCCACGTGAGATTTGGTGAGATTCGGCTTGACCCCCCCCCCCCCCCCTAAGCACCTCACGTAATAAATGGATGCCTCCTTGCCGAGATATCAATGGTCAAACACAAAAGGATCTTTTTTAATTGAAACGCCGATATCTCAGCGAAAAATGGTCGCAGCGAGGTTTCAAAAAGGCGAATTGAAGCTAAATAAACAAGGTATTCGGTCCATGTAATGGTTCAGCTAGAAAGATTTTTTCCAAGTAACTGTGGCTGAAAAAATAGTCATAAAAATGTGCCAAATTTTTTTTCACAGCATTTCTCAAGATTGTGTGAAACCTGTAGCTTTGATTTTTTTGGCTAAATGATCTTAAAACTAGAAACTTAAAGCTTCAAAATGCTTTTTTTAAGACCTCAATACGACCATTTTTCACTGAGATACATCATTGTTAAAAACCACTAAAAATTTAGGAAATTTGTTTGATCCCTTAATTATTTCCAGCAGTGTACATATTCATACAGCCCTATACATTTCGCTATACATAGCTATATACAGCAATATACATTTTGAACGGATCAGCGTTCATAATTGGAAAAATATTATAACGAAGCTTCCTTCACAAGCAAGGAAATATGAGAGATTCTCCATCAATTCAGCCACTTTTTTTCGACTATCTCAGATCTGCCCCATAATAGGTTATATCAAAGTAGTGATGGCGATATTTGACGAATGTATCGATATTTAGTATCGATACGTATTGGTGGTCTGAGTATCAATACAGGTGTAATATCGGGAATGCGATATCGATAACACCGATATCGATACTCAAATAAAAATGCAAACAAACCTCAGTTCGAAATAAAAACAGTAGTTTTATACCTCAGTCAGTAACAAAAAACTGTAGTTTCTTACCTCAGTTGGCAACAAAAAACTGTCGTTTGTACCTCAGTCGGTAACAAAACCGGTAATTTTTTGCCACAGTCGGTAACATAAACTCAATAAAAATCGGTTGTATCGAAATTTCGATATTTATGTATTGCGTATCGATACTTGAAAATATCGTAACGCCAAGAATCGATACAAAATATCGATATTTGGGTCGAAGAGTATCGATATTCCAAATATCGATACTGTATCGCCCATCACTATATCAATGTACTACTAAAAGGCATTCTATGTGAATATTTTCAGATTTTTTAATTCAACATTTTAGAAAATGCTGTTTTTTCCAAATGAATATATCTCGAAAACTTGAAGTAACTGAAAAAAAATGTCTGTACATAAAAGTTTTAGTTTTGTGTTAGCTTTCGAGCGAACAACTTGAAATAATTCTTACGTTCCGGTAACGTTGATTTTTTACCAAAAAAGGGGGAAATTATTTTTTTTATTAAAAAACGGCCTTTTTTGGCAGAAAAAATTACATAGTCTCCCAGTATGTCCGACGATATCGCAAAAAATCGCCAGAGTGGCACGGATCGGGATTCTAGGGTAAAAAAAATGAAACCACACAAATTAATTTTTTTTTCTACCGGAATCTCGTTAACATATCTCGGAAACTTGAAGGTACTGAAAAAAATGTCTGCAGATAAAAGTTGTAGTTTTAGTTAGCATTCGAGCGGAATATTTGAAATAATTTTTCCATTCCGGTAACGCTGATTTTTTACCAAAAACGGGGAAAATTATTTTTTTATTCAAAAACGGCAATTTTTTTGGCTGAAAAAATTATAGAGTCTTCCATTATGTCTGACGATAACGCAAAAAAATCGCCAGAGGGGCACGGATCGAGGTTATAGGGTAAAAAAATAAAACCACACAAATTAATTTTTTTTTACCGGAACCTCGATCCGTGCCTCTCTGGCGATTTTTTCGTGATATCGTCCGATATACTGGAGGACTCTGTAATTTTTTCAGCTAAAAAAACTAGCCGTTTCAAATAAAAAAATAATTTCCCCCTTTTTTGGTAAAAAATCAGCATTACCGGAACGTAAAGATTATTTCAAATATTCCGCTTGAAAGCTAGCTTAAACTACAACTTTTATGTGCAGACATTTCTTTTCAGTAACTTCAAGTTCCCGAGATATGTTAACGAGGTTCCGGTAGAAAAAAATTTAATTTGTGTGGTTTTATTTTTTTTTACCGTAGAACCTTGATCCGTGCCACTCTGGCGATTTTTTTGCGATATCGTGAGGCATACTGGAGGACTCTGTAATTTTTCAGCAATAAAATAGTCGTTTTTGAATAAAAAATTTCCTCCTTCTTTGGTGAAGAATCAGTGTTACTGGAATGTAAACATTATTTCAAGTCATTCCCTCGAATGCTAACACAAAACTACAACTTTTATGTTCAGACATTTTTTTTCAGTTACTTCAAGTTTCCGAGATATATTCAATTGGAAAAAAGACGGCATTTGCCAAAGTGTTAAATTAAAAAATCTAAAAAAATTTACCTACAATGCCTTTTGGTAGTACTTTGATATAACCAATTATGGGGCAGATCTGAGATAGTTAAATAACAAGTGGCTGAATTGACGGAGAATCCCTCATATATGGATCTATAAATACAACCCGAAATAGCGGTCTAAATAAATTATAAAAATCGCGCTTGAATTGAAATTTAATCTGTAATTTTCGGTAATTTTCCGTATCACATCATTTCTCGGGTTTCACAACGGGGCTCGTCCACTGTCGCGATAAGAGCCTCAATTCATCGATTACATGAAGGACCGAAAATATTTAATTAACGAATAATTATTAAGACGATTGTCTCGGTAGGTTTCATTTATCTGGGATATACGCGATCTAATATCCAAAGAACTAAGAATACAGATCGAGCTCATTTATGATAATAGACGGGCTAATCCAACCAAATCTTTAAGGTAGTACATCCCTGACCATCCAATTCAAAAGTAAGCATAGTTTATGATGTACGAATAGGGGAGAGCCCCCATTGCTGAAGCTGAAAACTTTTGGCACTACCTATCCACTACGTACACCAAACTTAGAAAGGTCGTGTATACGAATGGCGCACACAGGCTTTCGTGTATACGAATGAACGCACACAGGACGTTCTTCATACTTTGAACATTTATAACTCAGGAACTTTGTGGGAAAATGAGACAATTTTTTTTTTCAAAATCGTCGCCAAATACCCCTTTGTCTTTGCGTAAGTTTTTTATCGTCTTTCGTCGCGTAATTTTTTTATTATTAATCGAAATCGAAATCGAAACCTATGCAAAGCCTGTTAAAAACGCCGATTTCAATTGTAAATATCTCGAGAACCGAATGATCAATAGATTTGAAATTTTACAAGCGCATTCTGAATGTTCTGAATAATTTTAGTTTCAAATTATAACCTTCTCTATCCCAGAGCGGTTTAGGCATGTACTACCTTAAGCATGGATAGAAGAATCATCGAGTATCCAGTATTTCGCCAATATGACATGGGGAATTGGTGAATCTCTGCATCAATCGCGCTGCATGTGACATTATCCAGACGCATTGTGCAACCGCTAGAAATATTATGCGACCGCTAATTTAGCAGATTTCAAAATGGCACGTAAATGGCATATTCTACCCACGCTGGACAGATAGCGCATAAACCCAGTTACCGAAAATAATAGCGGAGAAATTAATAGTAAGTGTGTCGAGAGTTTCCGCGAGTCTGCAAAAAAATTATTTTAACTCTCCTTTATACTCTCCTCTCTATGCCTTTTTACTAACTTTCCACATACAGTAACAAACAAGTGGTCGTCACAGTAAGGGCTTCCTCCCATTTTAAGAATAATGCAAGGAATTTCGGCAACCAAACTATGCAATCATTATTCATGTCAATTAAAATCTTATATCTGTTTTTTAAACATCTGCCCTTATGACCCTCAACGGAGATACTTTTTCCATCTTATAATCATACGACTCGATAATTTAGGGATTAGTAATCAAGAAATTGTCAATCTGTGAGAGAGGAAAAAGTTTACTTACGACGCAACAGCAGCAAAGTACGATCAGAAAACCTTGCACTGCGCCAGCAGTTCCTACGACCCAGGTGAGACGAATAAACAGAATAACGCCAAAAATATTTTGTATGCAGGGGAGAAAAACACCAATGAGAGTTCCCATTCGTGCTCCACCACCAGCGGCTGCAGTTCCGGGTTTGCTGTCAGGATCAGTAGCAGCTGGTATCGTATTGCTGTAATTTCCAATGGTGCTGAGCAACGTCGAGATTCGTGGTCGATCATCCAGTTCCTCCTGAAAAAATTTGCATTCGCGCATTAGCATCTTTTGATAAAAATTGATTCTACTGTACATGTGATTATTTTCGAGTTTCTATATTGTGACGAAGCAGCCTAACAATTTTTCGATTTTCAGAAGAATTGAACACGAATATTAATGGAACAAGAAAAATTAAAAGAAAATATGAAAAGATGATAAAAGCTAGCATGGAAACGCGTGTGCTCTCTCTCTCTCTCTCTCTCTCACGCACGAAGCTCTCATATCTATGATAGCTGTAATGCAAACCAGATCAGATCACACGATCGCGAGGTGATGTGACAACAACCAAGTGGGCCGCCTGACCATCGCGCCCCGTGTAAAAAAACTTGCCAAGTGCGAGTTGAATTCGCGCTAGAAGGGTTCCGTACCATCTACCCCAGTCGAGTTAGACAAAAAAAGAGACAAAAATATACATTTACAGGGTTTAGCCTGCGAGAGAATGAGATAGAATACAGATATACAGTCTTTCTAATTCTCATCGTCTCCTCATTGTGCGGTGCTTCGTAGCCTCCCTACTCTGCCGAACCAAGAGAAAAGGCGTCGTATAGTGAGTACTGAGTATAGTATCTATATATATACTCCCACCACTAGGAGTTTGAAAACATGAATAGAGGACCCCTTTATTATTGCCACTATTTTATTTTTATTATTTGTTGTTATAGCGGCAATAGAAATACACACTCTATAATAATTTCAACTGTCTTTTACGGTTCATGAGACACAGCCCTGTGACAGATGGACGGATGGACGGACGGACAGCCGAGGCTTAGTAATAGGGTTCCGTTGGATACCCTACGGGTACGGACCCCTAAAAAAGGTTTCCATTAAGTCTAAAATGAATCTATAATTGGTTTCACAAAAGTCTCTCAAACTCTCTCTTCGGTTCCTCTCTAACGTTGTCGGAAAAATTTTCTCTTCTGAAATAAACAAAGACTTTTGTACAGATTTGGGAACTGACAAAAAAAGTCACTATTAATTTAGAAAAATCGATTTCTCATTAAAATTGATTAAAAGTTGCTTATAAATCTCTACATCCATTTCAAAGTCTACGAATGATCTCTAAAGTCTACGAAAAGTCTCATTTTTTATGACTATAAACTCTGCTATAACTATTGAAATTGAATTAAAAAAAATTATAATCCATCTTTTAGATAAGTCTGCGAAATCTATCGTATAAAGGGTATGGCTGGATAAATATGATGAATCTGGCCCCACCGAATGTTGTGGCGCCGATTTTTTCCAAAGTTCCTAACCCGAAAAAAATGTGCAAAATTACAGCTTTTTTACATCGATGCCGAGGGGTCTTCTGGCTAAAAAAGACGGATTTTTTCGATGCTTGCAGTATTTAAATACCAAGAGATGACCAAAACATCTGAAAAAATTCCGAAGGATCAGAAACACGTCAATATTGATGGAAACATTTTTTTCGTTTCTTAAATGCTAAACTCTATTATATTATATTATATATATCATCAAATCTCCGTTTAAAAACATTTGAAGCGAAGAAATTTTTCAATTGTTATGACCAAAGTAGATATAATTTTACTCTTTATTCCCTACATAAAACAAAAATAAACAGTCTTAAAATTCGACCTGCAACATATTGAAAAAATAAAAATGAAAATGATACAATTTCTTATTTTTTATTGAACATCAAATGCGAGAGCCGCTGTGGCGTCAGTGAGCACTGAAGCATTGTAACGCCGCATTACGCTGCATTATAACGACACGATTTTACAGAATAATGTCGCAATAATGCTGCAAATATGCAGCACGCCGTGGGCAGCATGGCGTGACGCAAATGTACCGTCAATTTCGTGCCATGGCCTGCTGCACATTTGCAGCGAATTTGCAGCACGACTTGAGCAAATGTGCTATCGTATAGCATTACGGCGTGACGCAAATGTGCTGTCATATTGCATCACGGCGTGACGCAAATGTGATGTCATATCGTATCACGCTGTGCTCTTGAACTTAATTTGACGGTTGATTTGCGTCATGTTGTGCTATATATTTGCATCATATTTGCAGTACCTCGTGATGCAAATGTGCCGTCATATTTGCATTACGCTGTGTTCTTAAAAACCCTTCGCGTGACTTAATCGCATGTAAGAAGGATAGCGCGAGGGTGTGCGATATGTTGCGATGGCTAGCTGGACTACAACATAAAGAGCACGACGAGCTGCAATTAAGACGCAAACATGCAGCATAGTGTAGTGTTATTTTGCTGCAATTTTTCTCACAAGCGGACGGTCAAGCTAACGGATTGTTGTAATTTTTTGAACTTATAGTAGAGAAAAACCAGACCCAAATAACAAATCCCCAAAGCCATGGGGCTAGATACCCAGGTCGGGTTTCGGAGTCGGGCCGTGGTTGGCGCAACGACGATCGCCTGAGTTAGAGCAGAGGACCGACTCTGTTCGCCAACGTCGGCTTGGGATCTCATAATCGTCGGGATGATAACACCGCCCCGACGTTTTACCCAAACGTCGGGTCACAATGAATAACCAACGTGATTATACATATTTGTTTATAACTTTGATAAAAATAAGTTTTTCATTAATGTTCGATCATTTTTTAACATTACATAAGATCAGGGAATTAAAAAAAAAAACATTTTTAATTCGAAAGGCGTCACCACTGGGATGGAACCCTCGACCCTCAGTTTTTGAGCGTATCTTTGAATTGAACATGAATAAAATATTTAAAAAAAATCATTTGAGAATAAATACATTTTTTTGACTGATTAATTTTCCTTGTATATACGTGGGCCGAAGAATACTTACGCGCCTCGTCTAGGATTTTAAACTTACCTACCTATCGGGCCTACTGAGGGACCTAACACTGACACGCTAACCAGTACACCATCGACTACTTATAATATTCGGATGTGTATATCATATTTATGAAACATACGCCAGAAAAATATATGCGTATATAAAATATAGCTTATGAGGGGTCAGAAACCCTGGAATTAAGTTATAAGAAGTCACATATCTTATGAGGGGTCAGGGGCTTCGAAATCAAGTTACGAGGGGTCACTTAACTTATGAGGGGTCAGGAATCCTAGAATTAAGTTTTGAAATTTCCGTATTTCGTGATACAATAAAAATCTGTAAAAATTCAGCAAAATTTGCCATGCCATAAACAACATATATCAATAATGATATTACTCAAAAGTTACTAATAAATTATTAACAAATAATTATTCAACAATTTTCAGGTAAGTTTTTTTTATTTTTTTCTTCTTAAACAGTAAGGGAAGTAATTTATAAATTGTTATTAAAAATTTGTTTATTAATTTGTTATTAATATATTGTTTAAACAAATAATTATTCAACAATTTTTGGGTAAGTTTTTTTAAATTTTTTTTCTCAAACAAATCGAACGTGTTAATTTTTCTGAGCGCATATGAATTTTTTCAGAATTTTCTCTCGATTTTGAAATATTATAGAAAACATTCTGAAATACAAATAAAAAATTGCCCATTTTGTATATGTTTGTCCTGTGACGGACGAGCGGGTTTGATAAATGATTAATATAAATGGTTTTCGTTTATTGTTGAGTGAATATTTATTGATGCAAAGATTGTTGATTAGGAAGGGAGTGCACGTTTGAGTGGTTAGATGTTAGATGGAAAGGTGGAGCTGATCTTGCTCGTAATAAAGTTAAAGATGAACTAATTTGGGATTAGGAGAGAGTGAAAGTGTAAGGTTGGAAGTAGGGTGAAGTAGGGGTCCAGGCGAGTGGAGGGCGGCCACGAGCCGTCGTAACGGAGCCCGTGGGACCAAGGACAGTTGGAGAAAATCCTAAGAAGGGAGATTAGGATTTCGCTGAGGCTGAGGTTTGAGCGTGAGAGAGGATTGATAAGGAAAGTGAAGTGTGGATGGATGGATGGCGTGAGAAAGGAATGTATGATACCGTGACACTTCCCCTCTTAAAAAAAACGATGGTCCCCATCGCAGGTTACAATAATTTGGTTCAAATTTGGATTGATGCTATATAATGAAAATGTTTTCTACATTTGGTTTTGTTTATTATGTGTGGCTCGATACAATGAAATCGTGTGTTTTTTTTATTGAAAGAGAAGGTGTGTAATGTTGTAATTTTCATTCGTTATATTTGTCGTTTCCTTGGTCGAAAAAAAATTGTGGCTGGATGGTCGTTATTGTTTAGTTGTTGGGTAGTCATCCTTCAAACTCTATTAGTCTTCCTTCTGATTTATTCAATACGTTTCAATTATAAATCCTGAAGCTGTTGTGAAAACTGAAACTGAATGCCTGGATTAGTGTTTGTGTTAGTGGGGTTGATTTGTTATTTTGGATATGGGGTGGTTAAAGGATGCTTAAATTTAGTATAAAGTAATATGATTCGTATTTTTCCTGTTAAATTTCGATCGTCGTTGGTTTTCTTTTGCAATATTGTTCCTGTTATTGGTTTCTTCATCTTTTTTTTTTAGTCTTTTCCTTATTGGTTTTCTGTCAATTATTGTCCCAAAGTGTTTTACAGATTGTTTACATTGTTGGGTTATTTGTTCCATATTGTTTCCATGTTTTTTGTTTTTAATCCATTCCTTAATTTCTAGATTTCCGGAAACAGTCTAAATTCTGCTTAGCACTTTGTTAGTGGGAAAAGGTGTGTTAGCCTGGATCGGTAAGGTTTGATGTTCACTCGATCAGTGCGACGAATGAGCGATACGCTCGCGATTTTCTTTCAATTGAATATTATTATCTTTTGATCAAAGTTTCATGATTTTTATGTGATTATGAGATCTAGGATGAGATATGTGGTGATTCAAGATTTGAATGATAATATGTACGTTAAGATGTGCAAAAGTATATAACTGTTTTGGCTATTTTCCTTTTCTCTTCCTTTGAATGTTTATACGCTTGATTATAAAAGTAAAGTAATGTAACGCTAAGTATAATTACTTATAGTACTATGAAAATACTAATTTATAATACGGTAATACTAAGTAAAATTAGTGTCATGATTAGTATATTATTATTATTATTATTATTATTATTATTATTATTATTAAAGGTATACGAAAAAAAGGATTGTTTTTTGTTAGTATTGGTCGATTGGTATGTTTGTATATCGTGTTTGGTATGTATGGTATGAATGTATATTTCCTATTGATTGTATTGATTGTATTGATTGTAGATCGATTTAAGTTTCTGTGATCCAAATTCGTGTCGTGTCACGGGTCTTTTTCCTTAATTAATTATCGTAGCGTTCTAAAACTAATCGTCTATTTAAGTAACTGATTGTTAAATTTCAGCTGTGTATGTTCTTACATCTATATGCTTTTACTATTAGTCCATTATTTGTTTTGTGTGTACATGTGTATTATTTTTTTGTATGATATAATTGAGAAAACAAGTATTCCAAATGTGTAGAACTGCGTTTAAGGGCTTGCATACACTTGTAATTTTCAAAAAATCGTTTTTTTGTATTTTCTGAATATACATATATTGGAGCATACACACTCAAAATTTTATGTCAATCAGACGAATATTTTCGAAGTTATAGACACATTTATGAAGGCGCGTTAGGGAGGTGCGTCTCACAGTCACAAACTTTAAACGTGTTTTTCTCGAAACTATGTTTTCAAAATCGGTGATCAAGATTTCTCGAAAACGGCTGAACCGATTAGTCTCAAATTTTAACACAACCTTTTTAACTAGATTTTTTAGTAATTAATCGAAGATTTTTTTTCTCCGATAAATATTTTCCATTTTATAAACAATTAAAGGCTTAAATTTTCGTTCAAAATCGAGTCTTTTATTTTGAAAAGTCGCCATTTTGTCAAAAATTATTTTTTCGCTAATTCCTTCGATTAAATACTGGATAATGTATTATATTAACAAAATTTATTTGGTTTTTTCATTTCAGATAATCCGGTCTAGAGATATCGTGATCACCGCAAAATTGGTTTTTTTTGCGGAGCTCTAGGAGATCGGCGATAGCAACATTCGCGATGATTATATTTACAAATAAAAAATATGTTAATATATTATAAGGTTATTATAATATGTACACCAATTTTCAAATTAATAAATTGAATAGTCTGCGCGAAAAAAATTCTTGAAAATCCGTCTTTTTAAAGCCTTCTAACTGTATGTAAGCCCTTAAGAGCATGTTCGTCTCTTGTCATTTCGTCGAAGCAAATGGAGGAGAAAACTTGGGTACTCTAATCGCTCTACTTCTTTTGTTGCATGTGAATTTTTTGTTGATCATGTTTTAATTGTTCTTGAATATTTGAGAAAGTTTATTGCTATCTTATTTGTCTAATGATTATGATGATGATATAATGTACGCGCGGTTTTTGTGTGTCAAGTGTAATAGATGATTTTCTTGTAATCCTTCGAGTCCACGTTTGATTGTTGGTGTTCCTTTTCGGTCCATTATATTTCCCTGTTGTTTGCCATTTTGTTTTGTATATTGATTGTCTACTCATTTCCTGCTTCGTTTGCCTTGTTGTCGTATTTTTATTATTGTTGAAGTCTCCGGGTTTTCCGTGAGAGTTGTAGTTATTAATATTATCATTGCATTTTTTCTTATCTTTACTAGCCGACATGGGCCGATTGATTCTTTTTTTTTTATCTCGTTTATTAGCCGACATGGGCCGATTGATTCTCTTTTTTTTTCGTTTACGAGCCGACAACGGCCGATCGATTTTTTTTTATGTTTTACTTTTTTATTTCGTCCCCGGTTGCGAGCGATGGATTTATAATTTGTAGTTGTTTTTTTTGTTCGTCCCCAGTGTCGGGTGACGGGTTGCTCACTTATAGTCGCGTGTGTGCAGTTTGTTCGTCCCCAATTTCGAGTGACGGATTTTTTATTTGTAAAATTTGTGTAGATAAATATAGTTCGTTTTCCGTTTCATTTGCCGTGTGTTTTGCTTAATTCGTTTGCCTTTCTATCCCGTTACGTGTTGATCAGGCACGCTTTAGGCTGGTTTTTCAGTTGTATAATAATTTTTTTTTTCCATGTGGAAACGTCCATATATTTTCCTTGGTTGTTGCCATTGAGGTTCATCATTATCCAGAGAGTTATCCTTTGAAGTTTGTTGTCGTGTCGGTTCCCGTGAGTTCAATCCCTTCTTCAGTGTTTGATGAGTCGATAATTGTTGTTGTTAATTGATTTATTTATTCTTGGGTGTGCACTCCCGTAATTGTATTGTTCAATGTTTGTATTGTATGATTCTTGTTCCGTTTTCATATCGATGCTTTGTAATACGTCTTTTCTTGTGATAAAAGTTTTACGTTCTTGGGGGTTGTATTGCCAGCAAATTTTTCTGAAATTGTAGACTGGACGTTTCTTTCCCTGATGAGACCACTCGTCATTAGCGAAGTTGGATAATTTTGATGGAGAGAATATTGATGAGATCTCGGGATAGTACGTCTCCGATGGTGATAAATTTTCTGGTTTGGGATAAATTTCGTAGTAATGTTTGTTTTCACGTTTATGTTTGTACTCCCAAGTGGGGTCATTTTGATTTGTTTTGTGCTTCCTCACGAAGTCGTGGACGAGTTTCTCTTGTAAATTTGTTATTATTTTTGTGAGGTCGCGAATCTGTTGATTAAGCCTTCGTAATTCTTGTTCGTTTTCGTTAGTTTGTCGGTCATAGGAACTTTTACATAATTTATTCCACGAGCTACCAGATTGCTCGTTGTTGCGAGTATATCGAAATCGGTTGTCATTGAGGTTGCTGCTTCTCGAATTGTTTATATTTTGGGATGACGGGTTGTTTCGTTGCTGGTAGCGCGAATTGCTCCGATACCACTTGTATGGATTCTTTACTGAATTATTACGGAATTTTTAATATTTAAGTCTGCGACTTCGTTCTCTTGATTTTCTTATGGCTGTGCACACTGAGGTAAAATGAGTGTGGGATTGATGATATTCGCAAAATCTTTGAGGCGTTATGTTTTGTGTTTTGACAAGCTGAATTTTTGCGGCCATAGTTTGCGTTGTATAAATAGGTTCGTTATGTGTGCGATATTGATTAACAATTTGGCGTTTTTGTAGTTCATGTTCAATGTTGAATGCTTCTTTTATGGTGGTATCCAAATTTTCAATTTCTTATTCATTAGAAGATGTCCAATTTCATTAAGAAGGCCTCGAATAAAAGCTGTAATGGCTGATTTTTCTACCTCCTCTATTTGGTTTTTAAGATACGGTCGTCCGGTTTCGATCACGTAGAGTTCTTCGAGTGATTCGAAAAGACGTTTCAAAATGACTCGTGTTCTGATCGCATATTCCGACACGGGCTTGTTATAATATTGAGTAATCGATTTTAATTTTAATTCGAGGTCCAAAAGTTCGATTGGGGCACAGAAATAATTTTTTAGATCGAGAAATAATTCGTTGAGTGTTGTGTATGTTTTTGTATCTGTTATATTGCGGGCAATACCAGATAATTTGTATTGTATCATGACGAGGAATCGTGCGTGTTCGTTTTCTGGTATTAATACAGTTGCTCGTTTGAAAGCTCGGATAAAGTCTTTGACAGGCATATTTTTGCCGTCAAACGTCGGGATTACGTTATATATATCGTGGAGTTACACTAATGTATGCCATTTCAATCGTATTTGTATTTACTTTTGTTTCCGAATTGGAAAATGCGGGGTTAAATTTTTGCGAGTACTTTTAAACTGAAGCAGTCATTTGGCTTAAATTTTTACGGTTTTTTTTCGTGAGGAAAATTTGATTTTACTTGTCTTGATTCTATATTTTAATTCTAATGGTATTTAAATTTATGTCAGTTGCTTTTGAAAGTATAAATCAAGAAAGGATAGTTCAAAATGTAAATCGGAGTCAAAGAAAGAGAAAAAGAAAAAAAAATTCCAAACTATAATGGTTCTACATAGTCCGAATTTATGTCGTTTATTTGCATTCTGTGTGCATATTATAAGTGTACGATGATGAGGTGGTGATGAGAGTAATTTTTCTTTTAACAGGAAAGGGAGAAAAAAGAAAAATATATGGATTCGAGGTTGCTATTATTATAGTATGTTTCGGTTTATCGCATTTATTCGAGTCAGCTAATGTATCTGCTCATGTGTCGCAATGGTTCTTGCGAAAGGTAATGGTGACGAACATTTTCAAATGTACTCGAAGATGTGTAAAAATTTTTAACGTTAGAAAAAAAAGTTTCAAGTTTTAAAGGTACTTACCTATCGATCCAAGGAGATAATTTGTACATACATAACTGGTTTTATTCCATTTTCATTCGTATTTCGTTTTCTTCCTTCCTTCCTTCTTACTTATATTGTCTGTTGTGTGTATACGCGTGGTTGACTTGGTTAGATTTTAACGATGCTGTATGTGGCATGCGTTGGAATCCGGAGTAGTTGTCGATAAGTATTTTTCGTGTTTGTAAATTTGGTGTAGTTCACTTTTGTAAAATGTATGTTTCTGCATTTTTGCTCACGTTGCACTGCTTCGATTGAGGTTTATGTTTATTTTCTTTTGAATCTTACTTTTCGTTAATTGAACGTGTTTCGTCTTTTTCGAATAAATGTTACTTTTTTCATAATTTTGAATGTCATATTTTGTGAATCTGCGTAGTTGGCACGCCCGAATGAATTGCACGTGTTTTTTGTCTTTTAATGTGACTTTGTAAGCGTCTAAACTTCGTTCTTATGAATATTGTTTTGATTTTCCGTTCTTATATTTTTGTGTTTTTATTTCAAGTCGTGTTTTCATTGTTGTAAATTTCACTCAGTCCGTTTTTCATGCAATGCACTATATGGGGCGTTCCTTCTCTTTGTCGTTGCACGTTTTCGTTTTTTTCTTCCTTTCACTATTCACGTTATTTGCCTTTTTCGTTCGTCACTTGTGTGTATGACTTTTCGATTTTCTCGTTTTTCGTTGAGACAAAAATTTGTCGTTTTTCGATGTTTTTATGATATTTGTTTGCTTTTTTCTTTAACTTTTGATCGTAGTTTTTTTTACAAGTTTGTGTCGTTTTCAATGTTTTCAAAATAGTTGCTTGCTTCTTTCACTTTTTATTGTTGTTATAAAAAAAATTTGGTGTTGTTTTATTGATGTTTTAAAAGGTTATTCAGTCGTTGTTGATTGGTTTTTTTCACTCTCTTGATTTTTATTGTCACTTTCACTTTTCGTTTTTTTGTTAAACTACTTTTTACGTTTTTGTTTTCTTGTTGTTTTGTCACTTTGTAACTTGATGAAATAGTTTTACACGCGTTTTCCGCCACTAATGTGGGCTTTTCAGGATCGCGCTTCTGACGCCAATTTGTGATGGACGAGCGGGTTGAATAAATGATTATAATGTTGAAGTTGTATATATTAAGTGAAAGTTTATTGAATGTGTGAATGGTTGAGGTCAGAGAGAGTGCACGTCTTAATTAGGTGGATGTTGGATGGAAAGGTGGAGCTGATCTTGCTCGTAATAAAGTTGGAGATGAACTAATTTGGGATTAGGAGAGAGTGAAAGTGTAAGGTTGGAAGTAGGGTGAAGTAGGGGTCCAGGCGAGTGGAGGGAGGCCACGAGCCGTCGTAACGGAGCCCGTGGGACCAAGGACAGTTGGAGAGAATCCTAAGAAGGGAGATTAGGATTTCGCTGAGGCTGAGGTTTGAGCGTGAGAGAGGATTGATAAGGAAAGTGAAGTGTGGATGGATGGATGGCGTGAGAAAGGAATGTATGATACCGTGACAGTGCACACAGGTTTATCTTTCAAAATGGGATTTTCAAAATAAAGAGAAAATTCTGAAAAAATGTTCAGAAAAAAAATGCGTTTAGAAAAATTAACGCACAAGATTTGTTTAAGAAAAAAAAAGCTTACCGAAAAATTGATGAATAATTATTTGATTACACAATTTATTAATAACTTTTGAGCAATATTGTATCTAATGATGGTTGTTTACGGCATGCCAGATGCTACTGCTAATTTTTTTCAAATTTTTATTGCACCACAAAGTACGGAAATTTCAATCAGATAAATTTTTTGCTGAGAATGTAGGGGCAAACCATATCCTTGAATTTTGAGACTTTACATAACCTACGACGAGTCAGGGGTAGCTCACTTAAGTTATGAGGAGTCAGATATTCTCGAATAAAGTTTTGAGAGTTCCAAAAACTGATGAAGGATCAGGGACTCCGAAATTAGGTTCAGAGAGGTCACTTAAGTTATAAGGGTTCAGGTATCCTGAAGTCAAGTCGGCGGAACGTGCGACCGATGCAATCGCCCTATCGGCGTTGGCTGTACTTTGGGCTGCAAGTGTTGGCCGACTATACTCGAGTGACGATCAACCAGCGTCAGATAAAACGTGGTAGGCAACAACGCCTCAACTACGGAGCCTCACGTCGATACCACCGATCGAACAAGAGTTGTAATAACTTCGGGTCATGATCGCGATCCGATCATTGGCTGCCGACTCCTCACCGCTTGATAGCCAAGCAATCAGTCGTACGTTTCGCCGACGCTGGGTACCAATCGTTGGCTGCCGACGAGTTGCCGCAATACAGCCAATCGTTGGCTGCCGACGAGTTGCCGCAATACAGCCAATCGTCGGCGGTACTCGAAACATCGGCGACTTCTACATAGGTGGCCAGAAGTTTTCGAAAAAATCAATTTTGAAAAATTACGAGCAAGGGATAAACGCTGAAGAAAGGACTTGACAACATGGTCCGTGGCTCATCGGGTAGCGCACGAGTCTATTAATCCGTGGGTCCCCGGATCGAGTCCCACCGATGCAGTTATTTTTTCTTTCTTTCTTCCTCTCTCTTACTTTTTATTGCCTATGCCCACATCATTAACGGGAGAATTTTTATATTAGGAATGAATTTTTTTGCACAGGAATAAAAAAATGTAATGTACGAATCTGTTTATTATATGCCATTATATGCCTATACCCACATTAATTATGTGAAAAGTTCGTCAAATTTATGCTCGCTAATAGATATTTCAAGTTTCTTGAATTATGAACACAGGTATATAAGAAATGAATTTTTCAAAATCTGTTTAATTTTTATTTTTCCTGAATTGTAACTAACTTACAGTACGAAAATAATTGTTACATATATGGTGTTACAATTACGTAATCAACGTTTTACTCTTGCTCCACAGTTTCGCAGGAGCCCGGATGATATTCGTCGCAAAAGCAAAGAAAACAAAAATGCTTACGGCACCTTGCACATTGTATAAACGATGAATTATTGCAACTGCATTTTTTTAAAAGTCTCGATTAGAAAACAAACTTGGTTCACGTTCATAAAAATTTCTTTCTCGTCAATGATGAGACTGGCGTGCCATGAGTACCGGATCATCTTGCCCAAGATTGGGGAGGACAGCTGGTGATGTATGAACGAATGAATTTTTAAGCAATCCTCTCTTGAGTTCATTTCACGTTTCTGTTCAATGAAGTAGGCGCAGTTTTGCAAACGCTTGATAAAATTTTAAACCTGCTGATAAAAACAAACATCGCACGGCTGGACCAATGGGGTGCACTTTGAAGGAATAATTTTTACAGTGCAAGTTGGTAGACTAGCTTCGTCTTTAAAAATTTCGTCGTACATCGCGGTATTTGTCTGTCCTCCCCAAGAATCAATGAATAAGAGGAACTTTTCCTCTCTGACGTACGGCTTTCATACATCGACTAAAAAATATGTGTAAAGTTTCGTTGTTAACTTTCCGGACTTTGATGAGGTGACGACGACGTTTTTATATTTTCGTATATACTTGTCCACCGTTTTTTTTACCCTGGGCCCGAGTGAACCGGTTGTCTCTTGTAGGCATTTGAATACATGGGGTACTAATTTGCCCGATAAAGTGATTGCGTATTGCGCCGTATATGAATGCGTCACCTCATTTATATCCTTCTTCTTCACGAGAACTACTGTTACGTCCCGCGACTTTCGGGATTTCTCATCGTCCACGGGTTTACCTATATCGGGTAATTCTCGAGGAAAAATGCGCATGAGAGGGGAACACGGTCGAGGCGAGAATCTATTCTTGCGGTGGTCATATTCCCATCAATTCTCCAACTCTAGGCCATAGCGACAGCGTCGACGGCTCACGCATCAATTCATACCATCGAGGAGAATTTCGAGCAAAGTAATTATTAATGCCGAAAGGAAAAACAGTCTATCGTCGACGCAAAAACATCCGCGGAGATACGGACTCCGAGAAAATAGCGATAGGGCCTTTGTCGGGCCAAGCGACGCGGGCATTGAAATCTTTGAATACGCGTGGCACACACACTAGGCCGAGAATAAATTCGAGATACTCACGCATACTAGCGTGTGTCCACACCGATGCTGTCATAAATTATACGTCGAGTAATGATATTAATACGTGCGATCAGTGGTTCTTCCTTTTCATTTTTTTTAACGTAATAATTTTGAAATCCCGAAAGTCCGAAAAATAGGATAATAAAGTAAAGTCAATTCTAAATTCAAGAATGGAAATTATGGGCTGGGTCAGGTCAGTCGAAACAGAAAATAGATTCATTTTTTTTAAGGAAAGATAAAAAACAAACATAAAAAGCACAGAGGAAAAATTCCTCTTGAGAATATTGAATTTTACTGCTTGAAAGTTTCAAGATGGTTGGGTTTTGCGATGATTTATTGGGGTAGAAGAGGGAAAAAAGGGAAAGGAACATGTGGACAGAAAAATGACGAAAGAAAGGAACACCACTGTGTCGTGAAAAGAGCACACACGTGGCTCTTCAAGAATTAGTCACCCTGCGTGGAAAGAGAAAGGAAATCGCTTGGAGAAAGGCCGCACTTCAGTGCAACCCAATATCTATTTATTTCCAACGTTTATAGTTGAGATTTTCAAGCAGAGGAACATATCAAATATATTAAACATCCGGGCGTAATTAAATTTATCAACCCCAAAGAAAAATAAATCCGCGCGAGAAAGAATTGAGCAGGCGTGAGTGTTTGTCCCAGGGTCCGAGGAAATCTCCTCGCCCCCCGCGGACGACACGCGGCCCGCTGCCCCTTTGAATCGCGACGTTCTCTCTCGCACAACGGGCTGCTACAGAGGATACACGACATATATGGGCACAAGTAATATTTACAAGCATTTCTTTTTTTTTGTATGAAAATACAAATTAGGAATCTCAAGAGAAATTACGCCTCAAAGAATACGTGCGAATTATTATTAATTATGAATGCATGTATGAATGATTTGTTCCAGGCTAATACAAAAATTTATTTATTTCAATTGATAGAATTTACATCAAAATTTTATTAAAAATCATGAAATTCCAATAATACAGATTTTATTTCAAAATAATGATTTCAAGAAGTGAAATTCAAATAAAGGTCATTTAAAATGATGAGGCCTTTATTTTGAATGATAAAATTCAAATGAAATTTTTTTCAATAATTTATCAATCTAATCTTTAGATCCTTTAATCTTTATTGACAGAATTAATGAAAATCAAAAAAATTGAAATGTTAAAATATTCATTATAATAATTTCATCAGCGCATTTCTTTTCTCTATAGAAAATCAGTTCAATAAATATGAAAAAATTTTACAATTCCGAGATTATAAAATCATCAAATTCTTCGGAAATTATAAAACAGTTTATTGAAAAGAATTATTGGAATTATTGAAATATAAAATAATTCATTTAAATAAAAGTAAAATTTATTAATTAAAAGACTCTCCCCTTCTTGCAAGGAAACGATGGGAGGAGTCGAAGAGAAAAGAGAAAATACAGAGCAGTAGGGCAAAGAAGGAGAAAGAAATATGAATTTGTCATAGGAAAGAGAGTGAGAGAGTCATAGCCGAAAATTAAGCCAATCGGAAGTATCGATGAGTGAGAGAGTTCGAGCGCGCGTGCGAGAGCGAAAGAGAAGAGAGGGATGGTTAGAGTCTCCGTGGCGGGGCCTAGAGCGCGGCGAGAGCTCAAGCTCAGGGCGGGAGTAAGAGAGAAGGCGAGCGAAGAGGAGACCCCTCGACTCCCTGTACGCGCAAAACTTTACATAAAAATTGAAAATGAAAAATTCAAAATTGTCCCGAAACATGCGCATTATGAAAGTATGGAAAACTGAAAGTAATTTGGTATAAAAATTAAGTTTAATTATAGTTCAATTATTGTAAAAACTAGGATGACCAGCGAGGTGGAAGGGAAAACCAAGGCTTGAACGTCTTGGAGACAAGGGACAAAATACCCCTTCCCGAAGCTAAGCGGGTCATGATTATGAAAACTCGTGTCACAAGGCACAATTACCGCATTGATCACCGAATTTTCCGCGACTTTACACCGTTCACAACACTCATCTCCGCGTTCCTCTCAAACATTATAATTTGAGTTGTCGTCTGCGCGTATATCTTGGAAGTGTGATTTCCGTGCAAAAATTTTATATTCTTTTATTTTAATTCTCATAAAATTTCATAGAACTTTAAGAGCGTGGTTTCGTTTAATATAATTTTTTTTCCTTTTCCATTTTTAACAATTACGTGAATTCTAATAATTATCTCTAATCGATTAAGCTAGCTACGGCTTAATAATTCTAATCGTTTCTTTCAAAATTAATTGAACGTTTACGTGTACTTCAGTAATTATTGTTCATCGCTATACCGAGCTACGGCTTTGATTATCCATTGACGTTATCATAAATATTGTGCGGGATTCATCTTACAACGACTGTCATCGTGTGAATTGTGCGAAAAAGAAATCTGTGAATCCTTGTGTTAAGTTACTGTGGGAAATATAAGCAACAAAATTTCGCAAACACTGTGCTGAATATCTTCGAATCGCCTATCCCTTCGTCGCATCGAGCTATTCTGCGATACATCATTTTTTGGGATTCGTCTTTATCGTTCGACTTGTCGTTTTCTCTGGATTCATCCCCGTCGTTCGAGCTCTCATTCTTGGACTCATCTCCATCGTTCAACTCACAGTCTCTGGGCTCATCTACATCGTTCGATCCCTCGGCCTTGCAGTTCGTCTGCCATTTCTCACCCCCCAAGAGAACAACATAAGGTAAGGTTTAAAAAAAATGTCTTTCGCATGAGAATTTCGCAAGCCAGGGGAACATGCTCTCGACCTCCCGCGAGCACGCCTCACGGTGGGTTGTCCAATTTCCCTCTTCGAATTTTCGCGAAATTTTAGTATCAACTTTTCTTAAAAAAAAAAATTCAATTCTTCAACTCATTTATTCTCTGCCATCGACATTAAATTTATTTTGGACACCCGTTATGTCCGGCTCATGATGACTCTTCCGTGTGATATATTGGGTGCCTCTGACCGTACAAGGCTTTCGATACTTTGAAAGTTCAAGAGCTTCAATGTGCGAATCGGAGATAATCCAATTGAAAATTGCAATTCCCTTTTTGGTCTTCTTTTTATTTCATGTAGCCTGTTAATAGACCATGCTCCTGCTGATAAAAGGTTCTTGAGGAAAAAGTGACAGTTCACTCTGAAATTGTTTTTCCCCTTTTACCTTTTAACGTTAACCTCAAGATGATTAACACGGGAGAGTTAACACCGTGGTTAGGGATCGCAGTCATTAGCGTATTCGCTATTGTGATTTCCATTATGACCTATTTGATCATTAAAAATAAATCTTCTCAATCTCGCGTTCATTTCCTACACGGCGAATCTAGCGAGTTATGATTAAACTAGATTTTCTCTCAGTTCCTCCGATTTCAAGAAAATAATTTTGCTCCAAATTCTTGTTAGTTTCGACAAGTAATTTCATTTTAAGAACCTATCTCTGAAAATAAGTCATGAACCTAAAGTATTTCTGGGAAATATTTCTGAAAAATAATTTCGCAGATTTCAATCATCACATCTCCATTTTTGAAAAATGAATTTTGAATTTTAAACGTTTTTAAAGGACATTTCCATGGAAAATAATTTGTTTCGAATTTAAATTCTTTCTGGAAGGAAAAACTAACTTCGTTTCTATTTCTGAAAAATGAATTTTTAATCTTAAAAGTTTTCGAAAGGCGTTACTGAAGAGTGAATTTTTAAGCTTTAATAATTTTTGAAAAATAATTGCATTTCAAATATTAATTTTCGAAAATTAATTTTGTTTTTGAATCTCAATTATTTCTGGAAAATCCGAAAAAAATAATTTCATTTCAAATTCTTATTTTCGAAACTTAATTTTGTTTTAAATGGTTATAGCTTCTGAAGAATAATTTTATTTCGAGTACTGATTTTCGAAAATTAGTTTTTTTCTTAAATTTAATAATTTCTAAAGGGTAATTTCGTATCAAATTTCTATTTTCAAAAATTAATTTTGCTTACAAATGTTAATAGTTTCTGAAAAATAATTTCATCTTGAATTCCTATTTTCAAAATTGATTTTGTTTTAAATTTTAATAATTTCTGGAAAATAATATCATTTCAAATTCCTATTTTCAAAAATTAATTTTGTTTTCAAATTTTAGTAATTTCTGAAAAATAATTTCACTTCAAATTCTTATTTTCAAAAATTAATTTTGTTTTAAAATTTTAATAATTTCTGAAAAATAATTTCATTCTTAAATTCGTATTTTTGGAAAATAATTATCTTCTGGTATCATGATCGTTTCTGAAAAGAAAATGATTTCGTTTAGGATCTTTTTTTTATTTTTATTTTATTTAAACGGCAATCTGTTATTATTATAACACTCAGCTGTTTGGTTGACATGGGATAAATTTGACGCAATTCTAGGTGGACATCCAATGATGCCTCTCCCTGGAGTGTATAATTGTTTGTTTTGTGTCTGTTTGTTCACATATATATAATGACACTCTCTTTCATACACACTCCCACATTCGCTCGCACGCATTCACTTATACCAATACTGTTTATTTTTATTTTTGGCTATGTCGTTTAGGCTGTTAATCGCTCATGGAGGTCTTTTGGTTTGAACCTTTTAAGCCGTCTTGTTATTGTGTCTTCGTTTAGAAGGATTGAGGCCAGTTGATTGGGTCGGTCGGTGATCCTCTGCTGGTATTGTTCGCTGAAGTGCTGAATTTCCTTTTTTATCGGGTTCATGTTGAGATCCTTGTGGATTTGTTCGTTCGTCATGTACCAGGGGGCATTGGTGATGACTCTTAGTGTTTTTGACTGAAACCTCTGGAGTATTTTGATGTTGGAGTTACTGGTTGTTCCCCATAACTGCATCCCATAGGTCCATATCGGTTTTAATATCGTTTTATAAATTATGAGTTTGTTATACATCGATAGCTTAGATTTTTTCCCAATGAGCCAGTACATTTTGCTAACTGTTAGATCGAGCTGTTTTCTTTTTGTTTTTATGTGCTTAGCCCACGTGAGTCTCCTGTCGAGATGTAATCCCAGGTATTTGACCTCCTCTGCAATTGGTAGTGGTTGACCATAGAGTTCTACCTGTGGGCAGTTCCCCTTCCTTGTTGCAAACGTGATGTGGGCGGATTTTGTTTCACTGGCTTTTAATCTCCATTTATCGAGTCACTCTTGTATTTTATTTAGCTATACTTGGAGTATATTTGATGCTGTGGCTGGATCTTTATCGGCTGCTAAGATTGCTGTGTCATCAGCGTACGTTGCGACCTTTGCGTTGCCGTCGATGGGTAGGTCGGCCGTGACGAGGGTGTATAGGATGGGGCCAAGCACGCTTCCTTGCGGTACGCCGGATTCTATTGTGTAGAGTTGTGAGAGCTCTTGCCCTTGGCGTACTTGGAATTTCCTCTCGCTGAGAAATGATTTTATAATTAGGAAAAATTGAGGCAGGGTTTGCTTGATTTTGTATAGGAGTCCGGTGTTATACTTTGTCAAATGCTTGTTTTATGTCCAGGAAAACAGCGGAATTCTTTTACTGTAATATGTCGAATTTCGTTTGGCGAGGTATGTTGTATAGGCAGGTGCATTGGGAGAGGGGTCTCGAGGTATTCAGGTATTTCGGGTGTATTGTGAATTGCAGGATATGGTTTGAAAACGTTGGCTAGGTGATTTGCGAATACCTCTGCTTTCTCTGCGTCGTTTCTGGCCCAGCTGTTATCAGGTTTTTTTATAGGTGGACTATGCTGTTGAGGCTGCTTAATTCGTTTTGTCACCTTCCATAGTCAGTAGTCTGTGCTCGCCGTATTCGTTAAGTTCTGCAGGTTATATTGGATAGATTCATTTTAAAACTCACTTATCGATTTCTTTAGATCGCGGATTGCTCTATTAAAGTTCGTTTTATCGATGGGATTTTTTGTTACCTGCCATTTCTTTCTTAATTCTCTTTTTTTAGCGATCTTATCTCTTATTTGTCTTGGGTAAAAGTTCTTGCGAGTTTCAGTTTCTATTTGGGGTGTGGCTAGCCGAGCTGTATCTTGTATTAGTTTTGTTCAATAGTCACTGGCTGCATCTATGTCATCGCCATTTTTTAGAGCCATTGTCAAGTTGATATCGCTTTGTATTGTATCTTGAAACATTTCCCAATCCGTTTTTTTATTATATAGAAAGGGTAATTTTTGCCGGTGGAGAACTTTCGTACTAATGGTCAGAGTGACGGGCGTATGATCTGAGGAGAGATCTAAATCGGTTTTGTTAGCGTATGACTTTTAACTAGTCCTTTCGTTACGAAAAAATCGAGGACGTCTGGGGTTTTGTTTACGTCCGTGGGCTAGTAAGTGGGTTCCCTTGGTGACAATTGATCATAATTTCTCTCATGCAGACTCTTGTAAAGTTCGCGCCCTCTTGTGGTGTTAAGCCTCGAGCCCCAGAACCGGTGTTTTGCGTTATAGTCTCCTCCTGCGATGAAACGCGGTCCCAGTGTTTCGAAAAAATCCAAGAACATTTCTTTTTTTATTTTGTGCTTTGGTAGGCAATACACGGCTGCAACAGTTATGGGGCTGTTTTTCCAGTCCTCGATAACTATGGAAGTTGCTTGCAAATAATCTTTATCGAATTTTGTTGATTCGTAATGTTTTATCGATTTTTTGACGATGACCGCTGTACCGCCGTGTGCCGTGCCATCGGGATGCGGCGTTTCGTATATATTGTAGTCTCGAATTTTAAGAAAGCTTCTCGCAGTAAAATGTGTTTCCGAGATTAGCATAACATCTATTTTGTTTGTGTGTAAATATGTAGTTAATTCTTGGCGGTGTTGCACCAAGCCATTGGCATTCCAAACGACTATACTGTAGAAGTGATTCATTTTGTGTTGGTGAATTTCAAGAGTGCTGTTGTTAGTAGTTGTAGCATTGTATTTAATAGTTCATTTTGCTACTTGAAGGCGGCTTTAAATTCATCGAAAGATTTTACAAGGAACGATGATATTTCTGTGTTTATTGTGTTGTTGCTTGTATCAGTGCTTGGCCTTGGCCTTACTGTCTCGGCATAGCTTGTGCGATTATTCCTGTCCGGAGATATGGCGCGCGGCGCTCCGGGGGGCCGATTTACGGGATCCTGGATGTTATTGGCTATCGATCTGTGCCAATGCGATTTTTGGGAGTTTGAATTTCTTTTTTCTATCATTTCGCGGTATACAGCGCATCCTTTGTAATTGGCTGTGTGATTATTATCGCACAGAGCGCACGTGGCAGGGGTGTCTATCGGTTTTTTACAGTTTGTAGTGCTGTGGTCGCCTCCGCATTTCACGCATCCATACTGCATGCAGCAGTAGGTTTTAGTGTGCCCGTATCTTTGACACCTGGTGCATTGTGCTATTTTCAGTCGTTTTCTGGGGGGTTCGATTTGTACTCTAGCGTTAAGCAGAAGATCTAATTTATAGATGTCTTTGTTGTTTTTGGCCGGTTCGAGGTCTAGAAAGAATAGCGGGAGCGGTAATTTAGTTCTGCTCTGTCTGATGTTCATTACATTCCTCACTTGGTGGCCGTGCGTTTCGATTTCTTCTCTAATGTCGCTAGGAGAAGTGGAGGGATGCAGTGATCTTATCACGACTCTGAAGGCTCGTTGTTGTTTGAGTTGGAAAGTGTGATAGGAGGCTCCTGTTTCATCTAGCTTGTGTATAATTGTTCTAAAGGCATCTGAGCTCTTTGCCATGATTTTCAGTTGTCGACCGTCGCTATTTAATGATTCATACGTATAGTCGTTCCGTGTGACTATTTCGCTTAGTGTTGTGGTTAGAGCATTTATTGATTCTACTGCCAGTATGAATATGGGAGGCGGTCTCGGTTCGCCACTGTTATCATTTGCTGTTTGATTATCCGGTGTGTTTACTTCGTCTGTCGCCATTGAGGTTTGGGTGAGGACAGTAAATCTGTTTTTGGTGCGAATGTGTTGTGTTTCTGGGTCGCTTTCTGACTCGTTGTCGCGAGAGGCCCTTCTTGGGCGTTTTTTAGCGTGAAATACCTGCCATGGAGGTGATTTTCCTGGAGCGTTGGTGTTCGGCGTTCGTCGGAGTATCAGCCCTATGTCGTCTCTTTCCTAACTTCCTGTGAGCAGCGTAGAGGGCAATTGGCTCGTGTGCAGGCGTTGATTATAAATCGAGGTATCGTCCTTTTTTGACATGTCCAGCATGACCGTGTCCTGCTCAGGATTATTGTCACCACTTTTTTCCGCCATGCCACCGATTCTCGTTAGCACAGCAGCACCTCACCGAAATTTATAGTGTATTTCGATTTCACAATAGAGGATTTAATCTTCTCAGAGCTTATACGTCCGTTCTCTCCGGCGGCTAGCACAAGACCTAGGATCTTGAAAAATGATTTTGTTCATAAATCCTAATTATTTCCAAAAGGAAGTAAACTCATTTGGTTCCTGGAAGGTGATATTTTTGTCAAATTTTGACTATTCCCGAAAGTGAGTCCTTATTAAATTCTATTCAACATAAGTTCACTGGTCGAGTTTCAAATTGCGACTAGGCTTATGATTTTTAATTTGGTCATTCTGGTTACATTAACGTGCTGGTTTTATTTTAAAAATCAACTAAAATCCGTCCCAGTTGAAATTGTTTCACACATTAAATTTTCCCCTGCTGAAATAAATCACCCTGTCCAATCTGAAGGAATTGCGACAGCGGTTTAATCGAGAGATCCCCGTTCATACGCGACATTTACAATTTTCGACCATGCAATTTTTCAATAGTTTATTTTTTTTATGTTGTTCCATTTTATTTGCATCGAATCTCCTAGTTTGAAAATCGCAATATTCTAACGCCTCAGTTACAATCCGTTATTTAAGACACCGAGCTTAATAAAATACACTCTCACGGCTGTCCTGAGCAAATTTCTGCGAGGTTAGGCTTGAAAAGGCCACCTATCCAACATAACGCAGTTTCTTCCGAAAAACGTGTAAAGGAAGGGTTTGTCCCTTCTTGACCGAGATGGAAAACTCGCTGGTTGGGACGTAACACTACCTTCGATCCCTTGGTCGCCAGAGTTCTATCAAAAGTAGACTGATATTGGCAGGCTTGAAATTATTCATAACAAAGACGATGTTAATTTCATAAAAGGTCATACTTGAATTGATTGTAATTGATCATTGATGTAATAGCAGCTGCGTCCCGTATATGGATTCTAGGAAATGGTCAGCCGATCCAAAGTACAGAAACTCAACGGCACGAGGGAAAAAGGAGAGATAAGCTAGAGGTAATATACCTGCGTTTATAATTTAAGAAACTTGAAATATCTGTTAGTGAGCATAAATTTGACGAATTTTTCACATAAGTGATGTGGGTATAGGCATATAAATCACATATAAAATATATTGAACATATAAAATTTAAAAAAAAAAATCAACAGATTTGAACAATACATTTTTTATTTTTGTGCAAAAAAATGCATTCCTTATATGAAAATTCTTACGTAAATGATGTAGGTATGGGCATTAAAAAAGTAAGAGAGAGAAAGAAAGAAAGAAAAAAAGTGCATCAGTGAGACTGTTTGGAAAAATGCCTGAATTGACTGGTTGGGAAATTAGGTGAAAAAGGTGGAAGGTTGAAGGGAACGAAGTGGCCGGAAGTTCGATGCGGATGAAGAAAAAACTCACTCGCGTGCACACAATGTTTAGTAGTTTATTAATAACAATGGTTTAAAGTTCAAAAGAATATCGTAATGTTCAAATAAATCGTTCTTTTCGCCGTGGCGATATTCACGCTCACTCGAAGAGATGCCGGAAAATGGCGGACGTCGCGTACGATGCCACGTGTCGCGTGAATAACCCTTCTCGCGAATTATCGAAGAAACCGTTGAATGTTCCAAAAAATAGGATAAGGTTCAAAGAAATCGTTCTTTTCGCCGTGGCGATATTCACGCTCACTCGAAGAGATGCCGGAAAATGGCGGACGTCGCGTACGATGCCACGTGTCGCGTGAATAACCTTTCTCGCGAATTATCGAAGAAACCGCACCGAATTGAAGTGAATACTTTTCAGTGAAGTTATCAAAGGAAGCCGAACCGTTAGCGCTCTTGGCCGGTCGTAAATCGCCCAAGAGCTCGTGAAAAGAAAGAATGAAAACCGCCGAGTGAAAAATGGCCGATAATCGATGCGAATCGAGGCGCGTGCCAAAACGAAGTGTTTATCGAGGGGAATCACACTGAAGTTATTGTTGAATATTTCCGGTGAAGCGATGCACGAGGAGACGGCGAGATCGAAGAATAATCGGGCGTAAATCGGTCACTCTTCTTTCTCATGATAGAAGTCCGCCAAGGAGAAGGATCAGAATATGTCGTTAATCGACCCGTCTTGAAAAGATCCTCGAAGCCAACTGATAAGAAGCGTCCGTTTTCGCGAGCGAGAGCTGCTATGGGGAGGGGAGAGAGTTGCGAGAGCCACGAGTAATGCAGAGTCCAGCGAGAGCTTGACCGTTCACTGAGGGTCTCTCGCGGGAGCTCTGGCAACTACACGCTTTTCTGAACACACTCCCCGCCTTCGGCAAACTCCGTTGACGAAGAGTCCGTCGGCAGAACGGATAATTTTGCGACCGGCCGCTTGAAGGTGGAAGTTGCCGTTCGAAGTGTGACGACTCGAGTGAGGCCGTCTTCGCCAGGGTGAAGTTCGAGGATCCGCGCGAGTGGCCACCGCGTCGGGGGAAATCTTTCGTCGGTTATGAGGACGAGTGACCCCACTCGTATCTCATTCGAAGGATGATGTCATTTTGAAGTAGAGAGACTTTGATGGAGGTACTCTCTTGACCATCTCTGCCAGAAGTGCTGAAGCCGTGCCTGAAGAAGTTGCCACCGAGACAACCGAGATTCCGCCGTTGAAGTCAGAGATGGCTCAGGCACTGTAGTAAGTGCCTCACCGACGATGAAGTGACCCGGAGTTAAGGATGACAAGTCCTCCGGGTCGTCCGAGAGAGCACAAAGCGGCCTTGAATTGAGCACTGCCTCGACTTGCGTGAGAAGAGTCGTAAATTCTTCATACGTAAGTGCAGTCTCACCGATGACTCGCCGAAGATGATATTTGGCCGATTTCACGGCAGCCTCCCATTTTCCACCCATGTGAGGGGCTGCCGGGGGATTGAAGGACCACTTTGTGCTGAGGCTGGTTAATGCGGAAATGGTGTGACTCAATTCCATTGAGCCAGCCTTGAAGAGAGCCTGAAGAGTGGCATCTGCACCGCTGAAGTTCGTTCCACAGTCACTATACAGCGTGTGACAAATGCCCCGTCGACCAGAGAACCGCCGATATGCTGCAATGAAGGCTTCTGAAGTGTAGTCCGTTACCAATTCGAGGTGCACCGCTGAAGTAGAGAAACAGACAAAAACTGCGAGATAACCCTTGTATGTTTTTGCTGCTCTTCCTCGCCAAGTCTTAACCGTGAAGGGTCCAGCATAATCTAAGCCCGAATGAAGGAAGGCACGTGAAGGTGTGACTCGTGGCGAGGGAAGTTGCCCCATCAACTGCTGAGCTCTGAGGCCTCGAAACCGTGCGCAAGTGGTGCAGCGAAGAATGTATGATCGTACTGGCGCTCGACCACCCAAAATCCAGTACGATCTGCGGAGATAGGCCAGTGTTGCTTGTGTGCCGCCGTGAAGAGTCCGGAGATGAGCATCTGAAATTATCAATGTAGTTAGCCGTGAATTCCGAGGCAAGACAGGTGGATGTTTCGCCTCGGAGTGAAGGATCGAATGCTGGAGGCGTCCACCCACACGAAGGACTCCGAGTTGGTCGATGAAAGGTGTGAGGGCGGCCATTGCATTGCTCCGTTGAAGTGTCGCTCCGCTTGAGATTATCCGTAGCTCAGCAGTGAAGTACGACTGTTGGATGAGGCGTATCCAGAAAATTGTTGCGTCTTCCAGGTCTCCCGGTGATATCGGGTTGGTCATTGAAGTATGTGGAACTCGCCTGAAGCGGCCAAGAGCTCTTTTGCAAATGGCCGTGATTCGAAGTAGCCGATTTAGGGACAAATATCGCTCCAGAAGGTCCCAAACCGGTAGAAGAGCCCCTGAAGTTGAAGTGAAGGCGAGACCTGGACGCTGTTCGAGGTCGCAGTCGGTTACGACCTCGAACGACGAAGTGGGCCAACTGGTGCAAGGCTGCGAAAGCCAGGTTGGTCCATTCCACCAGAGGGGATGCCGAGAAAGTTGCCGAGGTGTCATTCCGCGAGACGCACAGTCTGCGGGATTTTCCTTGCCTGAAATGAAGCGCCACGTCGCTTGCGAAGTGATTTCTTGGATTGAAATAACTCGATTTTGGACAAAGTCCTTCCAACGAGCCGAAGGCGACGTGATCCAAGTTAAGGTTACCGACGAGTCGGTCCAAAGGAACACTGGAACAGTTCCAAGTTCGAGTGTCTTCTGGACGTACGAAACCAGCCGTGAAAGAAGTAATGCAGCGGTGAGCTCAAGCCGCGGAATTGTCAGTCGCTTGAGAGGTGCAACCTTCGTCTTTGAAGCGACAAGCGTGATGGTTGAAGAGCCATCATCTGAAGTTGAACGAAGGTAAACCACGGCTGACATGGCCAATTGCGAGGCGTCCGAAAAACCGTGAAGCTGAACCGTTGCCGAGGGTTTTAGTTGAAGCCACCGAGGGAGAGAAATGAGCGAGAGATCCGCCAAGTTCTCTCGGAAGTGAAGCCACCGTTGTTGAAGCGAAACCGGAAGAGGGTCGTCCCAGTGAAGTTTTGCCAACCAGAGCTCTTGAAGAAACATCTTTGCCGTGATGATGATTGGCGAAATGAAGCCCAACGGATCAAATAATTGCGCCGTTTCCGAGAGGATTGTCCGTTTTGTCACAGATTGACTGAAGTTCGGCTGAAGCGTGTACTTGAAGTGGTCGGTTTGGGGGTTCCAAACGAGCCCAAGAAGTTTGACGCTGGAGCCCTCTGGTTGAATCACGACTGCGTGTGATTCTGAAGTGGAATGACGCACCCTTTGAAGAAGTTCCGTGGAGTTGGACGACCATTTTTGAAGTGGGAAGCACCCTCGGTTGCAGATCTCCTGAAGTTGAAGTGAGGATGCTTGAAGTTCCGCTGTTGAATCTGCACCTCCGAAGATATCATCGACGTACCTGCCCTTCGTCAACGGAAGTACCGCCAATGGAAAGTTGTGCCCTTCGTCCTCGACAAGTTGCAGCATGACTCGAATTGCCAAGAACGGGGCGCAACTGAGGCCGTACGTGACGGTGGTGAGGCAGAAGGGGATGATGTGCTCCTGCTCATCAACCCACAGGATCCGTTGAAGGTTCCAATCATCCGAATGAAGGTTGATTTGACGGTACATCTTTGTGATGTCCGTCGCGAAGATGAAGCGATGCCGTCGGATCCAAAGAAGTACGTCAGAAGTGTCCTGTTGAAGTTTGGCGCCCGTGTAGAGGAGATCGTTAAGCGAGACACCACTGCTCGCCTTGCACGACCCGTTGAAGACCACTCGAAGCTTGGTGGTGGTGCCGTGAGCCCGAACAACACCGTGATGGGGCAAATAATGCACGGGAGTTGAAGCTGGCCCAGTAGAAGCTCGCACCATGTGATACAACGTCTCGTACTCCTGAAGAAAATCGTGATACAACTTTCGATAAGTTGAATTACGCGAGAGCCGCTTTTGAAGTTGAAGGGAGCGCCACGCTGCCGTGAAGGAATCCCCGAGAGACGATGGTGAAGTGTTGAGAGGAAGGCGAACTGTAGATCACCCGTCTTCGTCTCGCGAATGCGTGTCCTTGAAGTGTTGTGCACAGGAGGCATCCTCGGGTTCAGATATAGAGGCTGAGTCCGACGGAATTTTCTCCTGTTCCCAGAAATTTCTAAAGCAAGGAAGCGAACTCATTATCAATTGAAGTGTGCTGAATACGAACCGAGCTTGAAGTAGAATCAGACATTAAAGAGTGGGTGACGGTGGTAGCTCCCCGCGTGCGGCTACCTGACTGACTCCCAATTCCAAGATATTAATTGAGGCGGCCATTCTTTCCAATCGAAGAAGTTGAATCGTACGTTCCGAAATGAACGCAAGTTCAGCAATGGGATCGATTAAAAACCGAACTCGATGTGAACTGCCAGAAGAAGAGGTCAGAGTTGCCTGGCTCGTTGCCAGCAAAACTGAAGGCCGAATATCCAGATTGGTAGAAGCACTCTTCGAAGTTACCGTAGAATTGAAAAAATCGGAAGTAGCCGAAATCAGAAGTTGTACCGGTGTATCCAGCGAGCCAGACAAAGCGTCGCATTGACGGTTGCTGAATGGTATCGAAGAATTTCACTGAAACTAATCCCGAAGACAACCACGAGATCGAATATTGACCGGTCGTAAATCGTTCAACATCTTTCTCAGGAAAGAAGACCGCGAATGAATGATGAATTTCCGTTCATTCGGAGTGAGTCGTAGGACTCGAGAAACTGAAGGGACTAAAGTCATCAAAGAAAATCGCACTGAATTTGATCTTTAATATCTCAGATGAAGTGAAGCACGAGGAGACAGCGAGATTGAAGAATAACCGGGCGTAAATCGGTTACCTTTTTTCTCGTTGAAGAAGGGCCGCGCGCGAAGCAATGAAAAATATCGATGCGTAGCACGGAAACGAGAACCCACGAACGCGCAACTCGGCGAAGATATCGAAGCGAAAGCACTCGAAGAGTCCCGAAAAAAGCACGAGAGTGCGACGCTACGAAGAATGTCTATGCGCCACACGTGAGCGGAAATCACTTGAGCGCGCAAGGCGTTGACAATGTCGAAGCCACGAACCAGAACGAAAACTCACGAACGCGCGAGGCGTTGAAGATGATACACCGACGCAAGGGCCCGATAGAGTGCGCATGCGCACCGCACTGAAGAAATTCGCGAAGCACCCGTTGAACCACCGAGAATACATGTCAGCTGCACACACACGACGACGAGAATGTTTGTTGAATGCGCACGAAAAAAAACCCAAAAACCAAAAAACCGAAGAAAACGAAGTACGCGCACACACTCGGTGACGAGAATGTTCGTGTGACGCACTTGAAAAAAACCAAAAACCGAAGAAAACGAAGTACGCGCACACACTCGGCGACGAGAATGTTCGTGTGACGCACTTGAAGAGCCCAAAAACCGAAAAAACGAAGTACGCGCACACACTCGGCGACGAGAATGTTCGTGTGACGCACTTGAAGGGCCCAAAAACCGAAAAAACGAAGTACGCGCACACACTCGGCGACGAGAATGTTCGTGTAACGCGCACGAAAACCAAAACCGAAAAAAGAACGAAGTACGCGCACACACTCGGCAACGAAAATGTTCGTGTAACGCGCACGAAAACCAAAACCGAAAAAAGAACGAAGTACGCGCACACACTCGGCGACGAGAATGTTCGTGTAACGCGCACGAAAAACCAAAACCGAAAAAAGAACGAAGTACGCGCACACACTCGGCGACGAGAATGTTCGTGTAACGCGCACGAAAACCAAAACCGAAAAAAGAACGAAGTACGCGCACACACTCGGCGACGAGAATGTTCGTGTAACGCGCACGAAAAACCAAAACCGAAAAAAGACCGAAGTACTCGCACAAGCTTGGTTCACGAAATTTGTTGCGATGCGTAATGAGGAAATCCGAAGAAATACTAAGTGCGCCGAAAGTATCCGAAGACTGCGTAATTAAACGCGAAGAAAATCCCGAAGCGCACAAAGAATCACGTGACGCGCACCCACACTCGAATATCGAGAATGTCCGTGAGACGCGTCGAACGAATGTCCAGAAAATTCCAGATGATCGCGAAAAGTGCAAAACTCACGAGATACGCATACACACTCGTTGAGCGATAATGTCCAGTGAGGAGCGAAGATCCGCACAAAGCGGACGAAGCGATAGCTTTCTTGGCGCGCGCGAGAGCGCGATGCTATCCCCGCGCGCTCAACGAAGAAATTTCTCGAGGCGTCCGGGCTCTCCTCTCGCGCGAAAGTGAGAGAGAGAGACTTATGCGCACTGAACGTGAGCGAGAGAGACCGAAATAGCGAAGCGTGACGAGCACGTTGTCGGACAACGGAACGCCGGTTCTCTCTCGCACTTTTCTCTTTCGCGAACTGAAGCACTTTCGCAATCTTCACCAATTTCCCGATCCGGCTCGAAGGACCATGTTTGGAAAAATGCCTGAATTGACTGGTTGGGAAATTGGGTGAAAAAGGTGGAAGGTTGAAGGGAACGAAGTGGCCGGAAGTTCGATGCGGATGAAGAAAAAACTCACTCGCGTGCACACAATGTTTAGTAGTTTATTAATAACAATGGTTTAAAGTTCGAAAGAATATCGTAATGTTCAAATAAATCGTTCTTTTCACCGTGGCGATATTCACGCTCACTCGAAGAGATGCCGGAAAATGGCGGACGTCGCGTACGATGCCACGTGTCGCGTGAATAACCTTTCTCGCGAATTATCGAAGAAACCGTTTAATGTTCCAAAAAATAGGATAAGGTTCAAAGAAATCGTTCTTTTCGCCGTGGCGATATTCACGCTCACTCGAAGAGATGCCGGAAAATGGCGGACGTCGCGTACGATGCCACGTGTCGCGTGAATAACCTTTCTCGCGAATTATCGAAGAAACCGCACCGAATTGAAGTGAGTACTTTTCAGTGAAGTTATCAAAGGAAGCCGAACCGTTAGCGCTCTTGGCCGGTCGTAAATCGCCCAAGAGCTCGTGAAAAGAAAGAATGAAAACCGCCGAGTGAAAAATGGCCGATAATCGATGCGAATCGAGGCGCGTGCCAAAACGAAGTGTTTATCGAGGGGAATCACACTGAAGTTATTGTTGAATATTTCCGGTGAAGCGATGCACGAGGAGACGGCGAGATCGAAGAATAATCGGGCGTAAATCGGTCACTCTTCTTTCTCATGATAGAAGTCCGCCAAGGAGAAGGATCAGAATATGTCGTTAATCGACCCGTCTTGAAAAGATCCTCGAAGCCAATTGATAAGAAGCGTCCGTTTTCGCGAGCGAGAGCTGCTATGGGGAGGGGAGAGAGTTGCGAGAGCCACGAGTAATGCAGAGTCCAGCGAGAGCTTGACCGTTCACTGAGGGTCTCTCGCGGGAGCTCTGGCAACTACACGCTTTTCTGAACAGAGACTCGATCCGGCGACCCACGAATTATTAGACTCGTGCGCTACCCGGGGTGCCACGGGCCTTGTTGCTAAGTGCTTCAACTTCAGCGTATATTCCTCGCTCGTAATTTTTCAAAATTGATTTTCTCGAAAACTTCTGGCTATCTGGCCTTATGGCTTTAGGGATTTGTTATTTGAGACTAAATCTTTCTCTACTATAAGTGTAAGTATAGACCGTCCCCTGTCAGTGGCCGCGAGACAGATTCAGCTCCATTCAACTCCAGATTCAGCCTATTACGGTTCTCAGAGTGATTGAAAATGACGAAAGTGAGCAACCGACCCTATTACGGTCGACCTCACTTTGTGAAAAGACGAGATTATTCACGTGAGTGAGCTCGACACGAAATTTCATGCCGAAAGCTGCATTGCACATGCTCAAGCGTGATTTATCCCCTCATTCCAACTTCAACACGACGGGGCGTGACGAAGATTGCTCGATCTTTGTTGATAAAAATAATTGCAACTAATTATAAATGAATAATAAATCTGAAAAGTGCTATCTGCCTACGCAATGAATAATTTGGTGATTGTGATGTTTCTGCAAGATCGAAAAAATCCAATGCTGCGAGAATTAAAATACCTCCTCTTGCGAAGTCTTCAATTTCCCGTATGTATTTCAATAAATTATTTTTTTGATTCTCTGTCACATTCATTTCGATAAACAAAAGCCCCTGCGCAAAAGGAGGCGCTTCTTGCTTTAACTCCGAGAGTGCGTTCCGAATGACTCGCCGGGCGACTTTTCTCTCTTTCTCTCCTATAATGGGAGAAAGAGAAAAAAGTCGCACGACGAGTCATTCGGAACGCACTCCATGAAAATGTGAGATCACTATACCGGAAGGACTTAGTGATCTCGCATTCTCACTCGATAGATCCGTAATGAGGTGAACATATTCACGTGACATGAAAGTACGAAAAGTGAGTATATTCCCTCGAGAACCGTAGTATGCCCCCTGGTGTTGAGTCAAAAGTGGGGATGGAGAGAAGAGAAGGGGCCCCTCCCCCTCTCCTCATCCCCACTTTTAACTCAAAATTTGGTTGGAAACAGCTCTGTAGATGAGGTAAGAGACTTGATTGTTCAAGATTAAAAAGTATCTCGTTAGCAGGAAAATTTTCAAAATAAAAATGTTAAAGAAAAAATTGTGAAAAAATTGCATTGGATTCAAAATGATTGTATGCAACTTTCTGCCGTCTGAGAGATTTCACAAAAGCCTTGCAGTTTTAGAGTTACACTACATTTTCTAAAAATCGTCGTTCTTTACGAAAAATTGAATATTTTTAAGGTCCTAGTAGACCCCATAATTTTTGAAATGGGGTTCGATGCGTCATCTACCATTAACCGATAATCCTTTGAAGCAGTTGCCGTGGCTTGGGAGTCAATCAGTATCCATCTGGCGTTCGTTAGAAGCCATTTTCGGCGTCAAAATAAAAATACTGTTGTGAATGGACATGAAATAATTTTTTTATTTAAATATAAGGTTTCCGGAATATATTCTCCAAATATTATTGCCCAATATCAAGCGTGTGAAGAAATACGATTTTTTCCGTGAAAGATATTTTTTTCGTTACTGCAACGTTACCGATGTTTTTTAATAATTTAACATTAAATTTTTGTTAAAAAAAATTGAAGAACTTTTTTCACGATCCTTCAAAAGTACCTTGATATTTTTTAAAAATTTTTAGAACTTTTTGTTGAAGCAGGATATCACTTTTTCGGAGCATGGGTGAAATTCACCCAGTGTGACCGTATGCGATTCTACGAAAGTGTGACCCATTAAAGTTAAAAAACGAAATTGAAGCTTATACTCGTCCCTACAAGTTTTTTACATGAAAAACAGTTCATCAAAATTTTCATGGATCGTGCCCCAAAATTGCCAAAGAAGCCAAAAAACGACCATGTTTCAAAGAGCGTACATGGAGAGAATTGCGATGAAAAATCACCGTTTCACTAAATCTGGCTGATGGTGTAAACTCGCACGCTTAACCGCGAGTCGAGTATGATAGCGTGCTGCTGTGTCAGCCGCTAACTTCGGTCCGAGCCCTATCGCTCCATTTTACTCATCTGAGAACAGTGAGAACTTTCCTTGTTCCCACGGCAGAAAGACACCTTAAGCGCAAGGAAAGGGAAATGATAAGGACGAGTATGTCACTCTCGGCATGGACTGCAGCGGGCAGTTAGAATCAGTTAAGTAAATTCATTGGACGTGGTCACAGCTCCACACAGCTTCCCGCCAATTAAAAGGTTCCCCAAAAAATATAAACTCGACGTAACCGTCTTTTTGTATCATCTTGTACGAACTCACGTTCATACAATAATCATTGTGCTACGACAATTGTACGTTAACAATATATTCAATAGTTATTCTATAATTATTTTATTGTTTATTCAATCGACGTCCTAACCAACTCCTCTTTCATCGCAAAGCAATACCATCTTCTTAGAGGTATCAGTGGAAAATACTTCGCTATATCTTCTGGGATACAACTCCAACCAACGAGTAGCAAATACTAAATATCGTGTCTACGAGGGAAGATCCTAGACAACGAGGCGATCCTGACCAGCTACTACGATAAGTACAATTCCCGCTCGCCAGTTTCCACGTAACAAATTGGCGATCCTGCCAGGATATCACTAACAAGATTCGGACGACTCTTCGTGAAGCGCCAGCCCAACGATTCGTTGACACATATAACTACTGTTGACAGTCTTGGGTGACAATCAAAATTGTGATATTTGGATCCGAACTTTGGAACAAGGAGATTGATGTGTCGATTCCATCAATACTTATCATTGCGTGAAAGAGTGTGAGTACTCAAAGAATACTTCCGGCTTCGAGGAAATAGTAACTTCGGTGAAAACTACTACTAAATTACTTGGCCTCAAAATTCGTGATTCGAGGAAAGTAACTTCAGTGAAAACCACGCTACTACTACTTGTCATAAATCGAAACTTTTTAGTCCGTGTTATTTAACAGTGAGAGCTTCTAAATAAACAACGCGACGACTCCGTGGTTCTTTCGTTTAGCGTACAGAGTGAATAAGTATGCTCGTACGAAAAGTGATCGAAACGAACTGAAGCTGAAAGTGCAACGCGTTACAGTCAAACCATTTCGCGGTCTCTAAGTTTATGCCACCTATCCGGCTGACAGTTCATCCCTTAATTTCGCCTGCACAATTAATTGAATTGAACCTGTGACTCCCGAGTTTGCTATTTGATCTCGGTTATCAAAAACATGGTTAATTAATACCTGAGCAAAAATTAATAAGGTGGATAGCTGCCTGTAAATGCTGGTTCGCGATTAGCATTAAATCGCACGGCTCTCGATTAGCCTTAACAAATTGACGTGCTTTACGTTCAACGCAAAAAAAAAGAAAAACGTAGATGTTCCGACGTTGACTAAGAATTCATTGAATTAGTGCTACCAGTCACTCCACTGAAGAGATAGTTGCGATTGTCTGTGCCCCCGGTCACTCCACCGGCACCTATCACACGTTCCCGCAGAAGTAGACGACTCTACAGGATACTACCATACTAAGGTACCTGGCCTGCGGTCGTTGACCCATGTTTCAGGTGATCTAGTATTCGTCAAACATACGGATTTATCAACACGACACCTGAGAACTTACCGCAAAGTGATTGCGAGTAAGTTGGCGTTGCAACACGACTACAAAGAACTTATAAAACAAATCGTCGTATAAATTGGCGATTCTTCACGAACATCGATAATTAAGAACGACATGCACATTGTGCAAGCGTGCATAATACTCTCCATATTGTAAGTACTGACTATACACAGCTTGCTACAATTGTCAACATGTCAGACACTTCGACATCGCCCCTTATAGGATTGGACTGTTCAAACGAAAATGTCAAAAGGTATATGCGTAAATTAGGAAGTTCACAGCAGCTCATAGATAAAAAGAAAATTGTTAAACTTAAAAATTTAACTGGAAAAACATCAAATCATAATAAGGTCGAGAAATCGGAACGAGAAATTTCCCAATGCAAAGGTGCAAGCATGAGATATATTGAAGAATTAAAAAAACTTGGTTACAAAGTAACAGCGCCAATGATTCTGAATTGCAAAACAAGGCTGTCATTGGAGTAATCATGGAAAGCGACGATGGAAACATTGAAGCCGAAGATGATGATTCTGATGGGGAGGGTTCTCGAACAGATATACAGAGTGAGGACCTTAGGTTGAGTAGAGCAATTGGTGGATTAGGAATTAGCACACCCGGTCTATTCCCTAACCCGCTCCAAACAGCAAATCACCCAAATCCCAATGATTCGCCGCGTCTGCATTCTCCTCCAACCCGAACTCCACAGACGATTCCACAACTTTCGCCATACATTGTTGGTTCGCCTGCACCTACAAACGAAGAATCCTTAAGATTTGGAAGAGCAGAACTTAAAAAGAAAAAGGAACAACTTTACCTTCTGCAACAAAAGAACTAGAAGAATCTCAACGTCAACTCGAACAAAATCAAAACCCTGAATATCGATTGGAATACAGCGATCAATCTGGTCTCGGCCCTTTGTTCTCAGATGTACAACATTCCGACATTCAACGTCAGTTGAGAACAGTGCATGAAGAAATAACCGAAGTTAATAGGAAAATAGAAACGTCAAATCATCCATCACTCCAAAGACCACCTCCTTCTGATACTCCAGTGCTTGACCATCAAGATTATGTCTGGGACGATAATACTCAGCAGTACGTGCTTAAGCAACACATAAAGTTATGGGAAAAAGAAATGCTTGAGTTCACTATTAAAGATCAACAAGCAGAAAGAGAGAAGAAAAAAATAAGAGCAGAGAAAACACTAAAATCAGCAGAAGAGATTTTGATGAAAGCTTATCAGACAGCAGTCGAAGAAAATTCAATCATGCATGATAAAATCTATAACATGAAAAAAGAACAAGCACGACTTAAATATGAAAATGATCAAAGATTCCAGGTAGAAAGGGAAGAAGCGGAAAGATTGAAAAGACAGCTTCAACGGTCTAGAATACAAGGGAACCATCCTGTACCCAGAAATCCAACACCACAACCCGATCCCTTCCACCCACCACCAATAGATAGAAGTAACGAAGGTAAAATCAGCACTGCGGAATGGTTGCGATTTATCGATACTCTGAATGAAAAGGGAGATGTCATCCTATGGGAAAAGACGTTGCTAACCATCAGTCGTTCGTGTCGACCGGATCAAATCGAGATGCTCATTATAGGTATCTTAAATATACGCATTTTGACAAGTTTGAGAGGTAATATCAACACTCATGACATCCGAACGGTTCAAGATTCAATCAAGAAGATACGCGAAGTTACGGTTGTAACGTATACATACGCGCAATTGATCATCAGACTTAGTAAGATCAAACAAACGGGTTCACTAATGGATTATATTGTCAAATTCAATACAGAGTTAGAAGCAGTAAAACACGCGAAGAAAATGGACAATAGGAAAAGCGACAAAGACACAAACGACACCGGTGACGTAGAAGCTCTTTGTTGTCAATATTTCACGCTAGGATTATCGGAAAGGTTAAGTCTCGCGCTATCTGCGCGCGATCCAATATCTCTAGCATACGCACAGGAAATGGCTCGTAAAATCGATATTACGAGCGAACAATACCGCGAACATTGGAAATATGACTGCAAAGTAGGAGCGGATAGGCACGAGGATAGAACATCGAGTCTTAGACAAAGGGACTGTAGACGAAGAGATTCTAGAAGAGAGAGAGATGGCGTATATGCCCGCCAAGAACAACGAAGCAAGAAACCTAGAGTTTTTCGCCCCGCTTCGGATGAAAATGAAATCCGCACCACCGACAATCAACATGACGGTAAGAAAACGGATGTTTGTTACAAGTGTGGCAAAAGTGGTCATATTTCTCCTCAGTGATCTACTGTAAGTTTTCGGAAGGACCATCATCCCAAACGTCCACCTCAAAATCCCAAAATTCATCACATATCCAATCCGATTCACGAGAACGAGAGCGACGACGACCTTCAGTCGAACGTAGTAGAATCAAACAGCGAACAGACAATAACAGACCACGAGACAGACGTCAGCGACAAAAGCGAATCAGAGGAAGAGAGATCCCAATAGTATAAAATATCATTGGAGAATTGCAGACCGTGGAATTGAACGTAAAAGAAGGAGTGTTCAGAAAAGCGTCTAGTTGCCAGAGCTCCCGCGAGAGACCCTCAGTGAACGGTCAAGCTCTCGCTGGACTCTGCATTACCCGTGGCTCTCGCGACTCTATCCCCTCCAAACGGCGGCTCTCTCGCGGCGATCGATCATCGCCTCGTCACTTCGTTTTGGCAAGCGCCTCGATTCGCATCGATTATCGGCCATTTTTCACTCCGCGGTTTTCATTCTTTCTTTTCACGAGCTCTTGGACGATTTACGACCGGCCAAGAGCGCTAACGGTTCGGCTTCCTTCGATAACTTCACGGAAAAGTATTCACTTCGATTCGGTGCGGTTTACTTCGAGAATTTGCGAGAAAAGTTATTCGCGCGACACGTGGCGTCGGACGAAACGACCGCCATTTTCCGGCATCACTTCGATCGTGCGTCTTCATCGCCAAGGCGAGACTATTGAACATTTTGGAACTTTAATTATAGTATTTTTTGGAACTTTGGACATTTGTTAATAAAACCAAAATATTGTGTGCACGCGAGTGAGTTTTTTCATCGCCCGCAACGAACTTCCGGCCACTTCGATCCCTTCACTCTTCCGCCTTTCTCGCCCAATTTCCCAACCAGGTCAATTCAGGCATTTTTCCGAACAAGGAGAATTCCCCATAGAATTTTTGGTCGATTCGGGAAGTTAAATTAATTTAATAATGAGTCGAACAGTGCCCCGCAATGCTAAAAGAGTTAACGAAGTGGTAAAGTTCAAAATGGGAAACAGAATCTATGTATCCGAACAAAAGGTCGAACTTGGACATATGGGAATCCGTAATGTATTTTATATTATGAGAAACGACAGTTTTGACCTCCCATACGAAGGATTGATTGGATTGAGTTTTCTTAATCCGAGACAATTCAATCTGTCTCAGTGGGAACTAACTCTTAAAGGAATAAGTATCCTATCAACCGTGATGAAATAAAAATGCCACCACGTTCCAACTCCATTGTCGAATTCGATATAGATATGAAGAACGGCAACTGCTTAATTGACTTGGGGGATTACTCAGCTGTATGCTATGTACAAGATTACGAGGTAAAAGTGCCATTGGAAAATCAAACCAATTCGGACAAAATATTGCGTCTAGACTTAATCAAAGTAAACTCGATTCATAATAGACGAATCGTATCAGACTCAGCCAGTCAGGCAAAGCTAATGCAGAATTTGCGATTGGATCATATAAAATCAGATCAACGAACAGAACTTTGGGAAGTGTTGCGGAAATTCGATACATTATTTCGAATGGACGGGGATCCACTCCCAAAGGCACCTAGGGTAAAACATAAAATCACACTGTCTAAAGAGTCAATAGTAAACGTCAAAAGTTATGCACCACCCGAGTGTCACCAAGCAGAGGTCAATAAACAAGTAGAACAAATGATAAAAGAAGGAATAATATCAGAGTCAGCTTCACCATTCAATTCACCTATTTGGGTAGTACCTAAGAAAATGGATGCCTCCGGAGAAAAGAAATATCGCGTCGTGATCGATTTCCGAAAGGTTAACGAGCTGACTCCACATGATGCATACCCTGTACCGAAAATAGAAGAAATACTTGATAAACTAGGAAAAGCTAAATTCTTTGCAGCCCTGGATTCTTCCAGTGGATTTCATCAGATTGCATTGGATGATGATTTTCGAAAGTACACAGCGTTTTCTACTAAGAAAGGACATTTCGAATTTCAACGAATGCTCTTTGGATTAAAAAATGCACCCGCGACATTCCAGAGAATAATGGATCAAGGATTGGTCGGTTTAAATCAAAGTATTTGTTTCGTATATATGGATGATATAATCATCTGGGGTGAAACATTCGAGAAGTTTCTGAATAACATGAGAGTAGTATTCCAGAGATTAAAAGATTGCGGATCAACGTTGCAACCTGATAAATGCGAGTTTTTGCAGGAGGAATTCGTTCACCTCGGACATACTATTTTGAAAAGGGGCCTTCAGCCTAATGACGAAAAGATAAAAGCCGTCAAGGAGTTTCCACCTTTGCGAACCCCGAAGGAAATCAAATCATTTCTCGGATTGGCTGGTTATTACAGACGATTTATCAAGAATTTCTTAACTTTAGCCAAACCTCTCACTGAACTGACAAAGAAAGATAAAGAATGGCTATTTGATGCTAAATGCGAAAAAGCTTTTCGCAGCATAAAAGTTCCCTGATTTTGAGAAGAAGTTCACATTGACCACCGACGCATCTAACACCGGCTTAGGAGCCATCCTGTCACAAGAAGGTCATCCCATATGTTATATATCGCGGACTTTAAAATCAGCGGAAGAAAATTACACTACAACCGAAAAAGAACTTTTGGCCATCGTCTGGGCAGTTAAAAAATAATGACATTACCTTCTTGGAAGACGATTCGAGGTTCAAACAGATCACAAAGCGCTAGTATGGTTACATGGTATTGCAGATCCAGCCTCTCGCCTTCTGCGATGGAGACTGAAGTTAGAAGAATACGATATGGGAATTGTTTACAAAAAAGAATGTGAAAATAAAGCTGCAGATGCTCTATCAAGAGTTTATGAGAATAAGATCAAAATGTCAAAGGAGCAAGCTAAAAAACCACCATTCACGATTGGGGGATTGAAGATACTTTAAATGATTTAAACCAGAAAAGGGCGGAACATAAACTCGATAAGATCAAAGAAGGACTATCGGTGAATACACTTATAGTCGTCCCTAATAAGGGAATTGAAAAATGGAAAACAATAGTTTCAAAGCATGGAAAGGGTAAACAGTTAAAAAAATGGCGTTCGCTTGAACGAAACAACTTGGAAAGAAACGCTGAGAGTTCTAGTTGAATACGAGGTCGCGAAGAAAACAGATAAATTATGTTTAACGATTGATAATAATGATTTCAATGAACAAAGAAGGCAAGAAATTAAAGAAGAACTTCAGACCATAACGGAGGATTATCCTTACATCAAAGTACTCCTTTGTATTTCACATAACGAGCTTCCTTCTGAGGAGAACGAACTTCTAATCATCCTATCATGCCACAATGACAAAGCAGCAGGTCATATCGGAATTAATAAGACATTTGACAAATGCCGCAGGATAGCGAGATGGCCTAATATTATAATGATGTGGAGGAATTCGTGACTAATTGTGATGAATGCCAAAAATATAAAAAAGTCCGTATCCCACAGCTTGATGAAGCTAAGATTATGGATTCAGCCGAAAGACCAAACCAAAAGGTTGCTATGGACATCGTAGGTCCATTGGTCGAAACCAGAAATCAGAATCTGTATATCCTGTCTATTCAAGATATCAACTAAATTCACTCAATTAATACCATTGAGAACAAAGAAGTCATCAGAAATCATAGCTAAATGTTGTGACGGATTTTCTTTCTCTTTCGACGAGATCGAGACGATACCGATTCCGTCACCTTCGGCCGTCACCCCCGCCCGGAACGTCCTAAACATTCCTGGTGGGCGCCTGTTAATTTTTATTTCCCCGGAAATTAACAAACCGGTCATACCTGGGAGTTGAGTGGGAAGGGCTCGACTCCACGAATGCACCTTTTATTTCCCCGGTGGGCTAACCGGACTGAACTGGGAATCGAGTGGGAAGGCCTCGATCCCCACACGGACAAAACAGGACGGGACAGACGGGCGGAAAGTACGAAATGTGTGGAAAGTGCAGAAATGCGTGGCCGCTCAGGATGCGGGTTATGGTAGAGAGGGTCGGAGTTGCATGTCAGCAAGTAGCGCGGGAACTGACTCCAGTTCGGGACCGTGAGCAAACTCGTGACGTATGAGTGGCTCGCCTGAACAATATTCCTTTCTTCAGGGGGTTGCGAGATCCATTTCTGCCGAAACACGAGAACTCAGTACCGATGCACTGCACACTGCACTTGAATATCTCACGGAGATATTCCTCGAGAGCGAAACGAATTTCCTTCGTTACTATAGTGCGAGAGCACTTGTCCAATCGATGGGCACACACACAGCCGCGGGGCGCGCGTATACCACACAAGCGAGAGCGTGGCACGTTACGCGTAGCGCGAACGAGAGGGAGCGAGACCGAGTGTCAATACAGAGCAAACACAATAGCGAGAGCGCGAGGTCTTATCTCGACGGCGATCGGAGACCGACTCTCTCTATTTCTTGTCGAGAAATTGGATAATCGTCCAAATTCTCTGACCGATAGCTGCTGCCTCATTATTCTTCTACCTTACGTTTCCGAGAGCGTGATTGGAGAATAATCATCCTCGGTAGCGTGTTGAGAATCTCGATGGCAGCTTCCCCTGGAATCCGAGCGAAAGCAAGGCTCTACTGTACTTAACGCGGCGCAATGCTTCCCAGCCATTGCCCGTAACACTCTCCGCCTGCTCTCCAGCTCGTGATTCCTTCTACGCTGGGGCGCCGGCATTACAGCCGGACCTCTGACAATTCCACCGAGACTTCTCGTCGGGCGCTCTCCTCCGTCGGGCAACTCATTACCTGGAGACATATTTTTCCGACGGATTCGAGCGCGCGGTCTTTTCTGAACATTTCTCAGCCGAATCAATACCAAAATCATGTGTCACGTGCTCGAAACGTGGCTGAGCGAGAACACGTGTCCTTTCCCGTACTGAATCGGGCAGCAAAACGGGAACGATACATTTTTTTGCGAGAGTGTTTCTGGCTTTGTGGCCGTGATTCAAAAAAATCACGTCACAATGTATAAATGGATATATGCTTAAGTACGGAATACCGGAGATCATATTGACAGACCAGGGTCAGGAATTTAACTCTAAATTAATGAAAGACTTTGAAGATTCTTTTGGAATTCCAGGAATAACAACAACTAGCTATCATCCACAAGCTAATGGTGCTATAGAAAGAATGCATAGTGTGTCAGGAGATCTAATCCGAACCACGGTTAAAACTGATCCGACACTTTGGGATACGAAACTCGATCATATCGCGTTCGTGTATAACACAACCAAACAGGAAAGTATAGGAGACTTACCGCATAACATAGTATTCGGTCAAAGTGCTAATTGTCCAAATAATATCCCTCGGAAGAAATGCGAGAATATAAGCAAAAGATTAAGTGCATGGATTAACCGACGCCACGAGGACATCAGCAAAGCTGGAAAGAAACTTGAAGAAGTAAGGGAAAAGAATAAGGTTATATCAGATAAAAGAATAACGAGAACTCTCCCCATCTATAAAATAGAAGATGAAATATTGTTAAAAAATCATAAAAAACAGCACAAGTTTGATAAAGAATTTGTCGGGCCATATAAGATCATCGCAGTCAACTTGGATAAAAATCGAGTGTTGATAGAACTTTACCCTACAGGTAGAAACAAACAGATCCGTTGGGTTAATATAAACAATACCAAACCCTATCATTCCTATGATACAGGTAATACCCAACCTCCGATCAAGATTAAGATTACTAAAGATGGAGAAGGAAAACTATCCTCCAAATTGGCATAACGAAATATAATTTATAATTCTGGATGGAGAGTATGTGCCTATATAAAGATCGAGCCTTTGGATGATGTGAACTTGATCCGAGAAGATCAATGAAAGGTATACGGATATTCCAAGGAATGGCGTATAATATATAGTATCGATTATTCTAGTATAACAGATAAAATAAGTGTCATCGGACTAATCCAAGATCAAGTAGCGTATTATCACAGAGCGGTGTCGAGATAGAAAAATGATCTAACAGAAGGAAAAGAGGTATTGTTTATGCATGGGGCACAGTACAGAAAGCCCTGTTGGGAACCGCCGATGCGGAAGATTTGAGAATGATGAATGGCAATTTAGACAGATTAGGCAACTCGTCTGAGACTATGAGAAAAATCATAGATAAAGAAACTATGATAATAAAAGAAATCGTCGATAATATAGCACGTAACAACTTTGCGATACATAATACTTTCGACCAGGTCAAAGATTCAATAAACGGTATCTTGGAACGATTGAACATGAAAGAGTTTGCTGGGAAACAAAACAATGTTTTGAATAGTATGGATTCGATTATCGGAATCACACAGTTAAAGATTGCATTAATTTTAGAAGCAATAGTCCTTGGACATAAGGGTATTATATCACCGCAATTGTGCAAAAATGTGAAATGAAGTGTTAAGTCAGTTCAAAGAAAATGATCAAGACCATTTGATCAAAATAAAGGCCCTAGATTATCAAACATTCATAGATATGGCTGACATTTATATAACAACAGCGAATCATTCGCTGATATATTTGATCAAGATACCTGTACCGGAACTGGAGCCATGGCTTCGGATCCGGAATATAGCAGTACCGCAGTCAAGTAATACCAACTCATATGTTATTACATTGCCGACATACGATAGTAGATTACAACGAAAAAATGTAACTTGGGACGCAACATACCTAGACATACGTAAAATAGGAGAGAACCTACAGATTGTAAAGTATTCTGGGATTGGTCACAAAATGCAAGGATTAGAATTATGCGAAAAACATGTGAATGCCGATAAATATAAAATGGCAATATTTAATATTGTAGATATCGGATTGATACCTACAAAGAGTTTTCAGATATTGATCCCTCATCATCGATCAAGGATACAACAACTTAAAATAAATTGTAAAACTGAAAAAGTCCAAGTGGCAATAGCTGGAGTTTCAAAAATTATCACGAACGATTCTTGCGAATTAGAAACAGAAAGATCAGTGATCCAATTAACTGAAATAGTCACAGTTAAACAGAAATTCGAATTAAGAATTAGCAACGATTTAAATTTCACATTACCGCAATGACATGAAAGCGAACACCTTGCATACGAACTAAGAACAGAAGTACTCAGAGATTTCAGCAAATCTTTCAAGGATATTAAGAAAGACTTATACAATGCTGAAGTAATAATCAAACATAATGACTCTTGGGCAAATTTTCATAGAATAACCCTACCCTCAATTGGGGGTATATTTGGCATCATTGGAATCACAGCGATCGGATATATATTTTATCAATGCGGCGGATTCTCATGCCTGGCATCAATAATTGGATCATGCTGTTCCTATAAGAAACAACGTAGAAGAAATTATGCAGCAAGATTCCCGAAAGAAAAGAAACGAATAGATTTACAAGATATCGAAAGTCAAAAACAAATGTCCGAACTGCGACAACAGTTAAACCATGAAAAAGCCAAAAGTCTACGGGATAATCTTAAGTAAGGTCATTCGAGACAAATTTCAATCTAACTTGGGGGGTGCGATGGAAAATCACCGTTTCACCAAATCTGGCTGACGGTGTAAACTCGCACGCTTAACCGCGAGTCGAGTATGATAGCGCGCTGCTGTGTCAGCTGCTAACCTCGGTCCGAGCCCTATTGCTACATTTTACTCATCTGAGAACAGTGAGAACTTTCCTTGTTCCCACGGCAGAAAGACACCTTAAGCGCAAGGAAAGGGAAATGATAGGGACGAGTATGTCACTCTCGGCATGGGCTGCAGTGGGTAGTTAGAATCAGTTAAGTAAATTCATTGGACGTGGACACAGCTCGATACAGCTTCCCGCCAATTAATAGGTTCCCCAAAAAATGTAAACTCGACGTAACCGTCTTTTTGTATCATCTTGTACGAACTCACGTTCATACAATAATCATTGTGCTATGACAATTGTACGTTAACAATATATTCAATAGTTATTCTATAATTATTTTATTGTTTATTCAATCGACGTCCTAACCGACTCCTCTTTCATCGCAAAGTAATACCATCTTCTTAAAGGTATCAGTGGAAAATACTTCGCTATATCTTCTGGGATACAGCTCTAACCAACGAGTAGCAAATACTAAATATCGTGTCTACGAGGAAAGATCCTAGACAACGAGGTGATCCTGACCAGCTACTACGATAAGTACAATTCCCGCTCGCCAGTTTCCACGTAACAGAATTCCCTGTGTCACGACAGCACACGTCATGCTAACTTATTGACAGTAGAAATAATTTGCTGCGGTTACAAAAATCATTTGTTATGTCAGCAAATTGATTTGCTCATCTAGCAAACATCTGCTCTGTGTGCATATAGATTTGCTGACATAACGAATAATTTTTGTAACCGTAGAAAATTATTTTTGCTTCCACTAAGTGAGCATGCCGTGTGATGTCGTGACACAGGGATTTCTCTCCGTAAACCGGGTTCAAAAAAATCGAAGAAAAAAAAATTTTGGAAAAAGCGAAACGAAACTGAATATGTCCCCTTGAAAGCGCTGCTCGTTGAATTGAAATATCTTCATTTTCAAAAGAGCACTGCAACGTTTTACGCCGTGCGGAATCGGGGTGTGTTTCAAATTTTTGGACGGCAGTGAATTGTAGACCCCAAAAACCCTAAAAATGGTGTACAAAAACTGGAGACAAGTACATTTACAAGAGTATCCCTAGTTTGGTCTGCCTACAAAAAGTTGTGAAATCAATGGACATTACACCCTGAATACGTATGGCCAAGCACGTGTATATTATCCTAGTTCGACTGATATTTACAAGCACACAATGATTTTTAAAGTATGGAAGCGAAATTAAAAAAAAATGGAAACTTATTTACGTTTAAAAATAAAAAATAAATCTGTTACTGAACATAAATAATAAATCGATGAAACAAAATTAATCACAAAAATAAAAAGTACTTGGCGAGTTAGGCAATATTAGAAAAAGATGTTTAAGTAATACAGCTGAGGTTGTTTAAAATGAACAAATTCGCCAAGTACTTTTTATTTTTGTGATTAATTTTGTTTCATCGATTTGAGATTTATTTTCAGTAACAGATTTATTTTTTTATTTTTGAATGTAAACATGTTTTTATTTTTTTGTTTTCGCATACATACTTCAAAAATCACTGTATGCTTGTAAATAATAGTCGAACTAGGATACTATACATGTGCTTGGCCATACGTATTCAGGGTGTAATGTCTATTGATTTCACAACTTTTTGTAGGTAGACTAAATTAGGGATACTCTTGTAAATGTACTTGTCAACAGTTTTTGTATACCATTTTTGGTGTTTTGGGGGGTGATTTGTCGACTTTTTGCAAAGTATGCCCATTTATTCGAAAAAAATCCTGAGCGCTTTTCAGAGGTACACTACACTCCCAATATAACGATGGCCAGTATTGTTCCGTGACAAACAGAATTGGGGCAATAAGCTCCCCGTTCTGTTCGTTATACTAGGATTCTAGTGTACTACAAAACCATACAACATTTCGGACAAAATCGGAGAGGTGAAAGGTCAGACCCAGGTGGCTCGTGGGCGGCAGGTATTGGGTGGCAGGGGGGGATCTTGGGATTTTTTGAAGAAAGCGTTAGATGACGCCGTCGTTGATGGCGTTGACCTGCACTCTCTCGCTTGCTCGCGCTCTCTCGCTTGCTCGCGCTCTCTCTCTCTCTCTCTCTCTCTCCCTCTCTCTCTCTGTCTCTCTCTCTCTCTTTCGCTCACTCGCGCTCTCACGCGCAGAGTGTCGAGTGTCAAATTTATGATGTATACAAATGTATACAAACATAGTCCAACTTTTTTCGGCGCAACGCATGCGGATATTATCAACACATAGCTGCATAGATGATCATCGGTTAACAATTTTCAAAATATTTTAGTCGATTCGCCACCCCTTGAAATGGTTGAGCCGCTTACCGGTAAAATGAACACGAGCGTGCGAGTGTGTTACCCCGCAAAAGCAGCCTGGAAATTGACACATAGTGACTTGAAATATATGTCGAAAGAGGTCATTTTAATGTTTTATTCGCGAAATATTTATTGGCTGTGGGATCGTTTACCGCAGCATCTACGCGAGGATAGAGAAATAATCTCATGTCTACCGTGCGTAAAACATTGGAATACGCTTGATATGCTGAAAACTCGCATAGATGGTCCCACACCACCATGACGAGATTGTGTTAAATGTCGTTGGGAGGCGAAAGAGAAGGAGGAGGAAAAGGCGAAGGAAGCGAAAACTGAAGACGACAAAGAGGAGGAGGAGGAGCGTTGATTTGTTCGTCGTCCGTTGCAGAGGGAGTTCTTGGAATATTTGCTGGCATGGCTTTTTATATTTTAAGATAAACAATTGGGGTGATGAAGTAATCAGGCTGAGACGTGAATTTCATCGAGAATTATATCGGCTTATTCTCATTTTTATTGAGAAGAAATTTCAGTCAATTCTCTGCCGTCATTGTGTGTGTGTGTGTGTGTGTCGCTTGCTTTTAAAATAGATTCAAGTGGCCGAGTGTATTATCCTCCGAAAGATGCACGAGAATTGACACATAGTGACTCAAAATATGCGTCAAAAGAGATGATTTTAATATTGTATCCGCGATTGATTTACTGGCCGTGGGATCATTTACCCGAACATTTACGCGAAGATGAGGAAATGATGCCATATCTACCGTGCGTAAAACATTGGAATATGTTTCATTCGGAAGAAATTAAGGCGCTCTTACGACGAAATTGCGCTGGTTGTCGTCGGGAGGCGAAAGAGGAAACGGCGGAGAAGGTGGAAACTGAAGAGAGCGACAAAGAAGTATATCCTCGAAAAGAGGTGTGGGAATTGACACATAGTGACTTAAAATGTATGCCAAAACAGATCATTTTAGTATTGTATCCGCAAGATATTAACTCGCCGTGGGATCGTTCACCCGAGCATCTACGCGAAGATGAGGAAATTATCTCATATCTACGGTGCGAAAAACATTGGTATACGGTTGGACCGACAGGAGATTGCATAGATGGCCCTCCACCTCCACGACGAGATTGCTTTCAATGTTGTCGGGAGGCGAAAGAGGAGGAGAAGGAGGAGGAGGAGGAGGAGAAGGAGGAGGAGGAAAAGACGGAGAAAGCAGAAACTAAGGAGAGTATCGAGGACAAAGAAAAGCGTTGATTTTTCGTCTCCCGTTGCGTGGGAGGGGGGGGGGGGGGAGCGGAATAATTTGGTGGTGGAGAAAATGTGCATGTCGAATCAAGCTTCATCATAGTCAGCGGTCAAATGTCATCTCAACGTCGTGAGCTCAAGATGCGCCTAGAGTTGCTGACATAAGAAATTGATCAAGTTAAAAAAGTCATTCGAACGCGATCTGATTTGAAATTTATCACATCATCGTTGAAGAATACTTACATCAATCGACATGGATTTCACGAAAATCAACAAAGTGGCAAAAATGGAAGAATTTCTGCCGATAATAAAGTTGACGGAGCTAATTCAGCAATCAGATTATCGAATATCTGACATCAGGGCCGCGGAGACTTAATTCGGCAAGAGAATCGTCGTGGAAGTCAGCGACGAGTTTTCCATTTTCCTTCAGGCTAGGCTCGCAAAAGCCTTTGACGATGATCGCGACGCATTGACGAAAATGATGGATGCCGCTCACAATGGTCAATTGTACATGAACTACTTCGGTGGAAAGTACAACAGCATTGAATTCAAACAAATGTGAGGAAAAATTATGGATCCATCATGTCATCCGACTTTATCCAACGGAGTCATCGCATCATCATACATTTGAGAATATCGCTGCTGGACCATCATCATCATCACGACATCAGAGAAGCCCGCATTATCGAAAAAATGACTATTTTTGCATTGTTATGGTGGAAAGTGAATTCTTGAACAATATACGTGAAAAACATAACAAGGACTTGGAAGTGAAAACGAAAATATTATTTCAAGTTAAAAAAAAAAAAAATCTATATTCTTCGTTAAACTAGCTATTGAGGAAAATTGTATGTATCGATTTTTTCCACGCTTCGAATAATAATAAAACAAAGAAGATACGATTTATCGACGAAGCAAAAGTTTTTCTTCATTTCAAAAATTCCTCGTTCGTACAAGGCCTCGTATACATTTAACCACTTTTTCAGTGATTTTACGTTTGCATAAGAACAATTGTACTTTGAGTCGAACGAATGCAGCGAGCAGCCCGTATTTGGTGCAATTTTCGGTAATTGTCGCAGCGATGGACAGTCCAAGGTCTCCATATCGATAATCTTCATCGAGGGATCGATTACTTTCAACAGCCAGATTGATTTCTCCAGTCATTTGACGTAAATTATGCGAGCACCTTCCAAGCTTGCTCGAATCTTTTTCACAGCCGCACTGTACGATATTTCGCCGGAATTCCATTTCATTCCATGATAATTTCGTTCTAGCCATGCATTAATAGCCTTGTACTTTGCTGGTAGAGATGTCCACGGTGTCGCGGGTTTGATCTGAAGAGTCGAGTGTTCCACGTTGCGGTTGACGGCGATTATTAATCTTTCCTTCAGTACAAACTGAAGACTTGATGGGTCTTTTGAAGCCCCGTAGATCTACGATAAAGTCCATCTCAGCAACGACTAACCCGCATTCGTGCTCTGAATATGATTTTATAGTAATTTTTTGACGCCACTGCTCAGCGGACTATACTCGACTATACGATCATGTATGATCAAATCATATGCGGATGTTTGAGCCGGAAAATTAGCTCTTGCTTCAAATTCAAGGCGCACATCGACAGGTCCGGACTTGAGTGAATCGTTCTGTTTCGAACAATCAATGACGACGAGAGGCGCGTAATCGAGAAATTCCTATATTTAGATTCAAATTTCCATAAGGATAACATTGCGAATTCAAATAACGCTTAATGTCGGCAATATTACAATGATCGAAATGGCTCGCATTCTTCTTCACACGATTTTTTCGATCTGTCTGAAAGGCGAGAATGACATAACGCGGTTTTCCAAGCTGAGTCGATGTTTTGACGATCCTCACGTGCTTTGACGTAGCTGGAAGCATTGGATATTCATACAATTCCCACGTGTGGAAACTCATGGAGATTGGCGCGTCTTTGGCAATAAACTTCAAAAGTTGTATTCGCCGTTGATCGGAAATTGTCACATATGGTATGAGCCATTAAACTTTTTGCAACACCAGCTTATAATCTTCTGCAGGCGGTCGATTAACTGCATTATCTTCCACAGTCGTTTGAATAACAGCATTATCATCGCTCTTTGATCGCGAGAGAATTAATTCATGCTTGGCATTGACGAGAATTTTTTGATAATCTTCGGCAAAACCGAGCAGCATGCTCAGTGGTATGCATATATCGAAAAAGCCCGCGGCATCGGTTATTTGTTTCGTTTCATCCACGTCGAGCCAGCCCGTATTTTCAAGCATGGAAATTTCACCAGCGCCTAACGACGCGTAACCCTCCATCAGACTCGTGAGCCCAACATTTTTATTTCGATCGATTTCTATGGCATTGTGTTGGAAATAAGTCCAGCAGCCACGATCGGAGGGCCGAGAGCTCTCGACTATTCGGTCCTACGCACTTTTTGTGATTATTCAGCGGCGTAAAAATTTCTCCAGTCATGGTATTCCTCTACTTTTTCCCCTCAATTTCCCCTCTCTCACTACTCTCGCCTAGAGACGAACGTGAGCGAGATCGTTTGATCTCCCCTCCAGTTACGGTCCGAGTCTCGATACGTTCGGTGCGAAAATATTCTCCCGGCATTCGTGGCTTTATCAAATTATTCACAACGCGGATATTCTCTACAACCATTGGTTTTCGCAAACTATTGATTGTGATACAAATAATCGAATAAAGAATACGGACTATTTTTGATATTAATCAAGAAGACTTTAAGAGAAATCGAGATTCCTTCCCGGACTTCGTCCCGGTGAACGAATAACGTGTTCGTCGGTGTTTTGCGAATTCTTTTCCTTGCTACGATCCGCTTCCACCGCGATTTTTAGTGTCCTGAAAACAATCGACCGGACATCTCTCTACATAAATTTGGTCCTTCGAGCCGGATATTTCATCAGGAAGATCGCATAGCCGCGGTGGTGAGGTGCCTTGACGAGGAAAAGAACGGCGGCTATTATCGAATTTTGGCAATTGCGTCACGCGCTCGGACAAAGGGACGAACATACGCCATAAGCAGTGCGCGATTCCCCCGTTTTTCTCTTTGCGGCACTCTCGTTCATACGGTACCCTCTCCTTTGCCCACCGCAACGACCACGCGACACACCAAGTTCAGTGCGCGCCATCTTTTCTTCTCGGCTACCTCACGTGTCTCGAGTGCGCGCTCTCTCTTTCTCTTTCGCTCGAATCTACTTGCGTCTTTCGCACCGCACGCAAGGCGGTCATCACGATCTCTCCTCTGTGCGGATCTTCGCTTTTCACTCACGCTGGTTACGAAGTAGTGTGCGCGCACGTTACATTTCTCGTGTGTGCGCCCGTCGACTCAACGAAGCGACGGGTCGAGTTTAGTACGCGCCATCTTTTATTTTCGGCTCCTTCACGTTCGCGAGTGCGCGTTCTATCTCTCTCGCTCTCGACCGCGCTTATTGGTGTCCCTCGCGCTGCGCGTAAGGTGGTAATCGCTATCTCTCCTCATGCGGATCTTCGCTTCCCGTTCACGCCAGTCACGCATAATTTTACGGTACTTTCGCGTCTTTCGTGTGCGCGCTCGCTTTCTCTCACACAGCTCAACGAAAGAACGTGCTGGTTTGAGTGCGCGCCATTTTCCTTTTTTTGAATCGCCACGTGTGTGCAAATTGCATTTAAGTTCGGAAGTTTCTCGTGCGTGCGGGCTCCGCGCGTTGTCGGTTTCGCGAGTGCGCAGTTTTTCAGCCAGCCTTCAAATCTCCCTCGTCCGGCAAAACACAAAGTTCGACTTTCGCATTTTCTCGACCGCGTCCGTTGTTCGAATTGCAATACAATTTAATTCGTGTCCCCTAATCGCGATACAACCAGTGCAATGGCGAACCTCGACAATAAAGTCGCGCTACAAATGAATCGGTTTAGCTTTATTCAATCGGTCGCAGAAGAGTCACGCTTGGACGCCTTCGCCACCATGGCCAATCATGTATTCGCGACGAAGCTTGAACTTTTGAAAAGCAACTGGGACCGGTTCCAGTCCTTTCAGGAAAAACTGTGTACCTCGAGGGCCGACGGATTGCTCGCGCATGAATATTTCACAGCCAGACGATTTGACGAATGTCAACTTCTATACGCAGAGGGCAGAGCGGCTCTTCTCGCACTCAAGGAAGAATTCGATCCCTTTTTTATTCGACATCGGTGGTTCTCTCGCATCTGGCAACATCGGCGGATACGAGACACAGCCCAAAATGGTTTCCGAAAGTAGAACTTCCACGTTTCGACGGCAGGGATTCGGAGTGGCCGACTTTTCGAGACCTATTCTCGTCTTTGATCAGCCACGCGGACGTATCACAAGTCGAGAAGTTTTTTTTTTCAATCGTCGCTATCGGGGGACACGAAACAACTAATCGATACGCTCTCCTCTGACGAGCACGCGTTTGATTCAGCTTGGGAGATTCTCCTCGAGAGATACGAAAATCAACGAAGTCTCATCGCTGAACACCTTGACGTGCTCACCCTCGACTCAGACCATTGCTCCACGGTCATCGGCGGAAATTCGCACCCTGTCACTCAATCACGCGAGGCTTGGGAACTCCATCTGGGATCACGGTCGACCCCCCCCCCCCCTCTTCAAGGAACTATCGGACTTCTTGCATGCCCGAGCTCGGAGCTTTCAGAATATAGAAACCAGCGAAGCAGCCAGTGCCCGTCCAACGTCGCGACCTCCTCCGCGAGCTCCAGCTCGAGTCAACGTCGCTTCAGCGGCTCTCTCGGCTTCTACCCCCACGTCTGGTTGCTCCTACTGTAATCTCGACCACTTTATCGGCTCATGCCCGGATTTCCGCAAGCTCGAGAGCAAAGCTCGGCGGAACGTTGTTGAGAGATTACGGCGGTGCTTCAACTGTCTCGGTCGTCACGGCGTAGGAAGCTGTAGGAACACTAACCGATGTCGCGAGTGTGGATACAACCACCACACTCTGATTCACCTCAACAAACCAACGGTTCCTCAACAGACATCGGCAGTTCCTTCAGCAGCGGTGTCGGCTCCAGTCGCTGTTCAAGACACATCGACTCCTGCTCGCACCAACCACATCACTGGGCAAGTGAACGAGGGTGCCTCCACTAGTTCTGCGTCAGCCGACGCGTTCTCGTCATTCAGTTCACCCCCTTCGGACTGAAATACGGGGTTAACGCAGCTCTCTCTTAAGAGCACGATGGCGGATTTCCTTAAACTATCAACGGCTCCCTCGACTACGGCACGGCTTTCACAACTTCACCTCGCCACCAAAGACAGGATCAACGACGACCAACGATGACCAACGCGGACTCCATCTATCCACGCATCAATCCTGTCATGCACGACTGGTACCAACGAGCGGACTCCTCCGAGAGAAGCTAGCCAGCATTCACGAATATCAGTTCTGCTGGCTACTGCCAAGGCCATTGTGGCGTCCACAAAGAACTTCACTGCGAAAATTCGAATCCTCATCAACCCAGGATTGGAGCTGTCGTTCATAGCTAAGCGCATCGTCCGCCAACTACACTTACCTCGTCAGGCATCCTCCATTCCGCTTACTAGAATCAGCGGCGTATCTTCAGGCTGCACGAGAGGCATTGTCAACATTACGCTTCGATCGCTTGTGTTTTCCGGTAGAATGTTACACACTACTGCCCACGTCTTACCCCGTCTCACCTCAAGCCCACCATCGTTCCCATCGCCAAATTTACAATGGACCCACCTGCAGGGGCTGCAGCTCGATCCGGACTTTCTCGAACCTGGGCCAATCGACATAATTCTTGGAGCAGATTCCTACGGTCGTTTCATCGAAGCCGACCTTATCAAAGGCGTTGACACTGCACCGATCGCTCAACGGACGCTTATCGGTTGGATCATACTGGGCCCGGTCTCGCAGTCCACAGCAATAAAAGGTTATTCGTCCTGTCATGTTTCGGTCGAAAAAAATCTCCTCCAGCTTCTCACCAAGTTCTGGGAGTTGAAGGAGGTCAATTCCAACGTCTCCGCACCACGCAAACTCAGTACGGCTGAGCAGGAGTGCGAAAACCATTTCCGCCGCACGCATTCTCGAGATCCATCAGGCAGATACACTGTACGGATTCTTCTGGCAGCTGAAGCAAGTCTCCTCGGAGATTCAAAAGTTACGGCATTTCATCGCTTAAACCAATTGCAACGGCGGCTTTCCTCGGACAAAGCGTATCGGTCTCTCTACACGGACTTCATCAGAGCGTACGAAGAGATGGATCACATGCGAAAATCTCCCACTACCGAAGCATCTTCAACTCCGAAATATTTTCTCCCACATCATGGAGTTCTCCGGGACCACAGCTTGACCACAAAGCTGCGGGTCGTTTTTAATGGCTCTAGTGCTACATCTTCGGGTTATTCGCTTAACGACATTCTTCATACAGGCCCGAAAATACAGATCGACATCATGGAAGTTCTTCTCTGGATTCGACGCCATCGATTCCACTTTGCCACGGATATCGCAAAAATGTTCAGATAAATCCGAGTTCACCCAGCGGACTGGGATCTCCAGCGAATTCTCTGGCAAGACAACAGCGGCACGATTTCGGCCTACCACCTCACCACGGTTACCTACGGCACTATGTGTGCACCATTCCTCGCCGTACGAACGATACTGCAGCTCGTGGAGGATGAGGGGGACAAATACCCCTTAGCTGTTTCCTCAATGATCAAGAGTTGCTATGTTGACGATATTTTCGGTGGGGTGGACTTCATTTCGGCAGCTGTGGAGATCACCAAACAACTGACCGCTCTCTGCACGGCGGGCGGATTTCCCTTGCAAAAGTGGGCGGCGAATCACCAGGATGTCCTCGAACATATAAACTCTGAACAGCTTTCCTCTGAGACCACCCTCGTAATTGAGGATCGAGATGTCAAGGTGCTCGGCTTATCATGGAACACTGTCACCGACGAGTTCCAGTATTCCCCTCGAACCTCACTGGTAACTAAGATAACCAAACGATCTATTTTGTCAGAGGCGGCACAAATTTTCGACCCACTGGGGTTGATTGCTTCGGTTACAGTCGTCGCGAAAATTCTACTTCAAGAACTCTGGTTGGAACGCCTGGGCTGGGATGACGCGGTATCTCCTCACATTCACCAACGGTGGCAACACGTCGTCAACGCTATCAGTTATCCTGGTCTGTGCAAAAACCAAGGTAGCTCCTCTTAAGCGGCTTACAATTCCTCGCCTTGAGCTTACCGCAGCAGCCCTACTTACACGGTTAGTGTCTCACACAATAAAGACTCTTGAGCTCCACAACTTGCCAATCTACTTGTGGACTGATTCGGCGGTCTCACTTACATAGGTGCAAAGCCACCCATCACGCTGGAAAGACTTTATCTGTAACTGAGTGGTCCATATTCAAGAATTGCTTCCCTCAGCATCCTGGCGGTTTATCCCCGGCAAGGACAACCCAGCCAATTGCGCCTCTCGAGGGCTTGGCCCGTTACAATTATCAACCCATCCTCTGTGGTGGACAGGTCCATCGTGGCTAGCAAAACCACCCTTGCAATAGCCTACTTCGTCACCACCGCTAACAGCAAACGTAAGGCTCGGAAAACGGCCTGGTCTAACCTTCCACACCACAACGGCGGAGAATCCCAAGCTCTGGAATCTAATCTCAAGGTATTCAGGTCTAACTAAACTCTTTCGAGTCACCGCACTTTGCCAGCGGGCGGCAAGGCGGTTTAAGCATCACCCGCAGTCATCTCCGGCCACCCTCATTTCTCCGGAGGACCTGAACTCAGCACGATTGTACTGGGTACGTGCGATTCAAGCGGCATATTTTTCGGCAGAGATCAAAGCACTGCTGCATGGTTCAACTCTACCAAAGCCTCACGTCCTCACCCGCCTCATTGCGTTCATCGACCAAGTGAGAATTCTTCGAGTCGGAGGGCGACTCGAGCATTCACCCATGGAAGACGACGCAAAACACCCAGTCATTTTCCCGCGAGACGGCGCTCTGCCACCGTTAGTCATCGCAGACGCGCATCGGAGGATATTACACGGCGGTACCAGATCTACCCTGGCGTTTCTTCGGGGATCGTACTGAGTCATAGGTGGCCGAGCCCCGGTTCGATCGTTTATTTTTCGCTGCGTTACTTGTGCTCGACAGCGCGGCGTCCGAGCACAGCAACTCATGGGTCAGCTGCCAGGTACACAGGTAGCCCCCTCGCGTCCACTCCTCGTTTCAGGGGTGGATTTTGCCGGGCCCATCACGATTAAGAGCTGGCACAGACGAGCTGCCAAGACATTCAAGGGAAATCTGGCAATCTTTGTGTGTTTTTCAACGTCAGCGGTGCACATCGAAGTAGTTACGGACTACTCGACCTCAGCCTTCATCGCAGCATATCCGCGGTTTTGCGGACGTCGGAGAATCTGTCAGACACTCTACAGTGACTGTGGCACCAACTTTGAGGGGGCAGATTCATATCTACGAGACTTGTTTTCTTCAGGATTTGAGAAAATGGGAAAACTTGCTAGCATCTTGGCCAGCGACAGAACAAATTGGCTATTCGACCCTCCTGCAGCATCTCACTTCGGCGTGAAGTAGGAGGCTGCTGTGAAATCGGTCAAGTTTCATCTTAAACGGACCATCGGAGATACCGCCTTGACTTACGAGGAGCTTACGACTCTCACGGTACAAGTAGAGGCAGTTCTCAACTCTCGACCACTCGGTCCTCTCTCAGACGACCCAGACGATCTGTCTATTCTCACGCTCGGACATTTTCTCATGAGAGAAGCCCCGGTTACCGTTCCCGAACCTTCGCTCCTGAATGAGAACATCGCTTGCTTAACACGGTGGCAACTTATCCATCAGAAGTTACAGCAATTTTGGAGAAAATGGTCGTCGGAGTGTCTTCAGCACTTCCAATCCATCTCGAAATGGCACCACCCATCGAATACGATCCAAGTGGGTTCTATGGTACTCTTAATGGACGAACGATTTCCACCATCTCATTAGCCTCTGGCGAGAGTGCTTGAATTACACCCCGGACAAGATGGACTAACCAGAGTAGTCACCATTCGAACGGCATCATCTACCTATAAGCGACCAATCGTCAAGCTCTGTCCTCTCCCGATCGACTTCGACCCTTCCTCATTGGACTCGGTATCGGCAGCCAATTCAACAGACGACAACCCGGCGGTAGTCAATCTCGGCGAGTAAGAACTCGACAACCCTGTCATCGACGGCGGGCGGAATGTTGGAAATAAGTCCAGCAGCTACGATCGGAGGGCCGAGAGCTCTCGATTATTCGGTCCTACACACTTTTCGTGATTATTCAGCGGCGTAAAAATTTCTCCAGTCATGGTGTTCCTCTACTTTTCCCCCCCAACTTCCCCTCTCTCACTACTCTCGCCTAGAGACGAACGTGAGCGAGATCGTTTGATCTCCCCTCCAGTTACGGTCCGAGTCTCGATACGTTCGGTGCGAAAATATTCTCCCGGCATTCGTGGCTTTATCAAATTATTAACAACGCGGATATTCTCTACAACCATCGGTTTTCGCAAACTATTGATTGTGATACAAATAATCGAATAAAGAATACGGACTATTTTTGATATTAATTAAGAAGACTTTAAGACAAATCGAAATTCCTTCCCGGACTCCGTCCCGGTGAACGAATAACGTGTTCGTCGGTGTTTTGCGAATTCTTTTCCTTGCTACGATCCGCTTCCACCGTGATTTTTAGTGTCCTGAAAACAATCGACCGGACATCTCTCCGATTCATAACGTATCTCCTCAAACGAATGGAAAATTGCATTATTTACGAGTTTAGTGGTGGTGCATGGAGCGCCATTGGGTTTACTCAATTTCCCGCATAATGAAGAGAACTTTTACTCGGTAGTAGACAGGGATCTTGATGCTGAACAGCAATACGTATTTCATCGCTGTTGTTGAACGTCGATGAGGCGTATAGCTGGTGCGCGTGAATCTCCGAGTGTACAATATATTCGTCAAAGATAATTGGTGTGCGAATATTCACTATTGCTGCCACCATCTTGTACAGCAAATGCAAAGCACACAGAAAAAGTAATGTTTTACAGTCCTTTGCCACGAACGTGAAGGCCGAGGCTCTTCAACAGTTGCACGTTTGGAGGTGTTAGTCCTCTGAATGTAGTTCGACAACTGATTGCCTTTGCCCATGGTATCCTATTATTATTCACAGTAAACGTTGTTGTTCTATTAAAGACTATACCCATCATCCGGATTTTATGTGCAATCGTATGGTTATAATCTCACCACGAAAGTTAACCAAATCACCGTCTTGATCTACTATTCGGAGCTGAATATGATCTATTGTCTTGCTTGTTATTGGCAGATAAATGACGTGCGATGAAACTTCAATGATTTTATAGCCTGGCGGTGCGAGTGGGAAAAATTCGTGGATTGTGTAGACTTTTTGCTCGTTTATATATGCACCTGCTGTGATGCTACATTCGACACGCAAGGCGTTCACTTTTTGGATGGCCACCGGAAGATAAGATTTGTGGTTTTGATTGGCTTCGAGGATTCGCCGGGTGAATCCCAATAGAGATCCAATTGAATCATCGGGTGAAAAATTTACATCGCGATTACACACAATTTCACTTCGCAGCGTATTGTTATTGGGTTTAATTGTAATGTTTATGTTCTTATTGGCCAACTCTGATTGCAAGTATGCCTCAATATCTTCAATTTCGTAGCTGCCGGTGGGTATCGTTACTATCTCATTGCCCACGTAAAATTTATCATTGCCCGCGTCTATGTTGGGAATAGAATTAAAGGTTAGCAGCTCAACGAGTCCGAGAGTATAATTTTTGTGCGCGTCAAGTTCAATCGGGGGAAAATATTGCGCCTCAAGTATAGAAGATGTCCCCGATATTGTCAGGGTGAAACTATCATCCATGCTGACCGCGCGATACCGATACTGATTTCATCACGATGCACATTTATATGGGCTATAAATGTCTTTTCGATTGAGCTGTTTGCAGATAAATTTAAGGCATAAATGTCCGCACTCTATCGTGTCGTAGTTCTGATATCGTATATAATTGTAATTAACGCTACGTACACCGTATCTCATGAGTTCGGATGGTGGTTGAAGATCACTGAAACTGTCGAAGTATACGACTTTGCATCCGATCTTTGTGTATGCGACTCAATATGTGCCTTGTCCACTACACTCATCGAGATTAATAATCGCCGACTCACGTTTCCACGGCCTACCCTCGGGCAAGGCATTTCACATAAAAACTCCACAAAAATGGGGAATTTTCATGGATTTCGCGAACTTGAGGATATCGGCGTCGGTGAGTGATTAGCGTGGTAGCGTTATTTTACGTTTTTTGACCCAAAATGAAGACCGAGACCCTTCTTGTATGGCTTGAGATGCAAATCCTTGCCCAATGCGATGGATTCCATGGTTTTATCGTGTCGCTTACTCTCGTCCAATTCACGTTTTGCGGCTTGAGCAGCATTTACAGCTTTTGTTATACTCGCTGCACCACCCGTCAGTGCTCCAGCGGTGCTGAGACCGGTAAATATTGGCACGAGGAATGGCAAGAAACCGCCAATTTTCCCCGGCACCGGAAGAATCCGCGGTGTACGCAATTTTTGGTTACCCCCTATCCTCTTCACAGCAGCACGTGCACCCTCCAAAGCTGACGTAATTATAACACTATCCCCGCACCCATTTCGAATTTTCTCTTGCCCTTTCATAATAGTCGCTACACCCCAAGCACTTGCTTTTTCCGTGATACTCGCGTCTTTCGCGAAAACTCGTTTCCAAGCTCTCTCGGCCAATACTCTATCAGCCTCGCTTCTCGCCTCGAGATTTTCACGATTTTTCGAATAGGCAATATCGTGCTGTTTGCAGGCTGCGTCTAGTGGATTAATGCCCAGATCACCTCGAGCGAGACGTTTTGCTAATTTTGTGTCATGTCAGGACCGCAGTACTGATAACCGGGCAAATGCAGCTCAACGGGAAAATGGTTGATGATACTGTTTACCAGACCACTGCCACACTTTTCTTTTCCTTCTTCGCGAGTATGCACGATCATGTCCATACAGGAGTAACTACCCGACTGACTAATAACATCTATAAAAAGCTTATTTATACTTATTGCCGAGTTAGTCGTGATCAAGATGGTGTTCAAGCAACAGGGATTACCTATAATGAATTTTGACGCATTAACGCAGCGTGAGGAGAAGGAGGCGAAACGTCACGGTCATTTATTGCCGAATAGCATTCGCGCGGTATTCTGCGGACCGTCAAATCGTGGCAAAACTAATGCATTATTGAGTTTCATTACTCGTCCAAATGGCGTGAGATTATTATTTATGAGATTATTATTTATGTATACTCAAAGTCGTTGAAGCAGCCAAAGTACAAGCTGCTCAAACGTTTGCTCAAGCCAGTGCCCGATATCGAATATTTTCCATTCAACGAGCACGATCAAGTGATTACACCGGGTGATGCACGCCCAAACTTAATATTCATCTTTGACGATGTGGCGTGCGAAAAACAGGACAATATTCGAGCCCTTTTCGCTATGGGCAGACATCAAAATGTCAATTGTTTTTATCTTTGTCAAACATACGCACGGATTCCCAAGCATCTAATATGAGATAATACAAAATTTCGTTGAGCTCTTTAAGCAGGATGAAATGAATCTCCGCCATGTGTACAACGATCATGTGAATACTGACATGCCGTATGAGAAATTTAAGAATTTGTGCTTGGAATGTTGGCGTGCCGGCAAGTATGCATTTATCATGATTGACAAGGTAGTGAAATGAATGAGGGTCGATATAGGCGAGGTTTTTACTATTTTCTCAACACACAGTGATAAATAATGTATCGTATGACGATGGCGGCACAGTATCATCGTTGACCCAGCACCGACAACATGTAAGTGCTCGAGGAAAAAGACGTTTTGTGCGAGATTGTGCAAGCAAGCGACGCTATACGGCGGAAGCATCGTATGATAAAGCTGGGCAGAGACAATGCTGAGCACGCGATGCAGGATGTTTTCCAGCTGATAGTGCATCCATTGAAGAAGCTGATGAATGTATCACGCAAAAGATCCCCCATCAAGCGGGAAATTGAACGAAAAAAAAAGTATATAGCGTGAAACGTGAGGAGGAGGAGAAGGAGGAGGAGGACGAGGGGCTGGAAGAGGACAACGATGAGGAAGAAGAGGAGGAGGACGTGGTGGAAAAGAAAACTAAAGAAGAAGAAGAAGAAGAAGAAGAGGAGGAGAATGAAAATGTAGCGAATGGAGAAAATGAGCTCAGCATGAAAGATCAATCATATTAATCGGATGATTTTGATGAATCCTTCCGGTCGGCAGAGGGAGACGCGATGTCCAGCAACGCCGATGAATTAGTCAATGAGTATCTTTCGTTGTTCCGCTCGAATAGAAAAACAAGCCTCGATGTCACATACGGTGTGAGAAACCTCGCCAATGACAAGCTTATGATTGGCAATTCGCCGATAGATTTTTCCTCATACTCGGCGATTCGTGTGAGACAAAAATTATGCAAAAACCGTTGGATTAGTCGAGCTATTATTCAAAAAACAGCCTGTTGATTTTACCGCGGATGATTTGCGAGCGTATGAAAAAATTATCACGAAGACAAATGCTTATCGGAAATATTACAAAGCCTCGGGCGCTATACGTGCGGATAATAGCACTAAATTCGAAAATTACATATCCAAGATATTTGACCGCTCCAGACACAGCGGCAAAGGTATGCCGAAATACAAGATTGCGCGAAAAAAACCGGCAAAATTTGATTATGTTTATTGGGATGATCTTTATGAGCTTGTTGATCGTCTACGTTTACTTTTATCATCTCGGGCTGCCGGAAATCTATCGCACTCCAATGGAATTATATCGATGCTCGAGGAATTGCGTGAGGCAAAAAACGTTCATTAATCCGTTGTGTGCCAATGTTCCGCACATTCGCAACATGAGCGTTGACGTGTTTGGACGACAATTGAATAAGAGTGTGCTCGGAAACGGCCGTGGTCCTCCTGGTAAACTGGGTATTGGATTCAAGACTACTGCCTGCGGTGATTACGATTTAGAGGGAAAACGACTCTCTAACGTTGCCGACCCCGAAGCGTCAAATGATGTCGCCACGTTAAATGCGTTGCATAAAAAATCACACAGCGACATTAAATTTCTGCGTAAAGAGATAAAAGAGAGTTATTCATTGCTGGTGCAAGGACTTGACGCTAGCATACAAAATATTGCAAAAACTCTCAATGCAAATGTGCAGACCGTGCAAGATTTGGCGACTCGCACCACACATCTAGTCTCGCAACTCGATACTCGATTACACGCTCTGGAGAGGAAAAAATAAGTGAGGCGGAGAAAGAAGCAGTAGTGGGGGAACTACATAAACCCGCTCGACGAAATTATCCACGTCACCATGTGGATATACGCAGTCCGGATGAAACCTGGCAAGCTGATTTGGTGAATATGACAGCGTACGCGAAGGAAAACTCCGGACACAAGTTTCTCCTCACCTGCATCGATATATTCTCCAAATGTGCATGGGCCGTTCCGATGAAAAGCAAGAACGGCATAGATTAGATGAACGCTATGAAGTCTATTCTCAGTGAGGAGCGTTTGCCAATGAAACTTCACGTTGATCGCGGCAAAGAATTCTATAATTCTGATTTTGAATCTGTCATGCGGCGATATAATATTCATATGTACTCGACATACAGCAATTTAGAGGCATCCATTTGCGAACGATTCAATCGCACATTGAAAAAGAAAAAGTGAATGCAATTCAGTTTACGCGGCAAGTATAGGTAAATGGATCGATATTCTCGATGGTTTGCTCACTGACTATAATAATTTCACGCATCACACTATTCGCATGAAAGCGAAAAATGTTAATGCCGTCAATGAAAAGCAACTACTTCATCGTGTATTCAAAAACAATCGTGAACCATTGAGAAGTAAAAAATTCAAAATTGGCAACAAAATGCGAATAATCAAGTTTAAAAATGTTTTCGCGACGGGTTACACCCCAAATTGGACGACAGAAATATTTACCATTAGCCGAGTGAACAAGACCAATCCCACGACGTATAATATTGAAGATCATCGGAACGAGCCCATCGCCGGTGTATTTCACGAACAAGAATTATTGAAAGTCAAATATCCAGATATTTATTTGATTAAAAAAGTTCCACGAAAGCGCGGTGACGAAATTTTTGTAATATGGTTTGGATTCGATGATACCCACAACACTTGGATCAATAAAGCTGATTTGTGAAGTTAAGACTTTGGATTTTGTTTTTTCCGAGGAACGCTTTTTTCGCGTGAGGAAGGATTCCGACATGATAATTATCGATGATTCATGTATATTTCGATTTTTATTGAAAAATTACGAGGTCAATATATTTATAAAGGTATCTTCTCAATACTTTGTCTTATAAAAAAACGGCGCATCGTTGAGAGATCAAATGGGTGAATACATTTCTTTTTCCGAATTCATAGATTTATAAATATTTTTCAAAATACGTCGTATCAAATATAATTATTAATACATATATTATTTTTAGCATAATTCTTAAACATTATTACATTTACAGTTTTTTATAACCTTTTAAAATGTTTTTTCGAGTTTTTTTTTCTTTTTCCCGAATTTGTAGACTTTCATATATTTTTTCAAAACTTGACGCATTAAAAATAATTCTTAAACATTATTACAATAACACTTCTTTTTTAAAACCATTTTCATTGTTTTCAAGTTTTTTTCCCACATCATTCATCCACACGTTCGATAACGTCATAACCCCATAGTAGGGTATCAGTGGAATTCTGGAGCAAAATTCTTTTATTGTCATTCCAGCTGAGGGCCAATTTAGTCTGCGCAACAGTTTCGACAATATGTTTCCGACTACGAATAACATTCGTATTTTCTACATTCGCATGGCGGAATAGACACTCCTTATAGTCGTTGAATGTAATTGATCTTAACGTCGCCGCTCGAATGCCCTTGGCTTTTTTCTTTTCCATTTCTTTTTCATCATCTGGGACTCTGAAGGCGTATAATTTGGCCCGCAACCCCACAAATTCCTCCATTATTTTTCCCTTATTCTCATCCTTTATCAGTCCCAATACGTTTTTATTGGCTAATGATATAGCGTAGGGATTGTTTGGCGCATAATCGGACGTATCGAATTTGTCCAAATCCTTCTTCATGTCGCTCTATATATCGGGAGTTGTAATTTGATAAATGAGACTGTCTGTATTGGTGTAAAGTAGTTTGAACTGATCGAAATTTTTCTTTTCCATGTCATTATAATGAAAGTCATAAATGCAAATTTTCGACATGTCCAGAATTGAAAATCCTACATATATTGGTTTGTCAATTTTCACTTCAGCTCGATTCAATTTAATGATGACCATGTCACGATCAAAAACCGTGCAGCTGTCAAATGTTGTCCTTGCGATTAAAGCCCTTGCACCAAAAGGCCCACCCCATTTTGTCACAAGTTTAACATCCCGATATCGCCAAACGTTTTCTATTGTCTTACCAAATTCATTGCATTATTCATGAGTTTGAAAAAGTTTTCCTCAAATTAATTTTTCGCGTTTTTACGCAGTTCGGTGTTTATGTCGATATACTTTTTAAGCCATGCGTTTTGCCGGAATTTGAAAGATCGATGAATTTTCGTTATACGGAGACCGAGAGTTAGAGCTTGTTTTAAATTTTGAAAATGTATGATATATCTCTGTTTTGGTAATAAAGTCATCATAAGTTTTGGCTGTTTGAATCCCGGAGGTCTGTAATGTTCGGGACATAATGGAAGATCTTTGTGCTGATCGTGAATGTCTTTCGGATAATCCAAATGAACCTCGAATATATATCCGATTTCATCGTCATCTTGAAGCGATTAAATCGTATTAGCATCAAAATTCTCGACCCACTCAAAAGAGCTATAGGGCAGTGGCTTACTCATTGCTGCCCCGTATAAGTTATTTACATCAAAATACATCAAGTAGCTCTCATCTTCGTCTTGATTGAAGTCGGAATTTATGTACCGATTATTGGCCTTCGCGTATCGATTTGAGCATTGAGCCACACCCCCTCGAATACCCCGCTCGATAAATAATAGCATATCAATGTCAGTGAGGAGTTAAAGTTTAATACTAGTGCACTTGAGCATAGCATCGAACGCAAGACCTGGCGCTGTGTAATAGTGCAGTGGATCGAGATTGTATGCCTTCAAGCAGTTGGAACGAAAGTTTTCAAAAATATCAGCCAGAAGCAATATATCAGTCTTGAGGTACAAGTCTGAATATTCGCCCAGGGTTTTCATTTTGAATGTTGTCCAAATTTCACGTGCATGTGCATAATCCTCGTCCGTAATGTCTTCGTTATAGAGTTTTGAGTGGAATTTATCTTTACTCGGTAATTCGGTCTCGTCGAGTCTCATCCAATCATCGAGATAATCATAGGGGAAACCCCCTTTCTCGCCAATAATTCCCGTTCCACTGGACTATTACAATGCTCACACGTAATCAATTTGCAATTATTTGTGAGGTAAGAGGCCAATTTTTCCAGACTACTCGGCATGAAACGGTATGAATCAATGAATCGATAGTGTATGCATGTACCTTTGACGATTTTTGTAAATGAAATATATTGTTCTTTATTCACGGGCAAGAGGTCTACCCTTCCCGCGAATGCCGTGGCCAATGCTCGAATAAAAAAATGCGAATCATAACCCGAGAGATTGTGGAAGACGATGGGAACTACGTGAGATTTTGTGTAATTTCAATTACAATCCTGATGAGCTGCACCACGAAATTTCCCCGTGAAATGACAACGGTCATGAACTTTCACGCATCCTGCGACAAAGGGTTTTTCACATATGTGACAAATTTTTGCTGATTGGAATTTATGAATATTCTCGGCGTTTAATTGTTCTATCGGTACGGCGGTTTTTATTCGCGCATCGAGGGTGCTTGACAATTTCACCAACTCTTCCATAAAACATTTGGTACAATCTTTACCACGACAGCTCTTATACTCGGTCATTGAATGATCAAACGAACAATTTAAGTAATACCCGATACTGTGAGGCGTGTGTTTTTGATAACTGATAGTGCGAGCTGTGCGTTTTTGATTATTCTGTTGCCCAATAATTGGCTCGAGGAGACATTTAAGATCAGCGTAAATGACAAATGGCACCCTCTCTTTATAACGAAAATTTATGAATTTAAAAATTGCTTGTTCCGGCTTGGGTAGTATGACACGACGTGTTTTATTTATATTGGCACAGTCAAAGCGATGTTTGTTGAAGATAAATTCCGTTGTGAAGTGACACAGACACCTATCACATATCCACGTACGATGTCCATTATTCGATATTTGAGCGCCGAGCAGACCAGATAAATTTATAATCCAAGCGAAGTGATGTACTGGCTTGCGCAGTTGAAATTTGTCATCGCCAACGTTGTCATCGTCGTCGTCATCGACCTCGTCGTCGTCGTCGTCCTCACATTCCACAACTAGCAAATGAATTGTCGGTATTTGCGATTCTTACGCACTCAAATATACCGGCACTATTACACTTTGCTCGTCATCTCCTTTTTCCATGCCATAGATGTTGATGGCCAGCTTATTCAATTCCTCAAATTTTTTCACATTTCCAATGCTCATGGGGTAATCGAATTCCTCCTAATTTAGCACTTCACGGAAATGCGGATCAGAACTTGGTCGCTTCCTATGTCTTGGAGGTAGTAGCGAGATAGCAGCGGTCACTGACCATAAAAAACAATATGGATCATTGTTCTCAATATTCATCGCTGCATGTTTTTTCTGCACAAATTTTGGCATACTTGTGTACGTTGAAATACCCCCTCGCAACGGTATGTAACGATTTACAATTACGTGCAGGTGCACAATTTCATGGAGCGTCCAACCGGATTCATTCTCCTCAAAATCTTTAACTTTTGTCGGCAAGATACTTTTCACATTATCGTCTAGCCACTCCACGATATTTGTCATTGGTAATATTACAGCGTTCGCGGTCTGAAACGCTTTTTCTTCCTCGATAATATCGGCACTTTTCACGATGCGAAATATGCAAATTAGCGTCACATTAACTTTCAAATTGTCATGAATTCGCAATGACTCAGTGAGCCGCTCGACGATTAGTTTTGCCGCATCATCCAAAAAATGTCCGAGATCTTTGTGCGCTATATTAATCACAAGCCCCGTGGTTATCCTGGATTTAAATGCCGAGTCCATATCCGCCCACTTCACTTTAGGCACTGACACCCTCGAACCCACTTTTTTCAATTTTCCCGCCAGCGATATTGAGGCTGCAATTGTTGCTTGATTGCGCAATTTCGCGT
>OX333074.1:28333360-28470860 GCA_946863875.1 Alloplasta piceator
CCCCGACACTCGTCTCAGTTTTTTTGTTAAATCTTCAACTGTGGAAAAAGTTTCACCGAGATTTTGAGTGTTTTTTTTTTCATCATTACTGTTTAACATTTACGTGACTTTTGACAATTATTTTCTGCTAAACATTTACGTGTGTTCCATCAATTATTCAGCTTCGGCAAAGTTATAATTTCGAACATCTTTTTGTGTCAAAACGTTTTGCGCGTGATTTATATTAAGCTGCGGCTTTGACTATTCATTAAATTTATCATAAGCATCGTTCGAGTTTCGTTTGTACAACAACTAACAGTTAATAAATTGTAAAAAATTGTGAATCCTTGTATTGTGACATTGTGGAAAATACAGCTAAAAATTATCACGCCTAATTTGCAAACACTGTGCTGAATTCTTTCGGATCGTTTATTCTTTTGTGCATCGATCTACTGCTTGAATCGTTTATTCTTTTGTGCATCGATTCATCGCACAAAACATCGTTCTCTGGACTCATCTTCCATCGTTCAATCCATAGTCTCTGCACTCATCTTCCATCGTTCAATCCATAGTCTCTCGACTCATTTACATCGTTCGATCCATCGGCATTGCAGATCGTCTGCCATTTCTAACCCCTCCAAGGAGAACAACATTAGGTAAGAATTAAAAAATATCTTTCGCATGAGAATTTAGAAATCCAGGGGAGCATGCTCTCGTTATCCCGCGAGCACGCCTCACGGTGGGTTGTTTGATTCTCCTCTTAGAATTTTTCGCGGAATTCCTGTGTCAATTTTCACTAAAGAATCAATTTTCAATTCATTTCTTCTCTGTTGTCAAGTTTGAATTTATTTTGGACACCCGTTATGACTAGCTCGTGATGCATCTTGCGTGTGATGTACCGGGTGTCTCTGATCGTACAAAGCTTTTCATACTCTGAAGGTTCAGGAGCTTCAATGTGCGAATCGGAGATATTCCAATTAAAAATCGCGATTCCCTCTTTGGTTTTCTTCTTTTAATTGTTTTGTAGCCTGCTGATAGGCAAAATGATTTTCCAAATAAGAGGTTCTCGCGGAAAAAGTGACAGTTCATTCTGGAATTGTTTTTCCTTTTAATTATTCAACGCTAACCTCAAGATGATTAAAATGAAAGAATTGACAGCAAGGTTAGGGATCGCAGTCATTATCGTACTCGCTATTGTGATTTCCATCATGACCTATTTGATCATCAGGAATAAATCTTCTCAATCTCGTGTTTATTTCCCACACGACGTTTGTAGCGAGGTATGAATAAATTAATTTTTCTCTCTGTTCCTTCGATTTCGAGAAAATAATTTTGCATCAAATTCTTGTCAGATCCGAAAAGTAATTTCATTTTAAATTCTATCCCTACAAATAAATCGTGAATTCTAAGTATGTCTGGAAAATATTTCCGAAAAATAATCTCGCAAATTTTAATTATTTCATTACCATTTCTGAAAAGTGAATTTGGAATTTTAATTGTTTTCAAGGGATGTTTCCATAAAACTTAATTTTGTTTTGAATTTTAACTATTTCTAAAAATAATCTTGTTTCAAAATTTCATTTCCATGAAAAATGATTTGTTTCGAATTTGAATTCTTTCTGGAAGAAAAAAATAACTTTGTTTCTACTTCCGAAAAATGAATTTTTAATCTTAAATGTTTTCGAAAGGTGTTTCTGAAAAGTGAATTTTCGAATTTTAATAATTTCTGAAAAATAATTTCATTTCAAATTCCTATTTTCAAAAATTAATTTTTTTTTCAAATTTTAATAATTTCTGAAAAATAATTTCATTTCAAACTCCTATTTTCAAAAATTATTATTTTTTTTTCAAATTTTAATAATTTCTGAAAAATAATTTCATTTGAAATTCCTATTTTGTCACGGTATCATATATATGGAATACCCCATATACCTGCATTTCATTCTCACGCCATCCATCCACACTCCATTTCCCTTATCGCTTCACTCTCACGCTCGATCCTCACGCCTCAGCATTTCCTAATCTCCTTTCTTCGAAATCTCTCTAACTGTCTTTGGTCCCACGGGCACTATTTCTCCGGCTCGTGGCCTCCCTTCACTCGCCTGGACCCCTACTTCACCCCACTTCCAACTTCACACTTTCACTCACTCCTAATCCCAAATTAGTTAATCTCCAACATCCTAACAACCCGGACCAGCTCCGCCCATCATCTTGACATCTATTAACAAACGTGCACTTTCTCCCTAATTATTCATTCAAAATTATTATTCAATAAACTTTCGATCAACTATTTGTTAAACCAAATATCTCTAAATCTATTTATTATCAACTCGCTCGTCCGTCACATTTTGGTGTCAGAAGAGAGATCTCGAAAAGCTCACACAAGTGGCGAAAAAACGCGTGAAAAATTATTTCATCAAGTGACAAAGTGACGAAATAAAAAGAAAACAAAAACGGGAAAAGTAGTTCAACAAATTTAAAAGTGAAAGTGACAAGAAAATCAAGAGAGTGAAAAAAAAATCAATTAACAACAACAGAACAACATTTTAAAACATTGATGAACCAAACATTTTTTTCATTCTTCTCCTTAAATACAACAACAATTAAAGAGTGAAAAAAATCTAATCGATATTTCGAAAAAAAAGAACATCGAAAAACTACACAACATTTGTTTTCATTATCACAACGAAAAACAGAAAATTCGATAAACGAAATAACATAAAGTGACAAAGGAAAACTAAGAAAAAGTTACGAACAGCGACAAAAGAAAAGTGCACACAGCCCCATACACGCGCATACTAACACGCGCGCCTCACTGACACACATACACGAACGACGCTGCGCTGCACTATACGCACGCACACGAACGTCAGACCAGGCTGCAAGAAAGCGTATCTCAAGTATAACCAGCGGATGGACCACACACACACACGGAATACCTATAAACATACATATTGAAATAAGAAGGAAGGAAGGAAGAAAGAAACACGAAAATACAAAAATCAAACAATCATGCCTAATGCAAATACGAATCATCCTCATTGCGGCAATGTAAGTACCCTTTTATTCAAAAATTTTATAAAAACATATGAAAAATTTATAATTTGATGTCGAAAAACGACATTTCGATTTTTTTTTTGGAGTGTGAAAATTTTGGAGCTTCGCGAGAGCCCTTGTGGCGCATGAGCGTATACCGCTGGCCTTGCCACACACTGTAAAAAAAGATATGAAATTTCAAACATTTTTACTATACAACTGTAACGGAAATTCACAAACACGGAGTATGAAATGCAAATTCATACACATGTTTTGTCATTTTAAAGGAGATTTCAATGTACTATTTGAAATTTCAATATATTATTTGAAATTCCAATATACTGTTTGAAACGAAATATACATGTATCGTAAATTTCAGAACAGATATTAATTTCAATACACTATTTGAAATGTAATATACATGCATAGTAAATTAGAGGAGAAATATTAATTTTAATATACTATTTGAAATTTAATATACATAGTATTGGAAAATCAACAATTTTGTCGTAAATTCAATATTTGTATAATAAAATTAAAAAAGTGAACATTGAAAATTAATATCCCCTTATATGAAAATGGTTTTTATATACTTTTTCGCGATTTTAAGATACATTATTGGAAATTAATACACTCATGTCTTAAAATTACAATCAATCACGGTAAAAATGTCTTCAAATTGAATATAAAAAAGAATGTTTATGAGGGCGTCACGGTTTTTTTTAAACAGTTTTAAGGATTCACATAACGGATGAAGGGTCAGGGGCTCTGAAATAAGTTATAAGGGGTCACTTAACTTATTAGGGGTCAGGTATTCTGGAATACAGTTTTGAAAGTTCATATAACTTATGAAAAGTCAAGGGTCCCGAAATGAAGTTATGAAAAGTCACTTGACTTGAGAGGGGTCAGGAATCCTGGAATTAATTTTGTGGCTTTACGAAACCTACGAGGGGTCAGCGGTCACGGAATTAAGTTATGAGGAGTCACTCAAGTTATGAGGGGTTACTTAAGTTATGAGGGGTTACTTAAGTTATGAGGGGCCACTTAAGTTATGAGGGGTCACTTAAGTTATGAGGGATCACGTTTTTTGGAATGAATTTTTTTCACATAACTTATTAGAGGTCAGGGGTGCCGAAATTAAGTTATAAGACGTCACTCAACTTATGAGAGGCCACTGTTTTAATCGAACATGTTTTGAGGGTTTACATAACTTATGAGGGGTTAGGGGCTCTGTAATTAAGTTATGAAGGGTCATTTCATTTATGAGAGATAACGTATTCTGGAATAAAGTTTTGAGAGTCCACATAACTTATGAGGGGTTGGGAGCCCCGAAATTGAGTTATGAGAGGTCACTTAACTTATGAGAGGTCACGGTTTTATTCAAGCCGGTTTTGAGGGTTTATATAACTTATGAGAGGTTAGCGGCTCCGAAATTAAGTTATGAGGGGTCCCTTATCTTATGAGGGGTCAGGGATCGTAGAATTGAGTTTTGCTATTTTACATAATCTACGAGGGGTCAGGGGTCGTGAAATTAAGCTATGAGACTTAACGTAAGTTGTTATGAATCACTTAAGTTATGAGGGTTCAGGTATTCGAGAATAAAGTTCACATAAATTATGAGGGGTCGAGGGATTCGAATTCGCGAATCAAAAAACCAACTTTCATGGTTTATAGCTCATTCAAAAGCATATACTATGATGTTTCCGGCACTCCTGCATTCATAAATCATACAAGTCGAAGGACTTCATAAGTAGTCGATAGCGTAATAGGTAGCGTGTTAGGTAGATAGGTAGGATGGTAGGTAGGGTCGAGGGTTCGATTCCGGGTCTCAGAGAAAAATTATATCGGACAATTCGTGCAGAATTTTGATTTTTCTCTATGAATCTCTTTTTGGGGCCAGTAAACTATGCATATTAAATTGATTTGCAGGGGCTATATATTTTTTATAACATGTTTAAAAACAATTAATTCAGTTACGGTAACGTAATTTTCATGAAATAAATACAAAAATTCAGACATGTAATGTGATTTTTAAATAATCGCGTATATTAATTTTAATACATATTTTTTGAATAATAACATACCTAAAATTAAAATTTCAATAGTATGTATATGATTTTTCAAATACATCAGTATTTTCAAATTCAACTCCACACTTTTATTCTTCAACTTCAGGTCCATGAATTTTCTTTACTGAAATTGAAATTTCATACAAGGTATCCACAAAAAAACTTCCTACACATGTATATTAATTTTAATACAGATTTTTTTAATAGTGCATGTACACGGCTGAACACATGCATTTTTTTTCTCTCTGAGCGAACAAACGCTCTATTCATTTTCTTCTCTCTCTTTTCTCGCGCCACTTAACATTCCATTTCCCTCGAATATACATGCGATGAAAAACGACGATTCCACAGGAAATTCTTAAAATGCTAAATTTATTATCTTCATGCTAGATAAACTTTTGAAAAATCCTAAAACAATAAGAATTTTCTAAAAAATAAATAAACCCCCTCTCTCCCCCTTCACACAATTCAAAATTTCTTTTTCTTCTTCTCTCTTTTCTTGCGAGTAAAAATTTTCTTTGAAAAATAAAATTTTTATTTCTTTCTTCTTACATAGTAAAATTTTTTTTTGAAAAATAAAAATTAATTTTTTTCTTTCGGCATAGTAAAATTTTCTTTGGAAAATAAATCATTTTTTCTGTCTCTTACATAATAATAATAAATTGTTTTTTTTCTTTTTTTTCAAAGACAAAAATCCACTTTATTTCCTTTTTTCTTCTCTTTTTTTCACACAATTTAAGAAATTCTTAAAATACATTTTTTTTTCTTTCTTCTCTCTCACATATTTTAGGACAGCTCGCAGAATAAAATATTATTTCATTTCACTTTCTTCTCTCTCTCTCAAAAAAAAAAATTAATTAAGAAATTCTGTTTTGCGTAAATAAATAACAATTTTTTTTCTCTCTTTCTTTTTTTCCCGTTTTCTCAAAAATAGGCATTTTCGTTAAATAATTCAAGGGAAGTCCATATACCAAATTTTTTTTTTTTTAACAATTCATCGTGAGTATGAAATTTTATTAGCTGCCTATTTTTGAAAAATCCGCATTGTAAATAAGCATCCTTACTTAATTATTTTAGGAAGATTTTACCCGTTTCACATAATAATTTTGTGTTTTTTTTTTTTAAATATCTGATACCGAACGCATTTTTAAGAAAAAAACAGGAAAACGTACGTCGAATTTTTCTCGTAGATATATACAAGACAGTTCTTCCACAAACAGCGTATGAACAAACCGATATATATATATATATAGGCACATGTTATTTATGCACATTGCTCAGTATTATTTTTTTCCTCTCTCCTTGCTCTTTTCAGGTCTTTTCGAAATCATTATAGTAATTAATTTACTTTCGCGAACCAAATGAACAAAATTGCTCAAATAAATTTCGAATAAATTGAATGTTATGAACTTTCGAGCGCAAACAACAAATCGTTCATTCTAATTTGTATCATTTTTCATTTTTTTCTGTTGTACCCCCTTTAACGCGAATAACGTCACAACTTCGATTATTTATTTCGAGTTTATCTTCTTTTTTAACCGTATTTCAGAAACAAATCCAACTTTCACAAAAACAATGATGGCAGTGGCAAAAATAAGAAAATAATAAACAATATATCTGTGTTCCCAAAAACAATTTTTTTTTTTACGAAAATATTCGAAACATTTTCTCAACTTTTTAAATACCTTTCGACACGCAAATACTCGCAGCATATTTAAGCAGTGCATAAAAAGGTGAGAAATTTATTGAACAAAAATACTGCAACTGACCGTTCTCAAATTTTTTTTTCCCTCAGTCTGATCGATACTGGTTTCCTTTTGTACATCTTTATAATACTCACAACAAAGCGAAATTTATACGAAATAACCCATACAAATTCAAATAACAAAGTGCAGGAAAATAACAAGATTACATGGAACCGATATTTTAGGCATTTAAAAATAAGTATCACGAAATTTTGTTCTTCTCTCGCTCTCTTCAATTACGCGTAACCTTGTTTACATCTATTTGTATTTATTATCGCTGACACAAAAAAAATTGAGACCCAAAGACCACCCCGGCGCACTAGCACGCACCAAAACCTCACCCCTGCATTTTTCGCATTACCTGATACACGAAACATGCCAAACGAAATGGCACAGCTCGATAATATGAGAGCTACCGATGCTCTCAATTTGATCCCAACATTTGACGGAAGAAATGTACCCGTCTATTACTACATTCGGAATTGCAGAGAGATAAAAAATATGTTAGCCGAAAACCAACAAGCACAATTTCTCAGATTTTTGCGGCACAAATTATCAGGACTCGCGTATGACTTAGCAGCGACAAAAACTTATCAGACAACGGAAGAATTTCTTCAAGATATGAACGAAAATTTTGGTTCTAAATGTGAATTACCGGACTTTGAGCATGAAGTAAGTACACTTGCACAAAAATATAACGAAGATATCACGGAATACGTGACAAGAACTAGGGTAATTGTGTGCCGTATAAACGAAAGACTCGACGAGTATTATGCTCGAGAGGATCAAAGACAATATCTCACCAACAGAAAGGAAGAGGTATCAAAAACCGCGACGAGGTCCCTTATAAGGGGTCTCTTTGACAAAATTGGAACCTGTTTAATAAACCGCGAAATAAGAACACTAGATCAAGCAATAAAAGAAACAGCGAACGTCGAACAAGAACTCGGAAAACGACAAATCATCCACCAGAATCGAGCACCCCTGAAACGTAGACAAAACACACAGGGCGAAATATTGAAAGTCCACTTTGCGGAAACGCAGGACAAACAACCCTCAAGGTACTGTACCTTTCACGAGACGACTCTTCACGACACCTCGGAGTGTTTTGTATTAAAAAACCGTAACAGAAATTCCGATAAAACCAAAAACGACCGGCAAAACTGTTCACAAAACGATTATCGCAGCGATTCGCGCGACGGACAGCGAGGTAATTATAAGAATAATTCACGAGATAGGTCCAATAACAACCGAAGCAGATACGGTGACGACTCAAAAGACAGACGTCGCAACGATTCAAAAGACAGATACCGCGATGACTCAAGAGATAGACGAGATAGTTACAACGATTCAAGAGACAGATACCGCGACGACTCAAGAGATAGACGAGATAGTTACAACGATTCAAGAGACAGATACCGCGACGACTCAAACGATAGACGAGATAGTTACTGCGACTCAAGAGACAGATACCGCGACGACCCAAGAGATAGACGAGATAGTTACCGTGACTCAAGAGACAGACGTCGTGACGACTTAAGGGACAGATGTCGCGACGATGAACAGGATAAACGACGCGATAATTCGGAAGATCCGAATTGAAAAATTACACCTGAAGAAACCAGACAATTCATCCTTGCATTCAGGGACATGATGAGAGGCAACAGAGAAGAGAGGGCAAAAAACTCGAACGCGACTTCGCGGGACAGCGTGACACGGAGCAAATCGGAAGAGCGCACGATAACAAATTGATACCAGTCAAACCAGTCATGATTAAAAATGCGACGATCTCACTCGGAACCCTAAAAGGACATTAGCCTTCCACCATAACAATAGATTCCGTTGACTTAAGGAAAATGGATACAACCTTTTTAATTGATCCCGGTGCACAAATCAACTTGATCAAAATTAACGCATTAGGAAATCACGTTGAGATAAACGACCTGATCCTTTACGAACTTTCCGGAATCACATGAGGTACAATCTTCACCACAGGCATGTGCATAATCAGAATAAGGAAAATACCAGTCGAATTTCACGTCGTTCGTGACGAGTTCTCGATCTCACAAAACGCCATTTTAGGCGACGAGTTTCTTAAAGAAACACCAGCTGACATCCTATACACACAAACGTGCATCACTTTCCATGGGCATTCGATACACTTCGGAACCCAGGAAAAAATATTAATCCCGGCAAGAACAAAAATGACCATCCATGTTCGAGTAATAAACTCGGACCTTACGGAGGGATACGTTAACAGACTGAAGGGAGGTGATGGCTTATTCATCGGAGAAGCTCTCGTAACAAATAACAACGGCATCGCATACTTACAGGCAATAAACACCACAGACCACAATATACACCTTAACGTTCCGTGCGTTGAATTACGGCCAATGGGAAAAATAATAAATGTACCATGCGATACCGAGGAAAACGATTCTGTCGATACTCAAATTGAGCATCGTGCAGTAATTTGTTCTGCATCAGTCAAAGAAGATAAGGACCGGTTTGAAAAGCTTAAGCCACTCTTGAACCTAGACAATCTAGATGACAAAGAGAGAGCGCATGTGCTAGAACTGGCCTACGAGCATTCACATCTCTTTGCTTTGCCAGGTGAACAATTGGGACACACATCAATGTCGAAACACGAAATTTACACAACAGATGAAAAGCCAAAAAACACAAAACAATATCGATTCCCACAAATACACAGAGACGAAATTCGCAAACAAGTAAATGACCTTTTGGAAAACGAAATTATTCAACCATCACTCTCACCTTTCAACTCACTAGTCGGGATCGTGCCTAAAAAAGCAGATCAGGAAGGCAAAAAGCGTTGGCGATTAGTCATCGACTTCAGAAAGTTAAATGAAAAAACGATCCCAGATGCGTATCCGCTACCAAACATCATCGACATTATCGTTCAATTGGGCAGGTCTCGCTACTATTCAGTGCTTGCCTCTGGTTTTCACCAAATTCAGATGCACCCGCGCGACAAACAAAAAACGGCATTTTCCACGCCGAACGGTCATTATGAATTTAATCGGATGCCGTTTGGTCTTAAGAACGCGCCGGCAACCTTTCAAAGGCTAATGGACATCGCGTTGACGGGTCTACAAGTTGCTACCGATCTTAAGGAGCATAAACGAAAATTTTCTAGACTGGCTCAGAGACTAACACATGTAGGTCTCACGTTACAAATGAACAAATGCAAATTTCTGCAAAAAAGAGTCGGATGTTTGGGCCACGTGATTAGCGAAAATGGCTCTCAACCCAGACTAGAATTAATTCAGGCAATAAAAGATTTTCCCGTTCCTAAAAACAAGAAGAACATTACACAATTCCACGCTTTGGCAAATTATTACAGACGTTCCGTGAAAAATTTCGCGACAATCGCTATTCCATTAACCAAACAGCTAAAAGCATCAGCAAAATTCGATTGGACAGAAGAATGTCAACAGGATAGTCTCAAACAAAAATTGACCGAAGAACCGATTTCGCGTTACCCAGATTTTAATAAAGAATTTGAACTCACGACGGACGCATCCGATTACGCGATAGGTGCCGTCCTGAGCCAGAAACACGAAAAATTTGACCACCCCATAACATACTATTCTCGCACCCTCTCGAAACCAGAAACCGCATGCGATGCACTCGAAAAAAACTTTTGGCGGTAGTCAACGCCATCGAATATTTCAGACATTATTTATATGGTCACCATTTTACTCTGATCACGGATGACAGAGCGCTCACTTATTTGCTCAAGAAACCAAACCCACTACAACAAATTCAGAGGTCGCAAGCCATTCTCAATGATTACGACTACGAAATCCACCATAAACCAGGTAAACTCAACGTTGTCGCAGACGCATTATCGTGAAACCCTGCCGACATTCTACCGATAAGACTCAGAGAAGATATCCATCCATCAAACGACGAAGGAAAAACCACAAAGAAACGAAGAACTTCTCGACAAGGAGACAAACGAGATAGATCATCATCGGAAGAATCTTCCGGAAACCCGGTTCCAAATAAAATAATCCTCTTATCAGAGGAAACGGAACAACAAAATATCGAAATGATTCAAGAAACGATCATGGATAAAACGAAACAAACAGGAGGGAGTGCACGATCCCAAACGAATAAATCCATCGATGACAATAATTATGAATCACCAATGTCTGAAGGAGAAAATGAACTCACATTACAACGAAAACTGCAAATTCCCCAGGATCACTCTTTGATAAGCGAAAAATCTACACAACACCTAAACAAGCGTGTCCACGACACGACTGAAGAGGAAACGGCAAAAGAAATAGGCAAACATCATAGGAAACGAGAACGAACCGTAATAATTGATATTGATAGTGAAGTAGAAGACGAAAACGTCAATAAAATTATAAGTAAGGAAAATCAACGAAAATACGGTCTACCAAGGCCGAGGGCAAAGCGCTCGATGCAAACGCAAGACCCGTCACCCGCCACCGGGGACGAACAATTACAAAACCTGTTACCCGCCACCGGGGACGAACAATTGCACTACCTGTCACCCGTCACTGAGGACGAACAAAAAACACAAACAAACAATCGCAATTGGAAACGGGAGACGCAACCAAGCTTCCCGATCAAGAGCGAAAAGAAATAGAGAAGGAGAACCGTCAACAACACACATCGGAGAAGGAGTTGAGGACGAATGCGCCAAACTACCATCGGTGCAACCGACATTTGGGTCGCCGTCTCCACCAATACGAAAGATCAATGGAAAAGAGGAAACTGCCGAACAACCGTCGGTGGAACCGACGTTCAGGTCACCTCCACTTACGGAGACAAGAACTAAAGAGGGGGAGTGCACCAAAAAACCTCCGGTGCAACCAAAATTCAGGTTACCCCCAGATCAGCATGAAATTAACAACGAAAAGGAAAACGGCAGACAACCTGCTGTTCCGTTAACTGAAGACCTGGCGTTGTGTTCAACAGATACATGAGTATCGAACCCTACAAGCCGCTCATCACTAACTGAAGAATTAACGCAACCTAAACCGGTATAGGGAACTAAACGTAGACCGGGCAGACCACGGAAAAACCCATTAAGTCAAATCGCTTTTAAAACACCCACTAAACGCGCATTTGGCAGACCTCGGAAAACTTCAAAGACAAAATTAAAGTCACCAATGGGAAAAAGAAAACCAGGTAGACCAAGGAAAAACCATATCGAACAACCATCAACTTCAACGGTGAACTGGCATTTACATCAGTCAAACGAGGACCTCCATAATAACATCGCTGTGTCAACAGACGAAGATTCTGGCAATCAAAATGAGGACCCGACATACGGATTATCACAATATCACTAAAAACGCTTGACAATAACTGAACCGCAACCCCAAACGAGGAGCGCCTCAAGAATAGAAGATATAACAGTCGAACGTGCCCTACAAGTAGAGGATCAACCACCGACGTCGACAACTTGTTCATTTCCATCAGAACCTAAACATAGTGACAACAACGCACCATGCGGAAACATTGCAGAACGAGACAAACGAAACTATTCAAGTGACGACGAATTTACACAATTTCGTGGATTCCCACCGATGCAGTGAGCAGCGAGTGACGCAATAATACCCGAAAATCCGCAAGTTACAGACAACATATTGATAGCACAGAAGAACATCCTATCACAAAAAGACAACACTGCACACTTTTTGGCAGCCAACTGCATTATAGACATAATGATATCGAAAATACTTGTTGAAAAAGGAAGAATGAACCAGGAAGAATTGTTAAATAAACAACCGAAACCAGGAAATATCATCGTGACACAAAGGGGTGAAACATACTATTTTAGTATGATCTGTAAACAAAAATCTACAAACAGCATCAACTTATAAACAGTACAGAAATGCCTAAAGGCACTTTTTCGTATACTCAACGCGGAAAAACTGGAATCCTGCACATTATCGAAAGATCCGCCAATTACTAATGCTCTAACGTGGGCTACCATCAGATCATGGTTACGATCAAATGTAAGCGAATCACTAATAAAAATAACTCTATGTGAAGGATTAATCTCGGTACCACCCGAAAAAGACAGGCAAGGCATAATTAAAGAATTTCACAGTTCTACAATTGGAGGACACAAAGGGATCACAAAAACTCACCAACGGATACTTTCGCAGGATTATTGGAAAAACATGAACAACGATATCCGAGAATTCATTAAGTTCTGCTACGATTGTCAAAAAAACAAGTTAGGTCGCGTTAAAAAACCGAGCTCCTATGATAATCACCGATTCACCAACCAAAGCATTCGACAAGATCGCCGTCGACATAGTTGGACCATTACCGAAAACCCAGAACGGACACGAGTATATACTAACAGTTATGGACCTATTCAGCCGATATAGCCTTGCTTTTCCGCTCAAACACATAACATCGCACGACATTGCAAAAGCACTTTGTACCAAATTCATAACTATATTTGGTGCCCCGTACGCAATTCTTTCAGATCAAGGTTTAAACTTCATGTCCGACATGTTCAAATCATTTGCAGATCTTTTCCAAATAAAACAGTATAAAACATCAGCATACCATCCTCAGTCTAACGGAGCTTTAGAGCGAAGTCATCACGGATTAATAGAATACATAAAACATTTTCGCAATAACGACCGCGATTGGGAAGAATTCGTCTCATTCGCAGTATTCTCTTACAACACAAGTGTTCATGAAGATACTGGTTTCACATTGTACGAGCTAGTTTTTGGACATCCCGCAGTTTTACCATCGGAATTTCCACCACCAGAAAAACTGATAACATTTGACGATTACATGCTAACACTCAATAGGAATCTGAAAAACGTACAACAAATGGCTATGAACAAACAGCTCAAATTTAAAGAACGAACAAAACGGTACTATGACAGAAGAGCAAAAACTCCAAATTTTCAAGTAGGACAAGCAGTATTTCTGATCAAGGAACCCAAAAAAGGAAAATTAGATAGCAATTACTCTGGACCATTCAAGATTTTAGAAATAATGATTAACAATAATGTTAAGCTTCGAATAGATGACAACAAGGAAAGAACAGTACACATCGATAAGATAAAACTGGAATATGTTGCAGATGTCGCACACTCGCTCTAGGAAGCGACGACGCTGTGAAGATCACACCGTTCATCCAAAATCCTGGTATACATTCACAATCACTTGGTACACCACGTTCATCGCACACATCCTGGAACCTCATCACATATATCAACATCCATGGCCTGTCTGAAAGACGAACGCCGATAGAAGAAAATTTAAAAGAAACTAACAATTATTGCAATGCACTAAAAGAGATATGCCTCGCGAGCGGACAATTAGCAATTATTGAAACACGTCTTGATAATGCAGAAAAAACAGAGAAACTACTAGAGGAGCTAATCCCGTCATCCAATATCACACATAATCGTAGAAAACGCGCACCTCTCGAATTTATTGGACAAATCAACAAAATACTTTTTGGAACCATGGATATAGACGACGCAAACAGAATCAATCAACAATTCAAAGCATTAGGAAATAACTCGCTGGAATTAGCGGAAATAATTCAAAACCAAACACACATTGTAAAAGCAGGATTTAACACCTTCCAGAAAAACGTTCAATCTCTAAGCAAACAAACAGACAAGGAAACACGGAAGATAAACCTCGCACTAATCGGACTCCGCGACGAATTGGAAATGATACGACACAATCAAATGACTATATATTTTATCACACAAATTGAAGAGGATCTCGCAGGATTGGAAATCGACATAGAAACACTTATTAACGCAATTCTTTTTGCAAAATCTAGTCAAGTACACCCGCAACTCTTACCAGTAAAAACAATCATACGCAGTGCAAAAGCAATCATTCAATCTTCCCCGAACACAGAATTTCCGATACTACTCGATACAAAACATATACCCGATTTAATGGCATTGACAAAATTAACGGTTTACCATCATAGAGAAAAATTGATTTATATTATAAAAATCCCACTACTCGATCTGGCAAGATACGAATTATACCAACATGCGCCTGTTCCAACGCGTCAAGCAACAACAAGTTCACAGTTTGCCATTGCTGAAAATTTCGATAATTATTTTAATCTTTACGACTTGGACCAGTGTAAGCTCACGGCTTCAGAATACATTTGCGACCAATCAAATTCTATAGAACTTATCGGAGACGACGCCACTTGCGAAGTCCAGATTTTGACTAATCCACAATTCCGTAACTTCGAAATATGCGACATCAAATTAAAAACGTTAAAAAAACGTATGGGTCCCGTATCCAGTACACTAACATGTGGCTATACACAGCCCCAAAAATCGAAAGTTTATATGTCATTTGCAATAATCACGAATCAAAAATTGTAACCATCGAAAACTCTGGCATAGTACAATTGAAACCAACCTGCTAAGCCAAAACGAAGGCAGTAAAACTAATTCCGTCTACGGAAATAACTTCATATGCAGAAATTAACCTCACACATACAGTAATTCTGAAAATAACACAAATGATCCTCATAGCAATGGAAACACCAGATTTCATAAACATTACAGAGATCTCAGCCGAAACAGAGAAATTCACACAATCGTTAGAATTGAATAACGTCAACAATGACTTAGAGAAAAACGAGATGGCACTGAAAACTGTAATTGCAAAAGCTCAGGAAATAACCAAATCACGCTACGTAAACAATAGACTTTCAACGCTAGAATCAATACTAAAGTATTCAGGAATCTCAATGGGTTCCATTTTGCTACTCGCTACAATTGGATAGAAACTCTCCATTTTTGGAAAAATACCAAAATTATTCGAAATCATACCATGCATAAGAAACAAGACACAAAAACGAAAAATAGCCAGAGGCACAGACATAGAAATGCGAACCCCGTCTATTCAAGTTTACCAACCTCCCATACAAATCATAGAAGCCACCCCTAAACTGACAAATACCCGGCGAGAAATGGCAGTCTCAACCGAGGAACTACCGGAAATAGAATATACCGGGTGTCCCATTTTAATCTTACAGTTGATTTATTTCGAAAAATATTGCTCCGATCAAAAATTGAGTGGGATGAAACTTTCAGGGTTCAGAGGGGGACGTTTAAAATTTTTTTTTGTTTTGGTCCGAAATTCAAAATGGCGGCGTTAAGACGGCCGACATGTTTTTTTGAAATGGAAACATGATAATTTTCTTTCACCAAAATTTTTTTCAGATTAAATCTAACATCTTTTGTAGGAACATTTTTTTGATACAGCCCATAATAGAGGGTGTTCCATTTTAATCTTACAGCTGAATTATCTTGAAAAATACTGCTCCGATAAAAAATTGAGTCGAATGAAACTTTTAGGGTTCAGAAGGGGACGTTCAAAAAAATTTTTTGTTTTGGTCCAAAATTTAAAGGGGCGGTGTTAAGATGACCAAAAGGTTTTTCAAACAATGAAAACATGATTTTTTTTCACCAAAAAATGTGTCAAGTCAAAACTAACAACTTTTGTTAAAACATTTTTTTTATTCAGTCCATAAGAGATCACGATTTTTTACTATTTTAGTATTATCCGGGATAACCATGATGGTGGAATGGTGGAATGGTGGAATCTTTGAACACCTTTAAGAAGATTTCAGAAAACACTCACGAGGAGGATTTAGAAGACCTCCTCGGCTTCGTCATTATGCTGCATAACACTAAAATAGTCAAAAATGGTGATCTTGTCTAAAATATCCGGGCTATAAAAAAAAAATTCTCACAAAAGATGTTAGATTTGATCTGAAACATTTTTTAGTCAAAAAAAAATCATGTTTCCATTTAAAAAAAACATGTCAGCCATCTTAACGGCGCTATTTTGAATTTTGGACCAAACAAAAAATTTTTTTGAACGTCCCCCTCTGAACCCTAAAAGTTTCATCCCACTCAATTTTTTATCGGAGCAGTATTTTTCAATATAATTCAGCTGTAAGATTAAAATAGGACACCCTCTATTGTGGGCTGTATCAAAAAAATGTTCCTACAAAAGATGTTAGATTTAATCTGAAAAAAAATTTTGGTGAAAAAAAAAATCTCGTTCCCATTTTAAAAAAACATGTCAGCCATGTGACCGCCGCTATTTTAAATTTTGGACCAAAACAAAAAACTTTTGAAACGTCCCCCTCTGAACCCTGAAAGTTTCATCCCACTCAATTTTTAATCGGAGCAATATTTTTCGAAATAAATCAACTGTAAGATTAAAATGGGACACCCGGTAGACCTCCAAGGGCGATTACATTCCACAGAGATGTCGCTCCATAAAAATTAAGGTTATATTATATTATAATTATGCTATTTCCTAATATACTACCCTTCTACAGCTATATAACACTTTACTCCTTTCGCTTTTGCATGACACGCTATACTGCATTTGGGTACCGACACGTAGAAACCCTAACAAAAACAACATTTTTCTAAAAAAATTAACAGCCAAACATCATTGGAAAATGGACGCCATAACCGCAACGGAATGTCCGATCTATGAAATACACATCCCGACGAAGGCATTCGCGCAACACGTTACCACCTGCCTGCGAAACCTCAGCGAAATAGCCAAGCGCACACACAAAAAACATATGCACTGCCCCCTATACCACAGTGTCTTCCCACCCGACAAGTTAATACTCCACATCAACATCTGCTCCGCCTACGTCTTAAAACAAAAAAACTACACATACTCCGTAACCACAACATCAAAAATTATACTGGGGCAACAACAACAACTACAACAACAGTCGACATCAACAGCAAGCAACAATACACAGACAAGAGGAACCCCCACGGACGTAACAAAACTACTACAAAGCATAGCACAATCGATACACGCCACAACACACGACATGAAGCAAAACGAGACGAAAGAAACACCTGCTCAACCATACAAGCTGACACCGAGAACGACAGACAAATCAGAACAAAATAAACGACACCGTAAACATTCACCAGTAACATGGGACGCAAGTAATGACGAAACGACTGACAATGAAACAGAGGACAACGAGACCGCTTATGAACCAATGACTCTGACTACCACACGTCCACCACAAAACGACGAACAACTAATACAATCACCCCAGTCACCACCAACAAAAAAAAACAAAATTGACGACAGGACCCAAACCGAGACCATTCTGCTATGCAGAATTGGAACGACAAATACCGACGATAGACACGAACACACTACAAGAGGCATGACTCGCATTCGAATGCGAAATTTTCAAACGACTCCAAGGTAAATAGACGAACGAGACGACAGATCTTGGAGATGAAACGACCATTAACTCACAACCTGACTTACTAGCTGGACGAACAGAAAACTGAAAAAACGAATTAACACTACACTTACGCCAGCTACACGGGAATTCACACTCACTCCCACAATGACACTATCAGCACACTTCATTACCCTAATACACTTACTTACTTACTTGCTTACTCCACCATTATTATTATTATTATTATTATTACTATCATTATTATCGTTACTATTATATTCAAACATTTATTCATTTATATACTTATTCACTTATACACCTATTCATTTAAATTCATATTCTTTTATATACACATTTAAATCGTCAATTTACTTTAATATTTCTTTTTTTTCTTTTGTGTAATTATTTTTTAAAAAATTAACCAGCACAACTTGTGTTTCGCTCAATCGTCACACCGGCCAACCGAAGACCAATCCTACCTGCAGATCCAGGCTAACACACCCTTTTCCCACTAACAAAACGCTAACTAGAATTTAGACTGTTTCAGGAAAATTACAAATTAAGTGATAGAATAAAACAAAACTTGCGAAATATGGAATAAACAATTTAAAAATTATAAACGATCCACTAAAACAACAATCGACCGGATTGGAACAACAATTAATGAAAAAACCAATAGGCGGAACAAGACTACACAGGAATAAATTAAAAGGCAACCAGAACTTAACAGGGAGAAATACCAAATCATATTATATACTAAATTTAAGCATTCTTGTAACCATCCCTATCCAAAATAACAAATCAACCCCTCTTAGACGAACACTAATCCAGGCAATCAGTTTCAGATTTCACAGCATTTTCAGGATCAATAATTGAGATGTATCAAACGGATATTAGAAGGAAGACCTAAAGAACTTGAAGGACGACTATACCACAAACAAACAATAACGATCATCCAACCATTCTTCTCGACTGAGAGAACAAGAAGGCACAACAAATATACCAACGAAATTATCAGATTACACACTCTTTTTTAATAAATAAATTCACCATTTCATTGTATCGAGCCGCACACATAAAACAAATCAATTGTGAAAACAATTTCCTTTATATAGAAGCGATTCAGAACCATGTAACCTACGATGGGGACCGACGTTTATTTCAAGAGGGGGAGTGTCACGGTATCATATATATAGAATACCCCATATACCTGAATTCCATTCTCACGCCATCTATCCACACTCCATTTCCCTTATCGCTTCACTCTCACGATCGATCCTCACGCCTCAGCATTTCCTAATCTCCTTTCTTTGAAACATCTCTAACTGTCCTTGGTCACACGGGCACTATTTCTCCGGCTCGTGGCCTCCCTCCACTCGCCTGGACCCCTACTTCACCCCACTTCCAACTTCACACTTTCACTCTCTCCTAATCCCAAATTAGTTCATCTCCAACATCCTAACAACCCGGCCCAGCTCCACCCATCATCTTAACATCTATTAACAAACGTGCACTCTCTCCCTAATTATTCATTACAAATTATTATTCAATAAACTTTCGATCAACTATTTGTCAAACCAAATATCTCTAAATCTATTTATTATCATCCCGCTCGTCCGTCACAATTTTCAAAAATTAATTTCGTTCTCAAATTTTAATAATTTCTGAAAAATAATTTCATTTCAAATTCCTATTTTCGAAAATTAATTTTGTTTTTAAATCGTAATGATTTCTGAAAAATAATTTCTATTCAAAATTCTTATTGTCGAAAATTAATTTTGTTTTTAAATTTTAATAATTTCTGAAAAATAATTTCATTTCAAATTCTTATTTTCAAAAATTAATTTTGTTCTTAAATTCTAATAATTTTTGAAAAATAATTTCATTTCAAATTCTCATTTTCGAAAATTAATTTTGTTTCTGAATTTCGATTATTTCCGAAAAATAATTTCTTTTTGAATTCATATTTTTTGGAAAATAATTTTCTTCTGGTATCATGATCACTTCTGGAAAAAATGATTTCGTTCTTGTATCTCAATTATTGAAAAAGAAGAAGAAATAATTCATTTCTAAGTCCTTATTAAATTCTACTCAATATGAGTCCACTGATCGAGCTTAGAACTGCGACTATGTTTATGATTTCTAGTTTGGTTGTTCTGGTTACATTAACGTGCTGGTTTTATTTTAAAAATCAACAAAAATCCGTCCCAGTTAGAATTGTTTCACGAATTAAATTTTCCCTGGCTGAAATAAATCACCCTATTCAATCTGAAGGATTTACGACAACGGTTTAATCGAGATCCCTGTTACTCACGACAACTATATTTCTCGATTTATTCATTGCCTTAAAAACCGAGTCCGGAATAAAACACACTCTCAAGGCCGTCCTGAGCAAATTTCCGCGAGGTTAGGCTCGAAAAGGCCATCTGTCCAACATAACGCAGTTTACAAAAAAACGTGTAAAGGAAGGGTTCCCCCGTTCCTGACCGACATGGAAAACTCGCCGGTTGGGGCGTAAAAGTACATTAAGAGGATGTGAAAGACCTGTTTTACCATCGTAGCAGACTCGAATTTGCGAACAAATGTTATTTCCAAATTATTCAACCAGATAATCTGAAATTTTAGGATGTAATTACGGTCATATTATTCTAGGACCAAAAACTCGGAAAATTTCGATAGCGCAACAAAAATTACAGTTTTATTATCAGGTGGAATCTGTATTGCAGAAATGGATTTTCCGATGTGTGGATTGTTTGATTGCAAAAATTCTCAGTTTGAGGCTCCAGAGCAAAGAAATACTGGGAACTCGAAAATTGCTGTACGTGGCAATAATGTGATAGCATAAGAAGCAGCTGAGTTATAAAATTTTGAATACAAAACTTTTTCATTTACGTGTATTTTTTTATGAAAATTTTTTTCACGCGAAGGAAAAGTACTTGATATTAATATTAAGGGCTGTAACTTTCAGGGAATTTCTTTTCAGACATATTTAACCAAATTTTAGACAAAAAGTGAGAAAAAAATCGTGCTAATATAGATATATCACTAAACGGATAACGGGCCCGGATTTTCATGCTCTGCCATCGCGAATTTTACTTTAACATGAACTTATAGACATACATCTGTAGAAAATATAGTTAATGTAACAATAACACACTTAATGTAACATAAACTTCATGGATATGAAACGTTTTTTTTTGTTACGGTAAACGAACTTGTCTCGAGACGCTACCGCGTCTCTTAATACGGAAATGTAGGAGCTTGACTAAGATAAAAAAATAGCGTATTCTGTTAGACTGATTAACGAAGCCACTATTTTTTTTTAATCCCCTATTGAATACTTTCGAGGAGGTGAAAAAAGACGCCTGTTGAAAGCAGAGCTCTCAATATTCATATTTAGCGTTCGATCATCGCATATTTCTATTTCCCACTTAAATAACGCAGGAAAAAAAATTTTCAAACTGTGAAATTTCATACTAATATTTTTTATTTGTTCAATCTATATGATATTTTTTCATTCATTGATTCAAATTTTACTTCAGCACGAACTTAGATATCCCAAGTAGAACCCGCCTAGAATCGCCCAATGTGACGGTTGGGCCAATATTTGGCCCATCGTACAAGACGATCAAAGAAAAGAAATATTGGCCTATTATTGTTTCGTTCTAAATTGATAATCAGCAGAATATTGGCCCATTATCAAAGCCTTGATAATTGCTTGATAATTAAACTAAGTTTGCCAATTTCTGAACTGGCGATGCTAAAACATTGGCAATTACATGTAATTAATCTAGGCCTAATATTGGCTAAGTGGATTAGCCCATACATGTCCTTATTTCATTTAAGCTTGGGTATGTTCATTATTGTTATGTTATGCCAGGATAGGCAGGTTATTGGCACGTCGTAGAAGACAAAACCGTAAATTTCGTATAGTTGAGTTTTTGTAACCCAAGTCCTTATTTGGCCAATTTATTGGCATTTGTAAATGGCCAAAGGGTCAGCGAAATTTACCAAATTTCAAAACCTCTATGATATATATATACGTAAATCATCGTTCACTTGTAAGTTGTATACAATTATTCCATTGAATTTGTATTCATAAGTAGCAGTCGAGCGTCAAGATTGGACCAAGATGCCATGAATGCCCAACAATAAATTTAAATAAGGACTTGATAGGTTAGCGAGTACGAGACCCAGTTTGGTGCATTCAAAGAATAAGATAATCAAAATAAAATTTAGCATATATATTTAATATGATATACATACACATACATATACATATACGTAAATTAAAAATGTTATAAATAATACAAATACATAAATGGTAATAATAACAATATAAATTAAGTAATAATATTCATTATTATTTAATATTATTGTTATTATTACAAATATATTAATTATATTTATTATTATTATTGTTATTATTATTCATCTGATTCAATATTTGATTTTTTAAAATTAAGTTAAGAGACAAGTTGAACAAAAAAATGGCCTTCGGGTAATGAAAATGAATTCTTAATACTATTTTGATACGTATCTATTACTCGGCCTGTGTTCTATAAATATGATATTTACATCAGTATATTAAAAGTAGTCGGTGGTGTAGTGGTTAGCGTCCCAGTCTTAGGTCGTCAGTTAGGCTCGATAGGTAGGTAGGTTTCAATTCCCAGTCTGGTCTCGTACATATTCTAGGGTCTGCGAATATGCAAGAAAACTAGATCAGTCGAAAAAATTCATGAACTTTTAAATTATTTTTTTTTTCAAATTTAAATCATGTTGAATTTGAGGATATGGGTAAAAACGAGGGTCGCGGGTTCAAACCCCACTAGGGGCAAAAAAAAAAATTTTCTAAATTTTTTTTTCTTCCGTTACTTGACCCTTAGAAACTATCAATTACGAATATGGAACTTATTTTCATCGCAACAACTGATAAATTTTTTCATTGTCAATTCCTACCTGGCAAGTGCGATCACCAATATTGGTACCATAATGGGCTGAATTATAGGCGCAATAATCGTCGGCTCTGTTGGCCAATTTCGGCCTGGTCTTATCATTCCTATAAAGGCACTTCATTGGTTATGAATATAGGCCGATGTTTTAAATAGGTTAACTATAATTTAGGGCCAAGTGCGATTACCAATATTGGCACCATAATGGGCTAAATCATAAGCCCAATAACGTCAGCTCTGTTGGCCAATTTCGGCCCGGTCTCATCATTTCTATGAAGGCACTTTATTGATTATGACCATGGGCCAATATTTTCAATAGGCTAACGATTAAGGCCCATCGCAGGGCCAATGGTCAATCTTTACATGGGATGAGGCATTCTCCGTCAATTCCGCCACTTTTTTCTTCGACCCTCTCAGATCCATCCCATAACTTGTCACAGTTTAGTCCCACTTGAAAGTAGTCTCTATGATATTTTTCAGATTTTTTAAGCGGTGAATTAAGGAGTTATATTTTACGGAATTAAGGAGCATAAATGTGTTCGAATCCATATAGCTTAAAACGGAGAGGATGTACGAAAAAAATATTCCTACGAAAAAATTATGTTTTTCCATCAACTATTGATTGCAATATGTGTTATATTTCTATTCTCGTTGCAAAGACTATTTTCTGCAAGAAAAAATGAAAATTAGTTTTTTTCGCACGGTCGGACACCTCTAATTTTGTTGTCAATTTCATACAACATCTAACAGTATTAGTAGGACTCACAAAAAAATCCACAATATAGCAACTTATTTTTTTTCGGAGTTGAAAAAATGTTATTCACAAAAAATTGCACTAAGCGATTTTTTCGAATCCAAATAGCTTAAAACGGAGAGGATGGACAAACAAAATAATCCCACAAAACAATTATGTTTTTCCATCAACTATTGAATGCAATATGTGTTATATTTTTATTCGCGTTGCAAAGACTATTTTCTGCAAAAAAAAATGAAAATTAATTTTTTTCGCACGGTCCGACACCTTCAATTCTGCTGGCAATTTTATACAATCTCTAGTAGTATTAGTGGGAGGTACAGGAAAATCCAAAATACGGGAACTTAGGAACATTGAATGGCAAAAAAATTGAGAATGGTGATGTGACTCTAATTCGAGCGGAGAAAGGTGTAAACGCAGACTCGTGCGCTCCGCGCGCGAAGCTGGGCTAGCTTAAGATTGCACGCGCAGAAAATAATAGTTCAAAAGTAAAATAAATTTATAGTTTTGATTATTTAAGAGTTGGGCTCGCTCAAGAATTGAATGTTAGTGAGCTGATCTTTACGGTAATAAATTTTAAAAAAAGTATATGAAATCGAAATTAATATACAAGGTATTTGAAAATTAACAATTTCATCTTAAATTTAATATTTGTATATTAAAATTAAAAGATGAACGTTGAAAATTCAAATTCCCGTATATTAAAATGGTTTCTATATGCTTTTTCGCATTTTTAAGATACGTTATTGGAAATTAGTACGACTATGCGTCACATGCGCTCGGACCTCTGTGCCAAAGCGAAATAGGCATATGACGCTGTTATATACCGGACGGCCAGCGTGCCCAATATACTGACCTAGCGCAGAGGTTATACCGTGATGATTAAGGCGATTCCTCCAGGGCGAAGCTCTTCCATTGCACTTTCGGTCGAGCTGACCCTTGTGAATATCCCTAATGTGGATATCTCGGGCATACAATTTTAGTTGCACTGTAACTAGTTTTTGTATTAAATTTAATAAAGAAAATATGAAGTTTTGTGCATATACAGTATACTAAATTTCATATACAATGTGTACAGTAATATTCCAATATAAGTATATGAACATTCAAATAACTTTTTTAAATTTCAATATACAAAAGAATATTAATTTTCAAATCTTTTTCATGATTCTGCTTTAAAAATCACACTATGTATTGGAATTTTATTATACGAACCTATATTAAAATTGAAAGAAGTTATTTGATTTTTCATATACTTGTGTTGGAATATTACTATACACCTGCATATGAAAATTAATAGGGTGGGGGTCGAAGAGTCGACTAACCAATATTTCGAACGGCCGAAATCCCGAATTTCACGATTACGAGCGTTCGAATAACGAAGCGCCGAAATCCCGAACGCCAGAAAAGCGAAAGCGGAGAGAGTCGCCCCATGCGTAAGAGAGAGAGAGAGAGAGAGATGCGCCTCCTCTCTCTCTTACGCATGGGGCGGCTCTCTCAACTTTTTCTTTTCTGGCGATCGGGATTTCGGCGCTTCGTTATTCTAACGCTCGTAATCGTATAATTCGGGATTTCAGCCGTTCGAAATATTGGTTAGTAAACTCCTCGACCCCCACCCAATTAATATATTGTATATGCATAAAAACTCCATATTTTTTTATTAAATTCAATACAAATTTTTTTTACAGTGCTGCTCGAGGAGCTGTCCATTTCTAGCGCAATGCTGTAATTATAGGCAGTGGATGGTAGGGATTTGATATGGTTCGTGCAGGTTGTACGAAATACTTGTCGATAATGATCTCGAGCACTGCTCGGTCCGGCTTTATCGGTCCGGCTTTATCGGTCCGGTCTTGTCTCTTCTCCTAATTCTTTCGAATATTCTAAGGGTTTCGCGAATATTCCATCGCTTTATCACATCCGATCGTTTTCGCTTCTCCTATCTCTCCTGCCCGCTCGTAGGATGGCGTCACGAGTCCGATTATTTATTCGGAGGATATTACGTCGGGTTTATCGTTGATCAGTGATCTTGTTCGGCGGTCGATTGGCGACGGTGACCTACAATCACGTTACAGTATATATAAGGGGCATTCCAAGTGAAACCGGCGAGTGATCTCCCTTACCCCCTACAATTTTTGTCGGTTATTTTTTTTGGCTTCTATGACATCCCAAATAAGCCCTGATTTTTTCAGATTTTTCCCCCCTCTCCTTGTCGTCCCGCCATGTGTTTTTTCTTGTTGATGCAAGAGGAAACATGAAAAACGACCTTCTTTAAATTAATGATTTTTTTTTACAAATTCTGCACCTAAAAACATTAATTTTTTCATGATTAGAAAGTGGGCCAAAGCTTGCTAATATTGTTTTTATCAATTTTTATTTTTCAAAAAACCAGCGAGTGATCTTCCTCAACCCTTACAATTTTTGTCACTCATTTTTTTTGGCTTTTATGTCACCCCAAATGAGCCCTAACTTTTGTCCAGATTTTTTCCTCTGTCCTTGTCGCCCCGCCATGTGTTTTTTTTTTGTTGACACTAGAGTAAACATAAAAAACGACCTTTTTCAAATGAATTATTTTTTTTCGCAAATTCTGCACTTAAAAACAGTAAATTTTTCATGATTAGAAAGTGGACCAGCCTGCCACTATTTTTTTTTATCAATTTTGATTTTTCGAAAAATAACAAATTTGAAAATTTTTGAACTTGAATGATCACATCGAAAAGTAACAAAAAGAAAAAAGAAACACGTCCCCGAAAAATGTCAGATCTTACTTAGTTTCATATTAAATTAAAAAAATTGATTTTTCGAGAAAATAAAAATTGATAAATAAAATATTGCCAGGCTTCACCCACTTTCTTTCATGTTTTCTCTTGCGTCAATGATAAAAAACATATGGTGGGACGACAAGGTGGGGGGAAAAATTGGGAAATAAGTGAGAGCTCATTTGGGGTGACATAGAAGCAAAAAAAAATTAGCAACAAAAATTGTAGAGGGTGAGGGAAATCATTCACTGGTTTTTCGAAAAATAGAAATTGATAAAATAAATATTGGCAGGGTTCGGCCCACTTTCTAATCATGAAAAAAGTTACTGTTTTAGGTGCGGAATTTGTAGAAAAAAACTCTTAATTTAAAAAAGGTCGTTTTTCATGCTTCCTCTTGCATCAACAACAAAAAATACATAGCGTGACGACAAGGAGAGGGAGGAAAAATCGGGGCAAAAATCGGGGCCCATTTGGGGTGACAGAAGGTAAACAAAAATAAGCGATAAAAATTGTTTCACTTAGAATGCCCCATATATATATATATATATATGTATATGAGCAAATCCATTACTTTTCGAACCAAGCCTGCGGGCCTGGATCAGCGATTTGGCTGCTGTTTTTTGTCAAGAAAGTAGGTCATGGCAAAAGACGATCCCGAAATTTTCCGCTCGAAATCAAAAAATTTGTTGGCGGTAGAAATTTTTGAAGTTGAAAAAAAATCGATTTTTCAGTCATTTTCACGATTTTTTCGCACGAACTTTTACGAGGCTTGAGCAATCAAATACAACGGCATTATTCTTCTTTGACTTTCTATTTATTTTCAAAAAATAGTTTTACACTCAAAAGCAAAATCCGGTTAATTTCGGACGCCTTTCCTGAACTTTTATTTTCGCAAAATTTTGCGTACATTTGAAACGCTGTCAGGTCAAAGATTTTCCACGTAGACCAATTTCCGACGGCTCAAATTTTTCGTCTTGGTGTATATTATAATTACCTACACTAATTTTTGGTTATTGCAACGTTCCTTTTTATACACGGCCTCGCAAAACTACGGAAATTCTGAAAAATTGCTGTTTTCAGATAGCAGTAACTTTATTCTATCAACTCGAAATTGCTTGAAATTTTCAGGGAATATACTTTATTATATCCCCAAACAACGCTGAAAATTTCAAGCTTGGCCACGAACCTTGACCACATACGAGCGGTGAATTTTTTAAGTGGTCCGGTTTCCTTTGTAATCTTTCCTGTTTTGTGGCATTATTAATGACTTACTAAATAGCACGTGGAAAATTTACACTTTTCTGCTAATGAGTTGAATAAGAAAATATGAAAAGCTTGCAAATTTATATATCAAAGTAATGTTATTAAAATTCGGGTTTGAGCCCTATAATAACCATAAAGGATAATAATCGTTTATCGTTCAAATATACCCTATACGTTTTAGGATTTTTCGTCTTTGTCTAGTCGGGGCATTCCAGGTGACTACATATGAGGCATTCCAGGTGAAAACGTGGGGTCATTTCCCTCGAGTCATCAGATCCTTGCATAACTTTTTTTTCGCATCGATTTCACCTCAAAAACAGCCCAATATTTTGAAAGATTTTTCTGGCTCTTCAGGTGGCGCGACGATCATTTTTGTGTAAAAAAGGGATAACTGAAAAAATACCGTTTTTTAAATTCTGCAATTTTTTCCACAGATTCTGGGTCAAAAATAAGTAATTTCTATCATATTTCTTTTTATAATTTTCCTTTTTTCAGTTTCTAAAATAAAATGAAAAAATAAATTCCTAATACCTCTGAAATTTGTGAAAAGATAAAATTAAAATAAAACATATCTGGGCAAATTTTGATATTTTGCATTTTTTACAAAATATCCAAATTTTCCACGACACGTTTCATTTTTATTTAATTTTTTTACCCATGTAAGGGGTATTAAGAATCAATTTTTTAATTTTATTTTAAAAACTGAAAAAAGTAAATTATAAGAAAAATATGACGCAGCCGCATCCTACTTTCTAATCGTTACTTTTTCAGGTATCCCTTTTTATTGAAGTATTTTATTGAAAAAAAAGGTTTTTCTCATTTATTTGGAAAAATATGCAAAATATTAAAATTTGCCGAGATATGTTTTATTTTTATTTCATTTTTTTACTCATGAAAGAGGTATTAGGAATTTATTTTATTCCATTTGAGAAACTGAAAAAAATAAAATTATTGAAAAAATATGAACCCAGAATCTGTGGCAAAAATTGCAGAATTTTAAAAATAGTGTTTTTTCAGTTATCCGTTTTTACACAAAAATGATCGTTGTGCCACTTGAAGGAGTAGCCAGAAAAATCTTTAAAAAAGTGGGGTTGTTTTTTAGGTCAAATCAATGCGAAAAGGAAGTTATGCAAGGATCTGATGACCCGAGGGAAATGACCCCACGTTTTCACTTGGAATGGTCCATGTATGTATATATTTCGAATTGAAAGGCTGTTCCCCAATTTCTGGTAGGGAGTTTTCCATGCGGAATTCGTCGGGTGGTGAATGCTTCACATACACATCAGGTCTTCCGCCGCCCTTGATTTTGCTGCATTCTAGCGGTAGACCTCAACATAGTGTTACATCCCAACCGGCAAGTTTTCCATCTCGGTCAAGAAGGGGGCACTCGTTATTCGGAAGAACTGCGTTATGTTGGACAGGTGGCCTTTTCGAGCGTAACCTTTCGGAAAATTACTCAGGATGGCCATGAGAGTGTAATGTAAATGACCGGCTCGGTGAGGTAATATAATTCCTAATAATATTTGAAAAGTAAAACAATTTCTGGGAAAAGCCACCTGATGTTTTAATATTTTGAAATTTACCAGTTAAAAGTTATTACCTTAACCATGAATAATTTCGCGCATGACTGATTTATAAATGTTAAATTGGAAAATTTAAAACAGATTTATGGTAAATTATTTAACGATCATCGCTGATGGCAGAAAAATTGTTTTTGCGAAGTTTATCTGAAATGATTGATCGCTTGTGGTAGCATCGATATCCGGAAAGGGTGCTTGAGGGTGCCAGTCGAGTTTCCGATTATTAAAGAACATTTAGAATGGCAATCATCTTTTTGAATATCATCTTTTGGAGATAACCAGGATTTTAAACAGAATTATTCATCGAAGGTAGACAGAACTTCAAAAAAGAATATTAAAAATGAAAATTATGATTTGGGATTGAAACACGTAAATGTTGCTTTGAGAGGCTTCGCACGGGTAGTCGCTGGCCGGTATGGTAGCCTGTACCGACGATTGTGTGATCTGAGTTCCAAAGCTTGCGTGTAATCCTAGGAAACATTTGTGGATAATCACAGACCGGTATGGTAGCCTGTACCAGTTGATCTAAACCGCCAGAACCTTCAGATTTGGTTGTGAAAGATGTATCGAGTAACTTTCGGGTCCCTTGATATCAGCTACTGGCCGCTATGGTAGCCTGTACCAATTAATGATTCGCCGGGGTTTACGGTTTGTGAATGTCAGAATTCAATTGTGGAAATGATTTGTAATCAAGATATGTACATTTGAAATTCTGAATTTTTACGTTAACACGACATAAGACTCAAATAAGGGACATCCTGTATACAACGTGGAGGGTGCCGCGTGAATAGAACATAACGGGTGTCGAGCAAAAATAAAACGACCACTTTGAACCGCGTACCACTAAATTCAAACAAGTCGAAACGAATTGAATTTATTTTTTACGTAATCTCCCAAATTAACAAGATGACCGAAGAGTCAATTGTGGATTCCTTCTCGTGGAATGTCGAGAAAATGTTTTCTCACAATTCAAATTTTTCATTCTCAAATACATTTTTTCCTACTTACCTTTTGGTAAGTATTTGAAGAAAATGGAATCGGAGATGATGATGAAAACTAGCGACTGCTGGATAAGTGACCAGGAACGGTTGACGAACGATGGAGATAGAACGAATCGATTGATGATGATGACGATGATAGATATAAATAGTTTTTAACACAACTACGACATTTATAGATGTGTGTGTATATATGTTTTAAAGTACAACACACGATTAATAACGCGCACAATGTTTATAAAATGCAAAAGTTTAGGATACGAAATTAACACATAAAATTTTGAGATATATAGTTAATGCACACAAAGCTTAGAATATAAAGTTAACACAAAAAAAAGATTAAGATATAAGGTTAATTTACGTAAGTTTAAAATGTGAAATTAACACACAAAATCTAAAAATATAAAGTTAGTGCATATAAAGTATAAAACTGTAATCGGTGTGTAATGAATAGAATATATCGCGCACTAAAGTTCGATGTTAAAAATTAAGAAAAACTCGCGCTATTGATAACTAGTCATTTCGATCTTTGAATCGCGTTCGCGGAGACGAGTATCGTGAAGTAGTTCTCCACGCACTTTTCGAAAATTAATGAGGGTGCGATGACGAGTGTCGTGGACGATGTTAGTCCGTGAACTTTTTTATAATGAATGAGCTAATTATGCCTTGTGGCTCGCGCTTTTATAGCCTGGACCGGCTTAGCTTTGGGGAAGAGGCAAATTGTCCCTTGTCTCCTAAGACGATGCAGGCCTTAGAACTCCCCTCCACCACGCTGGTCATTCTCATTTTCTAATAATTAATCAATAATTAAGCTTAAATTTATCTTAAATTCCACTCATACTTGCATACTTTTACAATCTACATTCTTTGGACACAACTCGCAATTTTGATTTTGTAGTTTTTACGCAAATTTCCTATGTGCAGAGAGTCGAGGGGTTTCTTTCTATCGTCTTCCTTCTCTCTTACTCCCGCCCTCGCTTGGGCTCACGCCGCGCTTTAGGCCCCACCACTGAGGCTTCGACCATACCTCTCGTTTTCTTTTCTTTCGCTCTTGCATGCCCTCTCATACTCTCTCGCTCTACGACACTTTTGATAGTTTGATTTTCAACTATGGTTGGCTCTCTCGTTCCTATAACAGTTTTCATATTTCCTACTCCTCTGCCCTACTGCACTGTATTCCCTCTGCCCTTTCAAACTTCTCCCATCGTCTTCTCGCAAGAAAGAGTCTTTGAATTGATAATTCATTAATTGCAAACAATTTAAGTAAATTTCTGGTTTTGCTATATCGTTGATTTTCATAATTTTCTTTAATTATTTGTTCTGATCACCTTTGAAGAATTTGACAGGTTTCATAATTTTATAATTGTAATTTGCGCGTTGGTTAAATTGATCTTAAATAATTTCCATTGATTAAAATGTCCTAATAAAATTTATCTTGTAAGTATTTTAACGTCTTATAATTTGCGACTTCAATTTACTTGAACAACATGAATTAAAATCTGTGGATCGATTTGGTAAGTTAATAATTTCGATATTGAATGATTGTTTACTTGAGAATAATTCAATTACCGAGCTTTTCAATTTTAAAATTCTTTTCTCAATGTACTTGATAATTAATTTATTTCAGTTTTCAAAATGGTTTTTCTGGGGTTGCATTTTTTTGTTATTTGAAAGATTTGAATTTTTGAAAGATGTGTTTCGTGGTTTAATGTATTACAAACTGTTTTGGTTTCATAAAAAATGGAATAATTCTATTTTTGTTTTTATTCTTGAATATTATTTTTGCTAATTCAAATTTTCTTTCTTAGTGATTTTCCTATTGTTTACCCTAAAATAAATCATTCATTCATACACACGCTATTTATAAATAATATAATTCGCACGCTTTCTTTACGCTCACAAGCCGTGTAAAAAAAAATTGGTCTATGTGTACGAGAGATAGATCTACGAAGGGACGTCTATGTAAGTACACCAACTGGGACGATTATAGACTTGAATGTAGACTGGATGATTGCAAAAAAAGTCTGGCTGCAAGCCACGCACATCTAGATAGATTATCATAGACTATCAGATGGATTTTACCAAAATTTGACTTCGCTGACTATACAGGTTTACGTAGATCTACCGAGATCTACATAGACCACTTGGTACATATTTCACCATAGTCTATTTCACTTGGTAGTGATCTCTATGGACCTGGGTAGACCTGCAAGTACGTAACGTTGAAAATAATATCTTACCGTCTACAGATCCACGTAGGTCTATTAAGATCTATGCAGACGACTGGTAGATATTCCATCAACTCATATTTCCACTGTGTCAAGAACTACATAGACCTGGATAGATCTACATGGATGACTTGGTAGAAGCGTGAACAACGTTGATCTTGTCTATCTACATCTACATAGATCTACGTGGACGTAGTGTACATCGATCTGTCAAAATTAACATAGATCTGGATAGATCTACATAGATGATTTAGTAGAAGCATTAACGAAAGTTGATATTGTCTATCTAGATCTTCATAGATTTACGTGGACGTAGTGTACATCAATCTGTCAAGATTTACATGGACCAGTCGCTGGAAACCTATAAAAAAAACTCAAAATACTTGACATAGTAATTTTTTTAACTTTTTATCAGATCTCTTATAGGGTTATTAGTTTTAATTACCATAAGTACTATTTTTTTCTGCGAAGGACAACGTGGCCCGACTTACGGTGGTATACAGATTCTGTATACCCTGCGAGCTGCTGCCCTAAAAAACGTCTACGGTAAGTGAAACTAAGAAATCCCCAATAACCATGACTAATATCATCATCGCTATGTCGTTCTTAGTGTAAATCCTCGTATATATTATACATATTTCAAACGCATACATACCTCGTGTCTTGATATATCAGCGTGCTTATCTTCTTTTCGTTGACCTTATGGAAGAAAATCGGTTATTTTATTTATTCAGCAAAATATTTTCAGGAAACAAATGGACAAACACATCGAGAAGTATACAGGTGAGTGAATGTGATCAATTAGTATTACATCAACTTAAATTTAGAAATTGATTTGTCAATAATTACTGTCATGCAAGCGCGAAGTTTCGATATCCTCGAAATTCTATTTTCCTTGTATCGTGTGGTTGATTAAAATAAAATTCATTGGACAGCAATTTTGTTTGGTCTGACTCACACTTTCTAAGCTTCTAGATACGAAAAAAATAACATTTTCGGGTTGTACTAATATATTGCTGATTATAGAAAATATCGATGAGCGATGCAAAAACGTAGCTGAAGTCATGGAAAGCCGCATATGCAACCCTCAACTAATTTTGGGTTCAACAAACATTTTGTTGTTTACGGCAAATTAAATTATAGATGACGCGAACCATTTAACTTCCGCCAGTAAAAAAAAAAAATTCACAAATAATTTTGAAAAATCGAGTAACTTTATTTAAAAATATTCACCGAGTGTCGAAATTTTTTAAAAAATTTCTGACGTTTTTTCTCGTTGATTGCCATTTTTTAACATTTTTCCATTCAAATGGGTGTATCTTTAGCAGGATTTGACGTATTTACATTTGTAAAAAACGAAATCTGCGTCTTTTTATGGCCATCCAGAAAAAAAATAATGTAGATTTTATTCAGTTAGTCGAACGTCCGTTTCATAAACACCGTGAAGTAACAGGTATTTTTTTTTCTTATTAATATATTAATGAAAAGCTATTTCTCTTTTTTCTTATTAATACTCAGTCAAAAAATTAAAGGAACAGTAAAATTTTCGAGATTTTTCATCGATTTTCCAAAGGCTGTAACTTTGTTAATTTTGGTCGTAAAATTTTTTCAAAAAAAGCATTTTGAAGCTTGAATCTTTTACTTTTGGAATCTTAAGTCAAAAATTTTTTATGGGCATCACCCTCGACGCAGTCGAAAGAAATATCACGGTAAAAATTTTCTCGAAATTTTTGCTTTTTTCAAAACAGTCGATGGGCTTCAAAAAAATTTTCCGAACTTAACCAATCTATGGATCGTTTAGCTGAATTCTTCGGCTTCAATTTACTTTTTTTTATTTTTGTTCTACGACCATTTTTCGCTGAAATATCGGTGATTGAACAAAAATTCGTCTTTTTCTTTGAATCTTCGATATCTCTGGAACTAATGATCGTACAGCGAGTAAACGATGAGTTGCGGGAACTTGAATCTACCCTCTATAAGTGCCTGTTATTGTTATAAACGAAAAAAAATTGTTTCTATTCTTAATTTCAACTTGAAAAAGTGCATAAAATTAGCTTTTTTTCTTGTTTTAGAAAATCTACCACAACTTTGCAGATATTGCGAAAAATACCAATGTTTTGAGGTCCTTTTTTAGCTCAATACATACCTAAAAACCATGCCAATTTTCAAAACAATCGGTCGAACCGTTTTTTGTGACCGAGTCATGAAACTTTTAGAAAAATTGAAGGAACACGTTTATTGATCCTTAATGACCAATTAATCTTGTTAAAAATTTTAGAAAAAAGTTTTCTTTTTTTCCCCCTTAAATTTGCATGTAACGAGCGGGGAAAGCTAGAAAAAATCCAAATTTCGAAAAAAAAAATTTTTTTTCGAAATTTCGATTTTGTTTTATTTTTTAATTTGAAAAAAAAATTGTATTGGCATTTTTTTTTACAATTTTCCGTTCAATATGTAATAAATATCGAAATAAAATTTTGAAAAAAATGCTAATAAATTTTTTTATTCAAATTTAAAAAATGAAAAGAAATTTAATTTTGAAAAAAAAAAATTTTTCTTTTTGAAATGTGGATTTTTTTTTTAGTTTTCACGCTCATTAAATGCAAATTTGAGAGAAAAGAAAGAAAAACTCTTAAATTCATTTTTAACACCATTAATTAATTGGTCATTAAGGATCAATAAATGTGTTCCTTCAATTTTTCTAAAAGTTTGATGACTCGGTCACAAAAAACGGTTCGACCGATGGTTTCGAAAATTGGCATGGTTCTTAGGTATGTATTGAGCTAAAAAAAGACCTTAAAACATTGGTATTTTTCGCAATATCTGCAAAGTTGTGGTATATTCTATAAAACAAGAAAAAAAGCTAATTTTTTGGACTTTTTCAAGTCAAAATTGAGCATGGAAACAATTTTTTTTCGTTTATGAAAATAACAGGCACTTATAGAGGGTAGATTCAAGTTTCCGAAACCCACCGTTTACTCGCTGTACGATTATTAGTTCCAGAGATATCGAAGATTTAAAAAAACAGATGAATTTTTGTTCAATCGCCGATATCTCAGCGAAAAATGGTCGTAGAACAAAAATAAAAAAAACCAAATTGAAGCCAAAGAATTCAGCTAAACGATCCATAGATTGGTTAAGTTCGGAAAATTTTTTTGAAGCCCATCGACTGTTTTGAAAAAAGCAAAAATTTCGAGAAAATTTTTACCGTGATATTTCTTTCGACTGCGTCGAGGGTGTTGCCCATAAAAAAATTTTGACTTAAGATTCCAAAAGTAGAAGATTCAAGCTTCAAAATGCTTTTTTCGAAAATTTTTTACGACTTAAATTAACAAAGTTACAGCCTTTGGAAAATCGCTGAAAAATCTCGAAAATTTTGCTGTTCCTTTAATTTTTTGACTGAGTGTATATTAATGAAAAAAAATAGCTGTTACTTCACGGTGTTTAGGAATCCCGTAATATAAAAGATACTAAAAATTCGTTTTTAGTATTCACAATTCGAGGAAATTTAAAAAAATAAAAAAACGAGTCGTCTTGAAAAGACGCAGATTCTCATTTTTTACAAATGTAAATACGTCAAATCCTGCCAAAGATACAGCTATTTGGATAGAAAAGTGTTAAAAAATGGTAATCAACGAGAAAAATGTCTGAAATTTTTTAAAAAATTTCGACACTTGGTGAATATTTTTCAAAAAAATGACTCGATTTTTCAAAATTATTTGTGAAATTTTGTCTCTTACCAAATTCAATTTATCAAATTTTTGAGGCGTCAAATTAAACTGAAAATTCGTTCAATATTAAATAACTTTTTTTTCATCATGTAATCTTCTTTGTGGTCTCATTTTTCTAATCGTCATCCTCTTGTTTTCGTCGTTGTCATCTCGCCCCGATCGCACTGTTCACCGTCGTCCTGTACAAAGTTCGCTGTCGTAATCGCGTCCTCTTTATCGCCATGGTCAACTTCGACATCCCATTTTCGGCTCTTTTTTCCTCCTCTGTCCTCATCATGTAACCTTGGATAGAGTATACTACTCCGCATAAAAATGCACAATATTTTAACTATTGAGCAAATTAAAAATATGACACAAATATTTTTGTTACACAACAAATTCCGCCTTAGATTTTTTCATAATTTTGTACATTTTGCAGCTGATAGATGTGTAAGTGACATGTTTTTTAATATCACATTTACCTTTCCCGTTGTTTTGATCCGGTCATTTCCGTTATCTTTCTTGTACGATGCAGTTGCTCCTCCGAATTTGTTCACCCCTGTCCTCGTTCTCTCATCGTTGCAATCCACTTTCAAGCTCGTTCACTTTTCTAAACATTCCACATGTTGCAATTATTTATATTACACAAACGCCATATCAAAATCTGGATTTTTTCGTACATTTTTTTGCAGCTTTGACACCTGTCATTGGAAGATCAAGTATCGATCTTTATCAAGAAGTGACAACGTCAAATGACCAAGCGGTATCGTAGTTATCCTGTCATTGAAAAATCGATACTCATCTTTATGAGCATCGATCTTCCAATGACAGGTGTCAAAGCTGCAAAAAAATGTACGAAAAAAATCCAGATTTTGATATTGCGTTTGTGTAATATAAATAATTGCAACATGTGGAACGTTTAGAAAAGTAAACGAGCTTGAAATTCGGAGGAGCAACTGCATCGTACAAGAAAGATAACGAAAATGACCGGATCAAAACGACGGGAAAGGTAAATCTGATTTTAAAAAACATGACACTTACACATCAATCAGCTGCAAAATGTACAAAAATATAAAAAAATCTAAGGTGGAAGTTGTTGTGTAAAAAATATTTGTAATACATTTTTAATTTGCTCAATAGTTAAAATATTGTGCATTTTTATGCAGAGTAGTATACTCTATTCAAAGTTACATGATGAGGACAGAGGAGGAAAAAAGAGCCGAAAATGGGATGTCGAAGTTGACCATGACGATAAAGAGGACGCGATTACGACAGCGATGAGATGAATACTTTGTACAGGACGACGGTGAACAGTGCGATCGGGGCAAGATGACAACGACGAAAACAAGAGAACGACGATGAGAAGAATGAGACCACAAAGGAGATTACAAAATGAAAAAAAAAGTTATTTAATATTGAAAGAATTTTCAGTTCAATACGACTCAAAATTTTGATAAATTTGATTGGGTAAGAAACAAAATTTCACAAATAATTTTGAAAAATCGAGTTACTTTATTAAAAAATATTCACCGAGTGGCGAAGTTTTTAAAAAAATTTCAGACATTTTTCTCGTTGATTACCATTTTTTAACATTTTTCCATTTAAATGGCTGTATCTTTACAAATATACTATATCTATACAAATATACATATTACAAATACAAAAAACGAATTTTTAGTATTTTTTATATTGTGGGATTGCTAAACACTGTGACGTAACAGATATTGTTTTTTCATCAATTTATTAATAAAAAAAAAGAAAAATAGCTTTTCATTAATATATTAATAAGAAAAAAAGAAAAATATCTGTTACTTCACGGTGTTTAAGAATCCCATAATATAAAAAATACCAAAAATTCGTTTTTCGTATTCATAATTTGGGAAAATTTAAAAACATAAAATAACGAGTGTCTTTCTTTGAGAAAAAAAATATTTTTGCACATTTTGCCCTCAAACGTACGTTCGACTTGCTCAATAAAATGTAAATTAATTTTTTTCTCGAAGGCCATAAAAAGACGCAGATTTTCGTTTTTTACAAATGTAAATACGTCAAATCCTGCTGAAGATACAACTATTTGAATAGAAAAATGTTAAAAAATGGCAATCAACAAGAAAAAACGTCAGAAATTGTTCAAAAAATTTCTACACTCGGTGAATATTTTTCAATAAAGTTACTCGATTTGTATGCGTTTGAAATATGTATAATATATACGAGGATTGACACTATGAACGACGGAGTGATGATGAGTCATGGTTATCGGGAACGTCTTAGTTTCAATTACCGTAGGCGTTTTTTTAGGGCAGCAGCTCGCAGGGTATACAGAATCTGTGTACCACCGTAAGTCGGGCCACGTTGTCCTTTGCAGAAAAAAATAGTACTTACGGTAATTAAAACTGATAACCCTATAAGAGATCTGATAAAAAGATAAAAAATTACAATGTCAAATATTTTAAGTTTTTTTTATAGGTTTCCAACGACTGGTCTCTGTAAATCTTGACATATCGATGTACACTACGTCCACGTAGATCTATGAAGATCTAGATAGACAATATCAACTTTCGTTAATGCTTCTATTAAATCATCTATGTAGATAGAAGTCGCGGCCCGCACGGGGAGTAGCGGGACGAGGGCTACACGAATCGAGGGGACTGGCTGAGTGGAGGGGATACAGCTTCTCTGCGACGGTCGACTAGTGGGTCTGTAGTAGTGAAAAGTCGGGTGTTTCCGACTTGGTTTGTTTCTGCGTGTAAGACAGCGACAGTGCTAGCCGAACACTCCCGAACCTCGATTCCATATTACAGGGATATTTTGCATATTTTATGTTAATATATATAGCATCACTGTCCCGTAGAAAAATGCAGTGTTGCCAAGTCTGAGGCAATGTCCCCAAATTTGAAGAAATTAGTGAGACCCTGAAGAAATTTTGAAGATTTGAAGAAATTACATAAGAATCTGAGGAAATTCTGAAGATTTGAAGACAATACGTAAAAATTTGAGAAAATGTTGAAGATTGGAAGAAATTGTATACAAATCTAAAGAAATTTTGAAGATTTGAAGAAATTACATAAAAATCAGAAGAAATATTGAAGATTTGAAGCAATCTCGACCAAGTCTTGTGCCAAATCTAATCAAGACGGGTATTTATATTTATTTATAACATCTTCGACTCATCTCGACAAAGATTGCTAATAGTTATACCGTACTTAGGTAGTTCCATTTCATTACTTGTATTAAAGAAAAATTGATGTCTTTATATGAAATTATTTTATTATTATTTTATTATGTATCACTAATTTCTTCGAATTTGGGGACATTGCCGCTATATATATTAGCATACCACATGCAAAATGTCCCTGTAATATGGAATCAAGGTTCGGGAATGTTCGGCTAGCACTGTCGCTGTTTTACACGCTGGAACAAACCAAGTCGGAAACACCTGACTTTTGATTACTACAGACCCACTAGTCGACCGTCGCAGAGAAGCTGTATCCCCTCCACTCAGCCAGTTCCCTCGTTTCGTGTAGCCCTCGTCCCGCTATTTCCCGCGCAGAACACGACTTTCGAGCAAAATCGCGGAACTTTATTAATTATTTTAAGGTGTTCGCACCGGATTTTCGTTCCAGCGTTTCACATGTGTTATAGGGCAACATTATACTTTATGAAAACAAAATTGGCAAACGTTTTTCGTATTCATAATTTGGGAAAATTTAAAAAAATAAAATAACGAGTGTCTTTCTTTGAGAAAAAAAATATTTTTGCACATTTTGCCCTCAAACGTACGTTCGACTTGCTCAATAAAATGTAAATTAATTTTTTTCTCGAAGGCCATAAAAAGACGCAGATTTTCGTTTTTTACAAATGTAAATACGTCAAATCCTGCTGAAGATACACCTATTTGAATAGAAAAATGTTAAAAAATGGCAATCAACAAGAAAAAACGTCAGAAATTGTTCAAAAAATTTCTACACTCGGTGAATATTTTTCAATAAAGTTACTCGATTTGTATGCGTTTGAACTATGTATAATATATACGAGGATTGACACTATGAACGACGGAGTGATGATGAGTCATGGTTATCGGGAACGTCTTAGTTTCAATTACCGTAGGCGTTTTTTTAGGGCAGCAGCTCGCAGGGTATACAGAATCTGTGTACCACCGTAAGTCGGGCCACGTTGTCCTTTGCAGAAAAAAATAGTACTTACGGTAATTAAAACTGATAACCCTATAAGAGATCTGATAAAAAGATAAAAAATTACAATGTCAAATATTTTAAGTTTTTTTTATAGGTTTCCAACGACTGGTCTCTGTAAATCTTGACATATCGATGTACACTACGTCCACGTAGATCTATGAAGATCTAGATAGACAATATCAACTTTCGTTAATGCTTCTACTAAATCATCTATGTAGATCTATCCAGATCTATGTAAATTTTGACAGATCGATGTACACTACGTCCATGTAGATCTATGTAGATCTAGATAGACAAGATCAACGTTGGTTCACGCTTCTATCAAGTCATCCATGCAGATCTATCCAGGTCTATGTAGTTCTTGACACAGTGGAAATATGAGTTGATGGAATATCTACCAGTCGTCTGCATAGATCTTAATAGATCTACGGGGATCTGTAGACGGTAAGATATTATTTTCAACGTTACGTACTTGCAGGTCTACTCAGGTCCATAGAGATCACTACCAAGTCAAATAGACTATGGTGAAATATGTACCAAGTAATCTATGTAGATCTTGGTAGATCTACGTAAACCTGTATAGTCAGTGAAGTCAAACTTTGGTGAAATCTATCTGATAGTCTATGATAATCTATCTAGATGTGCGTGGCTTGCAGCTAGACTTTTTTTGCAATCTTCCAGTCTACATTCAAGTCTATAATCGTCCCAGTTGGTGTACTTACATAGACGTCCCTTTGTAGATCTATCTTTCGTACACATAGACCAATTTTCTTTTACACGGGAGGCGAAATTTTTCTTGAACTTTAGCATTGCTTTATATTAATGATTCAAAATTTTAACGAGGCTTTATGAATATTATCTGTGCTCATATACGGCGCTTGGCCCTTATAGCGACCCTTTGTGCGAGAAAGAGCAAAACGACGCATGGGGGTAGCGGGCCTCGTGTCATCCGCGGGGCGCGAGGGAATTTCCTCGAACCCTTAGACAAAGACTCTCGTTTCCAGCGTTATCTGAATTCTTTCTTGACCAGTCTTGTTTTTTTCAGGGTTGACAGATTTATTAGCTCCGGATGTTTGAAATATGCCGATAGCGTTTCTATGCTTAAAAATCTCCCGACAGAGCGTTGAAAAGCTTTTTTATACATAACATATCGGGCTGCACTGCAGTGTTAAATAAAGTTTCTCTCTGTACGCAGCATGCCTAATGAACTATTGCAGCGTCTGTCTTTTGTTAAAATCTTTAAACATCGAATATCTATTTTCTCAAGAAAAAGTTTCCCCTTACGTTATTATGTGTTAAAATAAGTTTACTTTATATTTCGAATAACTTGACCCCGCTCGTATTTTCCATGCTCGATTTCAATATTGAATTTACGTTATCGTCCTATTTTGCGAACTTTCAGGATCTCGTATTTATTACGTCAATAAAAATGGAAAGGAAGAACCGCTGATCGTTCGTACTAATATAATTCCTCGACGTCTCATATATGACGGCGTCGGTGTAGCTGCATTCTAGTGTGCGTGAGGATCTCAGCATTGCGCTAGTAGTCCAAGAGCTGGCGACATATTTCACCAAGCGTCTTTTATATGGCTAAGAAATCGCAGGGCGCTAGGTGCGGGGCTCATATTGCAGGAACCGTGATTCTGCCAGCCCAAAGCGGTTGCGTTTGAACACCTGGCCCAGGTAAAAAACGCGTTTGTGTAAGTCATTTTAATATAGTCCGTTCCAGCCTAGGTCTGCTCGACTATTCTATTGAATTGTTAGTTCAAACAGGCACTAATGTAGTTTGTTGCTAACACGGTGCCAAAATGGATTATATTTATTTTTTCAATCAATATTTTCAAGTCATAGTTTTATGTCTGCCAATTTTGTTTTCATAAATTATAATGTTGCCCTACAACACATGTAAAACGCCAGAACGAAAATCCGGTGCGAACACCTTGAAAATAATTAATAAAGTTCCGCGTTTTCGCTCGAAAGTCGCGGCCCGCACGGGGAGTAGCGGGACGAGGGGTACACGAATCGAGGGGACTGGCCGAGTGGAGGGGATACAGCTTCTCTGCGACGGTCGACTAGTGGGTCTGTAGTAGTGAAAAGTCGGGTGTTTCCGACTTGGTTTGTTTCTGCGTGTAAGACAGCGACAGTGCTAGCCGAACACTCCCGAACCTCGATTCCATATTACAGGGATATTTTGCATATTTTATGTTAATATATATAGCATCACTGTCCCGTAGAAAAATGCAGTGTTGCCAAGTCTGAGGCAATGTCCCCAAATTTGAAGAAATTAGTGAGACCCTGAAGAAATTTTGAAGATTTGAAGAAATTACATAAGAATCTGAGGAAATTCTGAAGATTTGAAGACAATACGTAAAAATTTGAGAAAATGTTGAAGATTGGAAGGAATTGTATACAAATCTAAAGAAATTTTGAAGATTTGAAGAAATTACATAAAAATCAGAAGAAATATTGAAGATTTGAAGCAATCTCGACCAAGTCTTGTGCCAAATCTAATCAAGACGGGTATTTATATTTATTTATAACATCTTCGACTCATCTCGACAAAGATTGCTAATAGTTATACCGTACTTAGGTAGTTCCATTTCATTACTTGTATTAAAGAAAAATTGATGTCTTTATATGAAATTATTTTATTATTATTTTATTATGTATCACTAATTTCTTCGAATTTGGGGACATTGCCGCTATATATATTAGCATACCACATGCAAAATGTCCCTGTAATATGGAATCAAGGTTCGGGAGTGTTCGGCTAGCACTGTCGCTGTTTTACACGCTGGAACAAACCAAGTCGGAAACACCCGACTTTTGATTACTACAGACCCACTAGTCGACCGTCGCAGAGAAGCTGTATCCCCTCCACTCAGCCAGTTCCCTCGTTTCGTGTAGCCCTCGTCCCGCTATTTCCCGCGCAGAACACGACTTTCGAGCAAAATCGCGGAACTTTATTAATTATTTTAAGGTGTTCGCACCGGATTTTCGTTCCAGCGTTTCACATGTGTTATAGGGCAACATTATACTTTATGAAAACAAAATTGGCAAACATAAAACTATGAATTGAAAATATTGATTAAAAAAATTAAGATCATCCATTCTGACACCCTGTTAGCAACAAACTATGTTTCTGCCTGTTTAAACTAACAATTCAATTCAATAGAATAGTCGAGCAGATCTGGACTGGAACGGACTATATTAAAATGACTTACAAAAACGCGTTTTTTACCTGGGCCAGGTGTTCTATCGCAACCGCTTTGGGCTGGCAGAATCACGGTTCCTGCAATACGAGCCCCGCACCGAGTGCCCCGAGATTTTTTACCCATATTGGAGACGCTTGTGTGAAATATGTCGCCAGCTCTCCATCTATAGGCTGATGTGAGTGCCACGCGCTCCCGAAGATTTCAACGTTCGAGTGTCCCTTGGCCCCACAAAGACCCTATCGACATTTTTCTCGGAGTCCCATATCTCCGGCGGATGTTTTGTCGAACCGATGACGGAAATTGTTTTATTCAGGCTTCATAACGATAACGCTTGAAACTCTTTTCGAATTTTCCGAGTTGATGCGTAACTAACTAGATGCTGACGTTTTCCTCATGGCCCGTAATTTGAGAGGCAGAAAATTGGTGTGAATATGGCCACACGGTAAGAATGGACCCTTGTTTCGACCGTGTTCCTTCCCCTTACGTATATTTCTCGAGAATTACCCAATATGGGAAAACTCAAGAGCAAAGAGAAATCACAAAAGTCGCAGGACGTAATAATAGTTCCAATGCAAATTTGACAGCATTGACAATATGCTGCTTAAGTCGGAAGCAAGATGATGCTTCATTGGGACACGCTATGCAGTATCTTATCGTCAAGATTGTGTTACTTGCCGTTATGCGTACTTCTACAGCGCGTTCATTTATCTGGGATACTTTGGTTTTAATTAATGAGTGATCATGGCTGGAGTGTTCGTGAGATATATCGAACAGATGTAAACAATACGATTTTATTGGTAATTTTAGTTTATTCACCCCTACTATCTTTATTGCAACATATTAATCTTCATCGCTATCTCTGTTGATCACGACATTGACCGCTTCAACATCAAAGAGTCCAGCTTCCTATTTTCCAGTGTTGAGCACCCATTTATAAAACCGAAAGAATAATTTATGTATGGATTTCCAATGATAAATAAGAAATGGTATCGTTTTAATTTTGTTTTCAATGCGTTGCAGGTTGAATTTTTAGACTTTTGTTTGAAATCTAGGAAATAAAAAGTAAAATCATGACAATTTCGGTCATAATAAAAAAGTCTTTTCGCTACAAAATAATGTTCTTAACCCAAGATGGTCATGTGGGGTGTGACACACCCCGGGCCATTTTCGAGCTCGGATTCTAATCTCTAAATCCCGGAAACCGACGCTGTTGACCCACCTACAGTTAGATTGAACCTTCCTCTCTAGGCTCAGGTAGTGGGGACTAGATTCACCTCGTTAGTTTAGCTCCTGCAGTTGCCCGTCGAAGTGAGCGACCGAAAATTCGTAAGAAATAAAAACAATTTTTAAAAAACCCACAAAAACGAATATAGTGAAGGGAGGAATCGGCTGCGATTCGGCCAGTGGTTCCAAATAAAATTGGACAATTTTGTATAACGTTTCAATCCTTATTCGGATCCTCTTCAGATTTATTATTTCTAAAAATTACATTCATCTTAGTCTTATTTTTTATAATAGATTTTAATACGTTTCGATATGTTTTACATTATAAGTTTATGTGATGTGTCATGACTGACCTGAATTCGTAGGGGTAATTTTTGATCTTTTGATGAATCTTGGATGATATTCATTATGAATTTATTATGTCAAGACAGGTCGTTTTTTTGCGATCTTTGATGTCTGCGAGAGAGAGGGTTTTGATATTTTGGTGCTTAGTTAATGTTCTTTGTGAGAAGAAAAGATAATAATACAAAGACTAACATTAATTCAAGCACAATCAAATACAAACAACACATTCGACTCCTCTAGATTGATAAATTTACCATATACTGAAAATATTCACCACCAACTAATCCATCTCTTTCGACAATTCAATATAACATTAGCCACCAACAACCAACACAACATTCGCTCTATCATCGGTTCCACAAAAGACAAAATAGACAAGATGAATAAATCAAACGTAGTTTACCGAATCGATTGTAACGATTGTGATGCATTGTACATAGGACAAACAAAAAGATATCTAAAAACCAGAATTAACGAACATAAAAATAGTCTCAAACACACTAACACACAGAATACAGCGTTAGCTAAACACGGAATCGAATTAAATCACAACTTTGAATTTGACGATGTCAAGATTCTAAATAACGAAAAATGGCTAAAAAAGCGATTAATTCTTAAAATGATACAGATTAAAGCGCATTCCAAAGCAATTGATTTTAGAACCGACATTGACGAACTAAGCAGCATATATAATTCAATAATTTAACAAAACTTTAAATAATAACTGAAACATTTTAAATTGCCAACCATCAGCTTAAAACTCATTACCAAATCTAACAGTTATCAATTCAAAACCGGTTCAAGACTCGTTACCACAATTTGTCCGGCATGTAAAAATAATTAACGGCAACTTGCTCAACCGTAACAAATACCCCCACTCTTCAATACTCGATCCCACTGCCCCAACCTCCTTACTCGTCTCTAATACTCAGTTGCTACTAAGCTCTCGAAACACCTTGATCGTTTAACAAGATCATGTAATGAAAATTGTCAATTTTGATCAAAAATGAATCTTGGAAAATATCAAATACGAAAATCATAGGTAAATAACATATACACACCTTCTCACAAAGAACATTCACTAAGCACTAAAATATCAAAACCCTCTCTTTCGCAGACATCAAAGATCGCAAAAAAACGACCAGTCTTGACATAATAAATTCATAATGAATATCATCCAAGATTCATCAAAAGATCAAAAATTACCCCTACGAATTCAGGTCACTCATGACACATCACATAAACTTATAATGTAAAACATATCGAAAGATATCAAAATCTATTATACAAAATAAGACTAAGATGAATGTAATTTTTAGAAATAATAAATCTGAAGAGGATCCGAAGAAGGATCGAAACGTTATACAAAATTGTCCAATTTTATTTGGAACCACTGGCTGAATCGCAGCCGATTCCTCCTTTCACTAATTATCTACACGTCCGCATATCCAAATCAACGCTTAAAAACAAATATAGCCACCAGAAAGAAAAGCCTTTCAGCCTTTCAGGAATCAAACCCTGCTTGAATTTTGTTGATGTGTAAAAAGCAAAAATACAGCGTTTTTTGTAAAAACAAAGGGTATTTTTTGGAATATTTTTTCACGAATTTTTTTAACATACATAGAACTTAAAATTTTGTTACATTCTTGAATAGGTTAATAGAGAAACGTTTGAAATATGTTCTCAATTTTTTTGGGGCCTCGAGAATGATTCTACGAAATTCCACACCGCTTAGAAGTTCTTGGAGTGTGTCACACCCCATGTGACTACCACGGCATTCTCATGAGGTGTGACCGTCTTGTGTTAAAGGAAGATTTAGTGATTGAAAATAGAGTTTAGCATTAACAAAACGAAAAAAAATCCCATTACCATTGACATGTTTCTGATTTTTCAGAATTTTTTAAAACTTTTTGGTCACTCTTAGTATATGAAAACTGCAAAAAATGTGTTTTTTCAGCAGGGAGACCCCTCGGCATCGATGTGGCAAATTGTGCACAACATTTTGAGGTTAGGAACTTTGGAAAAAATTGGCGCCACAAAATTCGGTGGGGGCAGATTCACCATTCTTATCCGGCTAAACCCTTTCGTATACTTTTTCATGAATTGTTGCTTTTATAAGCAAGTTCTATAATATTAATGTCTGATGTATGATTTTTACGAATGATTTGCAAATTTATCGTACAAGATACATTAACTTTCATTTAATATGTGACATCTGTAAATTTCATGTTCTTCGGTATATTAAATTTACATTTTTTTATAGTGTAACGTTTCAGTTTTACATAATATTAAATCATATGCGGATCATTGCAGATATAGGAAATTTGAAGGAATCGTGAATGGGGCTCCTTCTCTTTCAAACCTGTTTCGGGTTTTATGAAAGAGCAGCACGAACGGCTTTTGCTTGCTGTAAAATAAACGAGTGCGACTGAGTCAGACAATCATTTGACTTTTTTTTTGCGATAACTCGATAATCACTCAAACTTTGGAACTTCCGCAATCTGATTATCATTTTTGTAATCGGAACGAACATATTAGGAAAATTAAATTTAAAATCCTGCAAGTTCAGAAAAGCCGAGTTAATTACCAAAATTATATACAGTGTCTATGCGTGTTAAAAAAACTGCACTGTGTCTTAAAAATTGTTCGAGTTATATTATTGCTCTTTGCATATCTCATTAAAAAAAGTGAAAATTCAAAGAACTTCAACTTCAACATATATGTATATTAATAGGTATAGGTATGAATGTATAGGTATTATTAATCGCTTTGAACATACCTGTGGACTTTAATAAAAAAAACTTCAATTAGATTTTTTCTTGAAAATAAAGCTTCCTCTATGAAAAGATGGTTAAGGATGAGACAACAAGTCTTTTTACTTATAGAAATCAATCGTTAGTTGAGTAAAACATCTTATGCTATACAAAAACCAACATTATATCAAAAATTTTACCAAGAGTTACACCGACTCCAAGAGAAATATTTGTAAAAACTTATGATTTTTAGTCAAATAGTAATATAATGAAGAACTCCATTAATTCCTCGAAGTGATCGTTTACGAATTTCTTTGTGAAAAATTTTTATTTGGTAAAAAAAATCTCCACTTGATACTGAATTTTCCATAAAGAGCTCCTTTAGTGGGTTACGACATTTTTCAACGTGAATATATAACGAGGACAATTCTCATACTACACACAGAGAGAAGAGCGAACGAGGCAGATCGTGTATGTGTATACAAAAAAGGAACGATCCGAAATCATTAGAAAAAAAAACCGGACAAGTGCGAGTCGGACTCGCCCACCGAGGATTCCGTACAAATGATTGATTACGTACTTTAAATAAAGACTATATTTTTTATGATTTAATTGAAAATTTATAGTTTTCAGATTTTTCCCTATACTTGTAGTATAAGACAGTATTACTTGCCAAATTTCATAGTTCTGGGTCAACAGAAAATACCCTATAAATTTTGATTCCCTTGAGAGTGTCGGAATATACGTTTTCTGCAGCATAAACGGCTGTATCTTTTTTTTACGTTAACTTAGAAATTTGATTTTTTCACAGCTTCAAGGGACTGTAGACCTGAGTATATGGTTCAAATTTCAACTCGATACCTCCACGCTCTCCCAAGATAAAGGGCTGTGACAGACAGACGGACGGACAACAAAGTGATCCAATAAGGGTTTCGTTTTTTTCTTTGGAGGTACGGAATCCTAAAAACGATAAAAGATCTAAAATACGAGGCGGTTAGATAATTCAATTCGATAGAATTATAGCGATCTCCACGAGCATTTACTGAATATGCATCGCGCATGTCGAGTAGACGATAAATTTGAGATTGTATAAAAGGAAGCGATAGAGAGAATAATGGGTCCTTTTTGTCGTTAGTGAAAAAAAGCACTTGAAGGCAAAAATGAAAATGCATAGAGCGATGGAAATACTCAATTGCCTTGGAGTGCTTTAAGATTTTGTATTACATTGAATTGTTAAAATCATTTTCATTTCCTAAGACAGCATAATCATCTTTTTCTTTACTTATGCATGCAAAATCTTCGTTTGCCCTCCGTTTGCTGACATGCAAAACGGCTAATTCCCGTACCGCGTGCGCAGACGATGCGCAAAATAGTTTCATCGGTAGGCAAAATTACTTCACCGGTGCGCAAAAAGTTTTCACCGGTGGGCAAAAAACTTTTCTCACCGAGGGAAGTGAGTTTGACCGATCGAGTCATCATAACTCTCGTTTGTTTTTTAAGCATCGGAACAAAGACACACCCGTTTGGCCTCTTGTATCGAAATATACTATTTCACAAGACAAAAATGATGTATTACATTTTGCGACCACTTATTGTGGCTAAAAAAATATCATTGTTATTCTTATGGAGTATTTTTATTTTTTACTCACATCATACAGGTAAAGATTTGTCTCATATCCAGATTTCTTCTCGGAATTTCCACTGACAATGGGATCACCGTCGCCTGCACCTCCTGCATCTCCTGTAACATAATATTATACATGCATTATAAATAGGTTATACCAATATGTAAAGATGGTTTGAATTTAAATTATCTCTTACTATCATGATTATTTTTAAATCAGCGTAAATATATTTATCATTGTAACTTTATGATCATCATGAAATATATTTAGTGTGTTTACTAACGTATGTGCCTAAATTGGATTTAAATGGTGTTCAGAAAAGCGTGTAGTTGCCAGAGCTCCCGCGAGAGACCCTCAGTGAACGGTCAAGCTCTCGCTGGACTCTGCATTACCCGTGGCTCTCGCGACTCTATCCCCTCCAAACGGCGGCTCTCTCGCGGCGATCGATCATCGCCTCGTCACTTCGTTTTGGCGAGCCCTTCGATTCTCATCGATTTTCGGCCATCTTTCAATTTCTCGGCTTTCAGTATTCCTTTTCACAAGCTCTTGGACGATTTACGCCCGGCCAAGAGCGAAAACCGGTTTGGCTTCACGCGATAATTTCACGGAAAGTATTTCCTCAGATTCGGTGTGGTTCACTTCGATAATTCGCGAGAAAAGTTATTCGCGCGACACGTGGCGTCGAACGATCCGACCGCCATTTTCCGGCCTTGCTTCGATTTCGCGTGATCAACGCCACTGCGACAAGACCGACTTATTTGAATATTATAATCATTATTTTTGACCTTTAACCCTTTATTAATAAAAACCGAAATATTGTTTGCACGCGAGTGAGTTTTTTCTTCGTCCGCATCGAACTTCCGGCCACTTCGTTCCCTTCAATCTTCCACCTTTCTCTCCTAATTTCCCAACCAGATCAATTCAGGCATTTTTCCAAACATGGTCCTTCGAGCAGGATAGGGAAATTTGTGAAAATTGCGGAAGTGCCTCGGTTTGCGTAAGAGAAAAGTGCGCGAGAGAACGGGCGTTCCATTGTTCGACAACGTGCTCGTCACGCTTCGTTATCTCGGTCTCTCTCGCTCACGTTCAGTGCGCCATAAGTCTCTCTCTCTCACTTTCGCGCGAGAGGAGAGCCCGCACGCTTCGAGAAATTTCTTCGTCGAGCGCGCGGGAATATCATCGCGCTCTCGCGCACGCCAAGAAAACTATCGCTTCGTCCGCTTTGTGCGGATCTTCGTTCCTCGCTGGACATTCTTCGTCGTGAGTGCGCGCTACATGGGGTTTCTCGGGCTCTTCGCTGTGTGCGCGTATCACCCGATTCCTTTCGCGCGCTTCTCGGTTTCTCTGCGCTTTGAATTCTTCTTTTTTGTGACATATACCACGTGTTTTTCCGCGCACTGGGTCTCTTCGTCACATCGATTTACGCGTAATTCAAACCCTTTAGTGAACTTTCCGGACCCTTCGAGTGCGCGCGCATCACAGACATTCTCGATATTCGAGTGTGTGTGCGCGTCACGTGATTCTTTGTGCGCTTCGGGACTTTCTTCGCATTCAATTACGCAGTTTTTGGATATTTTCGGCGCATTTAGTATTTCTTTGGATTCCTTCGCTACGCATCGCGTGACAAACTTCGTGAATCGAGTTGGTTCGCGTAGCTACTCGTTTTTTTTGGTTCGTCGTGCGCGTTACACGAACATTCTCGTCGCCGAGTGTGTGCGCGTACTTCGTTTTCTTCGGTTTTTGGTTTTTTTCAAGTGCGTCACACGAACATTCTCGTCACCGAGTGTGTGCGCGTACTTCGTTTTCTTCGGTTTTTTGGTTTTTGGGTTTTTTTTCGTGCGCATTACCCAAGCATTCTCGTCATCGTGTGTGTGCAGCTGACATGTATTCTCGGTGGTTCAACGGGTGCTTCGCGAATTTCTTTAGTGCGGTGCGCATGCGCACTCTATCGGGCCCTTGCGTCGGTGTATCATCTTCAACGCCTCGCGCGTTCGTGAGTTTTCGTTCTGGTTCGTGGCTTCGAAATTCTCACCGCCTTGCACGCTCAAGTGATTTCCGCTCACGTGTGGCGCATCAACATTCTTCATAGCGTCACGCTCTCGTGCTTTTCAGGAATCTTCGAGTGCTTTCGCTTCGAAATCTTCGCCGAGTTGCGCGTTCGTGGTTTTTCGTTTTTGTGCTACGCATCGACATTTTTCGTTGCTTCGCACGCGGCCCTCCTTCGACGAGAAAAAAGGTAACCGATTTACGCCCGATTATTCCTCAATCTTGCTGTCTCCTCGTGCTTCACTTCATCTGAGATATTAAAGATTAAATTCAGTGCGATTTTCTTTGATGACTTCAGTCACTTCAGTTTCTCGAGTCCTACGATTCACTCCGAATGAACGGAAATTCATCATTCATTCGCGGTCTTCTTTCCTGAGAAAGATGTTGAACGATTTACGACCGGTCAATATTCGATCTCGTGGTTGTCTTCGGGATTAGTTTCAGTGAAATCCTTCGATACCATTCAGCAACCGTCAATGCGACGCTTCGTCTGGCTCGCTGGATACACCGGTACAACTTCTGATTCCGGCCACTTCCGATTTTTTCAATTCTACGGTAACTTCGAAGAGTGCTTCTACCAATCTGGATATTCGGCCTTCAGTTTTGCTGGCAACGAGCCAGGCAACTCTGACCTCTTCTTCTGGCAGTTCACATCGAGTTCGGTTTTTAATCGATCCCATTGCTGAACTTGCGTTCATTTCGGAACGTACGATTCAACTTCTTCGATTGGAAAGAATGGCCGCCTCAATTAATATCTTGGAATTGGGAGTTAGTCAGCTAGCCGCACGCGGGGAGCTACCACCGTCACCCACTCTTTAATGTCTGATTCTACTTCAAGCTCGGTTCGTATTCAGCACACTTCAATTGATAATGAGTTCGCTTCCTTGCTTTAGAAATTTCTGGGAACAGGAGAAAATTCCGTCGGACTCAGCCTCTATATCTGAGCCGGAGGATTCCTCCTGTGAACAACACTTCAAGGACACGCATTCGCGAGACAAAGACGGGCGATCTACAGTTCGCCTTCCTCTCAACACTTCACCATCGTCTCTCGGGGATTCCTTCATGGCAGCGTGGCGCTCCCTTCTTCAACTTCAAAAGCGGCTCTCGCGTAATTCAACTTATCGAGAGTTGTATCACGGTTTTCTTCAGGAGTACGAGACGTTGTATCACATGGTGCGAGCTTCTACTGGGCCAGCTTCAACTCCCGTGCATTATTTGCCCCATCACGGTGTTGTTCGGGCTCACGGCACCACCACCAAGCTTCGAGTGGTCTTCAACGGGTCGTGCAAGACGAGCAGTGGTGTCTCGCTTAACGACCTCCTCTACACGGGCGCCAAACTTCAACAGGACACTTCTGACGTACTTCTTTGGATCCGACGGCATCGCTTCATCTTCGCGACGGACATCACAAAGATGTACCGTCAAATCAACCTTCATTCGGATGATTGGAACCTTCAACGGATCCTGTGGGTTGATGAGCAGGAGCACATCTTCCCCTTCTGCCTCACCACCGTCAAGTACGGCCTCAGTTGCGCCCCGTTCTTGGCAATTCGAGTCATGCTGCAACTTGTCGAGGACGAAGGGCACAACTTTCCATTGGCGGTACTTCCGTTGACGAAGGGCAGGTACGTCGATGATATCTTCGGAGGTGCCGATTCAACGGCGGAACTTCAAGCATCCTCACGTCAACTTCAGGAGATCTGCAAGCGAGGGTGCTTTCCACTTCGAAAATGGTCGTCAAACTCCACGGAACTTCTTCAAAGGGTGAGCCATTCCACTTCAGAATCACACGCAGTCGTGATTCAACCAGAGGACTCCAGCGTCAAACTTCTTGGGCTCGTTTGGAACCCCCAAACCGACCACTTCAAGTTCACGCTTCAGCCGAACTTCAGTCAATCTGTGACAAAACGGACAATCCTCTCGGAAACGGCGCAACTATTTGATCCGTTGGGCTTCATTTCGCCAATCATCATCACGGCAAAGATGTTTCTTCAAGAGCTCTAGTTGGAAAAACTTCACTGGGACGAACTTGGTGGATCTCTCGCTCATTTCTCTCCCTCGGTGGCTTCAACTAAAACCCTCGGCAACGGTTCAGCTTCACGGTTTTTCGGACGCCTCGCAATTGGCCATGTCAGCCGTGGTTTACCTTCGTTCAACTTCAGATGATGGCTCTTCAACCATCACGCTTGTCGCTTCAAAGACGAAGGTTGCACCTCTCAAGCGACTGACAATTCCACGGCTTGAGTTCACCGCTGCATTACTTCTTTCACGGCTTGTTTCGTGCGTCCAGAAGACACTCGAACTTGGAAATGTTCCAGTGTTCCTTTGGACCGACTCGTCGGTAACCTTAACTTGGATCACGTCGCCTTCGGCTCGTTGGAAGGACTTTGTCCGAAATCGAGTTATTTCAATTCAAGAAATCACTTCGTAAGCGACGTGGCGCTTCATTTCAGGCAAGGAAAATCCCGCAGACTGTGCGTCTCGCGGAATGACACCTCGGCAACTTTCTCGGCATCCCCTCTGGTGGAATGGACCAACTTGGCTTTCGCAGCCTTGCACCAGTTGGCCCACTTCGTCGTCCGAGATCGTAACCGACTGCGACCTCGAACAGCGTCCAGGTCTCGCCTTCACTTCAACTTCAGGGGCTCTTCTACTGGTTTGGGACCTTCTGGAGCGATATTCTTTCCTAAATCGGCTACTTCGAATCACGGCCATTTGCAAAAGAGCTCTTGGCCGCTTCAGGCAAGTTCCACATACTTCACTGACCAACCCGATATCACCGGGAGACCTGGAAGGCGCAAAATTTTTCTGGATACGCCTCATCCAACAGTCGTACTTCACTGCTGAGCTACGGATAATTTCAAGTGGAGCGACACTTCAACGGAGCAATGCAATGGCCGCCCTCACACCTTTCGTCGACCAACTCGGAGTCCTTCGTGTGGGCGGACGCCTCAAGCATTCAGTCCTTCACTCCGAGGCGAAACATCCACCTGTCTTGCCTCGGAATTCACGGCTAACTACACTGATAATTTCAGATGCCCATCTCCGGACTCTTCACGGCGGCACACAAGCAACACTGGCCTATCTCCGCAGATCGTACTGGATTTTGGGTGGTCGAGCGCCAGTACGATCATACATTCTTCGCTGCACCACTTGCGCACGGTTTCGAGGCCTCAGAGCTCAGCAGTTGATGGGGCAACTTCCCTCGCCACGAGTCACACCTTCACGTGCCTTCTTTCATTCTGGCTTGGATTATGCTGGACCCTTCACGGTCAAGACTTGGCGAGGAAGAGCAGCAAAAACATACAAGGGTTATCTCACAGTTTTTGTCTGTTTTTCTACTTCAGCGGTGCACCTCGAATTGGTAACGGACTACACTTCAGAAGCCTTCATCGCAGCGTATCGGCGGTTCTCTGGTCGACGGGGCATTTGTCACACGCTGTATAGTAACTGTGGAACGAACTTCTGCGGTGCAGATGCCTCTCTTCAAGCTCTCTTCAAGGCTGGCTCAACGGAAATGAATCACACCATCTCCGCATTAACCAGCTTTGGTACAAAGTGGTTCTTCAATCCCCCGGCAGCCCCTCACATGGGTGGAAAATGGGAGGCTGCCGTGAAATCAGCAAAGTATCATCTTCGGCGGGTTATCGGTGAGACTGCACTTACGTATGAAGAATTTACGACTCTTCTTACGCAAGTCGAGGCAGTGCTAAATTCAAGGCCGCTTTGTGCTCTCTCGGACGACCCGGAGGACTTTTCATCCCTAACTCCGGGTCACTTTATCGTCGGTGAAGCACTTACTACAGTGCCTGAGCCATCTCTGACTTCAACGGCGGAATCTCGGTTGTCTCGGTGGCAACTTCTTTAGGCACGGCTTCAGCACTTCTGGCAGAGATGGTCAAGAGAGTACCTCCATCAAAGTCTCTCTACTTCAAAATGGCATCATCCTTCGAATGAGATACGAGTGGGGTCACTCGTTCTCATAACCGACGAAAGACTTCCTCCGACGCGATGGCCACTCGCGCGGATCCTCGAACTTCACCCTGGCGAAGACGGCCTCACTCGAGTCGTCACACTTCGAACGGCAACCTCCACCTTCAAGCGGCTGGTCGCAAAAGTATGCGTTCTGCCGACGGACTCTTCATCAACGGAGTTTGCCGAAGGCGGGGAGTGTGTTCAGAAAAGCGTGTAGTTGCCAGAGCTCCCGCGAGAGACCCTCAGTGAACGGTCAAGCTCTCGCTGGACTCTGCATTACCCGTGGCTCTCGCGACTCTATCCCCCCCAAACGGCGGCTCTCTCGCGGCGATCGATCATCGCCTCGTCACTTCGTTTTGGCGAGCCCTCCGATTCTCATCGATTTTCGGCCATCTTTCAATTTCTCGGCTTTCAGTATTCCTTTTCACAAGCTCTTGGACGATTTACGCCCGGCCAAGGGCGAAAACCGGTTTGGCTTCACGCGATAATTTCACGGAAAGTATTTCCTCAGATTCGGTGTGGTTCACTTTGATAATTCGCGAGAAAAGTTATTCGCGCGACACGTGGCGTCGAACGATCCGACCGCCATTTTCCGGCCTTGCTTCGATTTCGCGTGATCAACGCCACTGCGACAAGACCGACTTATTTGGATATTATAATCATTATTTTTGACCTTTAACCCTTTATTAATAAAAACCGAAATATTGTTTGCACGCGAGTGAGTTTTTTCTTCGTCCGCATCGAACTTCCGGCCACTTCGTTCCCTTCAATCTTCCACCTTTCTCTCCCAATTTCCCAACCAGATCAATTCAGGCATTTTTCCAAACAAATGGACTAAATCCACTTTATTCGACAGAGCTTTTATAAAACCTCTGTCTAGCAGGATTTAGAATCGAATCTTTTTTCACGTTTGGATGTAAATTCACCATGCTCAATGTCCTCAATACATTTAATAATATTTGAGAAAATCATTTTAATAAAGATTAAAAATAATTTAAAATTAAATGAGCTGCAAGCTTACGGCAAAATGAAATTCAAAAAGAGTAAAGTATTTGCACACTCATTGATACCGGACTAAAAATTATTATGCCAAGTCAGGGTCAACTGTATTATAATCGCAACACGTTACGCAATATATTTTTACGCTCATTGCATTAACAATCAGAACTCCCGAAGGCATAGCTGAAATATGCGTAGTGCTCGATTTTGACGTGTTTAGGTGTTTTTGAAGTGAAAATTCTTTGCTGATGGGGTAACAATTTTCAAACGGTCACGAAATGTCAATACCGCATGAGGAATACGTGGTCAATACGTGGTGGGGAAACTGGCAATGAAGAAGAGTACCTCGGCATCTCCCCTCCAATGATTACACGAACAGTGAAAGGCGCAGCAGCGGGTAGCAAGCGGAGGGAGAGGGGATAGATATATGCGTAGCATGCTTTGCCGCACCGATCAGACGGAGCAGCGGCAGGGAAGAGATGCAAGCAGTGATTCTACAGAATTCTCATGACGCAGCTTGTGCTTATTTACTGCTGTGTTTTCATAACGGCTAGCAATAAAAATTCTTATATTTCTTTTCCTACACAACTTTACCTTACAGTGGTTTTAAGGCCCACAAAAGCGTGAGGATTATATTTCAGAACAAAGGGCATAGCCAGATAAGCATGCTGAATCCGCCCCCACGGCGTTTTCTATCGACACTTTGGGAATCATTTTCGTACCTAATAAAACTAATTCACCCCAAATTTCAGCTCTCAATTTTCAGCAGTTCTCGAGATATTCACAAAGAACGCTTTTTTCGTTTTTATTTTTTTTTTTCAATAGTAAAAATGAAAACTAACGAATGACGATTTTTTTCCAAATACTTGAGAGTAAGAGACATACAAAAATATTTTTGATATGATTCCCAAAATTAAAACCAATTTAAAATCAAATAAATAAAACTAAAAAAATTTTTTTAACTACGTTTTTTAAAACATGCAATCACCAAATATTAACAGAAAACGTCTTTTATACTCCTCTATATTCAGGAATTTTTTTAATTCTTTTGAGTTGGTGCAACATTATGGAAAAAACTAAAAACTGTTTTTTTTCGGTTTAAGAGACAACACCACTGTGAGCGCCGAACATTTTTTTTTACAATTTTTTCGGGCGGAAAAAAGGCGATCAAAAAGCAAAACTTGGGGTTATTATTGAGCATATATTTAAATATATTATGCAACAATTGCATAGGAAAATATCACAAAATGGTGACACTGCACACTGAGAAAAAAGAATGTTTGAATGAACAAAATCTGCAGTCAAATACGTTCAACTAGATATTTAATTAGTACAATTCAACATTTTTTTGCCTGAATAATATTTTAGTCAACCGAAGCGCAGAATCGTTCAAAAAACTAATTATTTAGTTAGACCAAATAAAAATCTAGTTGAACGTATTTGACTGCAGATTTTGTTCAATCAAACATTTTTTTTTCTCAGTCAGCAATTCTCTCGTGGCATATCGAATCAAACGGCACGTGGCATAGCTTTAATAATTTTCAATCTTTCTATTTAAAAATTTAATCAAGACTTTGAAATGAAATTTCAAAGTGAACCACGTTGGAGATTTATTTGATAAGTTAATTTGAAGAATATTTATTAAAAAATAATTGTCCTTATTTGGTGAAAATTTGACAACTTCAATCAGATACTTGCCAATTACACAAAAAACAATATTTCTAAAATGTGCTACGTGGTTCACTTTGAAATGTTATTTCAAAGTTGTAGTTAAATTTTCAAATACAGAAATTAAGAATTGTAGGATTTACGCCGCGTGATGTTTGATTCAATCTTCTACTTTCCCTCTGTTACTATTATTTTTCGCCTGTTTTATCATGATTATTATCTACACGATTGTATCATTTTGTTCTTAACATTTGCCTAAGGTTTGCCATGGCATAAGTAAATATCAATATCAATGTCAATATATCTATTGTTGAAGGTACATTAAAAACCGCGTTTTTAGATAAAAAATTTCTTTTCAACTCTCGACGAAGGGGGTGACACAGACCGCTAGAATCGAAACGCGAAGTGTCCATCTTTTTTGTCGCCAAAATTCGTCACTCGTGGCGCTAATAGTCTTCTGCTTGCAGTAAGGCATGTCTATACAGGGTGCCCTACGAATGGAGGGCAATACCGTGAGGGTAGATTCATGACATAATATCGAGTAGAAAAGTCTTTTACCATTTTTTGATATTTTGAACCCCTGAATTGTTAATAATTAATGAAATCAATCGAATCAAACGGCACGCGGCATAACTCATACAGTTTTGAATTTTTCTATTAAAAAAATAAATTTCTATTATAAAAATAACATTTCAAAGTGAACCACATCGGACATTTTAGAAATATCCCAGCAAACACACTTGGATGATTTACGAAACATTTACGTATAATTGAAATGTAATAACTACGTCATATAATGTTCATCACAAATTCGTAAATTTTTCATAACGCACGTAAACGAGATGTATATAATACGTCCTGACGATATGTAGTAAGGATGTCAATGAAAGATGTAGGAATTACGAAAAACTATAGACATCACAAATACGTAACATTGATACGTCAAGATCTCGTCACTCTTATACGAGATATTTACATGTATTGTAAACTTGTCAAACTGTTACGAGACGATGCTGTAACAATTATAGAACATTAGTGATATTATAATCTCGTAGTATAGGCTACGTAGCAAATGTCACACTGTGACATAAATGTTATAAGGCATTTCTTGTAACAAATCCGTAACAATTATAGAACATTGCTGTAACAATTATAGATATTGGTGATATTATAATCTCGTAGTATAGGCTACGTAGCGAATATGTATAATGTGTGACATAAATGTAACAAGTCATTTCTTGTAACAAATCCGCAACATATACGTATCATATATTACGAGAAATGTCCTCAATCATTTTAAGGTTATGTCGATTAAGGAACGTAAACAATATGTGAGTGTAAAGTACAAGGAGGTGATATCGAATAATCCAGCGTCATACAGTATAAACCAGAATAATACAGCATACATTGCAAGAGGTAAGTTTAATGTGATCCCTTTATTTAAAAGAAAAAAATTAGTTATATGGGTATTTGCCGTGATGGAAAAACACCCAGGAATTTCCCTTACTCGGTTTATAACCTTATTCGCGTTGCACGTTCGCTTAATTTCTCTTTGCCCTTTCTTTCTGTGTTGCAGGCCTGTTTTGAAATTGATAGCCTCCCTGGTGGAACTGTCTGCTCACATTTTGTGAGAATTGGACATATTTTCTCAGTTTTTTTCCAAGATTCTGACAGAAATTGATAAATTTTGTAAAAAATGTGTAAGAAATTAACAAAAACTGCCCAGTTATGTAACTATTTGACCAGGAATTGGGACCGAAAGCAATATTTTGTCAGTAAATGTCAAACAATAAATAATCATTTTTTATAATTTTATGTCAAATACTGAAGATTATGTTCGTCAGTTTTTGATATATTAGGAAATTTTTTGTTGTGACCCTGGTGGAACCTTCTGGTCACATTTTGTGAGAATTGAACATATTTGTTGAGATTTTTTCAAATATTTCAACGGAAATTGATCAATTTTGTAAAAAATTGGTAAGAAATTAACAAGAAATGCCCAGTTATGTAGCTAGATGACCAGCAATTGGAACCAAAAGCCCATATTTTCTTAGTAAATGTCAAATATGGGCTTTTAGTTCCAATTCCTGGTCGTCTAGCTACATAACTGGGCAATTTTTGTTAATTTCTTACACATTTTTTTCAAAATTTATCAATTCCTGTTCAAATCTTGAAAAAAATTTGAACAAATATGTTCAAATCTCACAAAATGGGATCTTTCCAAGATTTAACGCCGTGCTAAAACGGAATTTGGCCATGATGGTCATCTTTGTTTTTGATTTGCAATCTTTTTCCTAAATAAAGTTTTTCGATTTTTTCACATTTCTTCTTTTTCGAAAATTGACTCGAATTGTTCAGTTTTTAGTTTTTCGTCAGGTTTCGAAAAAATTGACCGATTTCCGTTCAAATCTTGAAAAAAAATCTGAACAAATATGTTCAATTCTCACAAAATGTGACCAGAAGGTTCCGCTAACAAAAAATTTTATAATAGTATATCAAAAACTGACAAACATAATCTTCAGTATTTGACATAAAATTCTAAAAAATTAGTTCCAATTCACGCCCATCTAACTCCATAACTGGGCAATTTTTGTTGATTTCTTACACATTTTTTACAAAATTGATCCATTTCTGTTCAAATCTTGGAAAAAATCTGAACAAATATGTTCAAATCTCACAAAATGTGACCAGACAGTTCCACCAGGGAAATGTCAAATAAATAATCATTTTATATAATTTTATATCAAATACTGAAGATTATGTTCAAATGTTGAAGGTGCAATAATTTGTACGAATTTATCATATTCGATATGTTCTGCTATTTTTTATCAATTTTTAAAAAAAGTTCCAATTGATTCATAATAAATATGAAAAAAATACTACAAATAAAATGTTTTTTATTTGTAATTCTGCAAGCACCTACTGAATATTCAAACATTCCTATAAAAAGTAAAATTACTTAATAACAATAAAATAACAGTGATATACTGGCATTAGAACACAAAATGCATGATCACTTTGCAACTATATATGTGATAATGCATAATTTAAAATTACTTATCAGAATATCATATTAATTGTCATTTGATATGATTACTGATCATTACAATGAATGTCAGTAAGTATCATAAAAAATTAGAAATGTATTTCTCAAATTATGACATATTTTTATACTATTTATTTGGTTATATCAATAACAAGACGTTTTATGAAAGATAGCTATTCCCAAAATATATAGTAAAATGTCATAATATGTTCGATTATATTTGAGATTATATTGCATTTTTTGCCGTTGTCTGCGAGATTATATTATATTATGTAATTTTGTTCAGCACAGAATTGATCCAAATATGAAAATTTCTCATAAAAATGTTTAACATTTTTTGAGAATTATTGACACTTTTCATACTAATTCTGATAAAATAATACAGTATCTGTTCATTTATATCATTTATTTCTTGATCTATAGTAATAATTTTTGTTAAAAATTGTCAATATTTTTTATCAAAAGGTGCAATAATCTGTACGAATTTATCATATTCGATATATTCTGCCATTTTTTATCAATTTTTAAAATAAAGTTCCACCAGGGCTATTTTCAATTTTCCAGGCGTTGTCCTGGTCACAATTTTGACTTTAATCAAAATTTGCCGCGCTCATCCCATAATAAAAAGTGTTACGAAGGAAATGAGACGTCGTAGAATAAAATCTATCTAGCAATTCTTTCTGAATCATGCGCAGAGTGTAAGAACCCAGTTTTGAGTTTTGACACTCTGTGTAAAAACCTAGCTTTGAGTTTTTACACTCTGCGGCTGATTCAGAAAGAATTGATAGACAGATTTTGTTCTACGACGTCTCATTTCCTTCGTAACTCATTTTCCCATGGGATGAGCACGGCACATTTTTTTTGCTCTTTATTTCAGAGTTGCAGGCCTGCTTTGAAATTGTTAGCCTATTTTGAACTTTCCAGGCATTGTCCTGGTCACAATTTTGACTTTAATCAAAATGTGCCACGCTCATCCCATAGGAAAAAGTGTTACGAAGGAAATGAGACGTCGTAGAAGAAAATCTATCTAGCAATTCTTTCGGAATCATGCGCAGAGTGTAAGAACCCAGTTTTGAGTTTTTACACTGTGTAAAAACCTAGCTTTGAGTTTTTACACTCTGCGCATGATTCAGAAAGAATTGATAGACAGATTTTGTTCTACGACGTCTCATTTCCTTCGTAACTCGTTTTCCCATGAGATGAGCACGGCATATGTTTTTTGCTCTTTATTTCAGAGTTGCAGGCCTGCTTTGAAATTGTTAGCCTATTTTGAACTTTCCAGACATTGTCCTGGTCACAATTTTGACTTTAATCAAAATGTGCCGCGCTCATCCCATAGGAAAAAGTGTTACGAAGGAAATGAGACGTCGTAGAACAAAATCTATCCAGCAATTCTTTCGGCATCATGCGCAGAGTGTAAGAACCCAGTTTTGAGTTTTTACACTCTGTGTAAAAACCTAGCTTTGAGTTTTTATACTCTGCGCATGATTCAGAAAGAATTGATAGACAGATTTTGTTCTACGACGTCTCATTTCCTTCGTAACTCATTTTCCCATGAGATGAGCATGACACATGTTTTCTGCTCTTTATTTCAGAGTTGCAGGCCTGCTTTGAAATTGTTAGCCTATTTTGAACTTTCCAGGCATTGTCCTGGTCACAATTTTATCTTTAATCAAAATGTGCCACGCTCATCCCGTGGGAAAAAGTTTACAAAGGAAATGAGACGTTGCCAGCAGTTTATCAGCGTAGAGTATAAAAACTCAAAACTAGGCTTTTCAGGACACCGGTGCACCTTGAGTGTTCTAACTAGTCCCAAAAAATTGTTCATTTGGTACCTCAAATGGTGGACGATACATCATATTTGTAGGTATTCTACAAAAATTATAAATTATAATTAAAATGTACTTTTCAAATGTTAAAATAAAAATAAAATTCCAACCTAATATGTAGGTTGGAAATACATAAATTTCTTGTAATTTGTTGATAAAATATGTATATACGTAAATTACCTGTAACCACGAAATCACATTGACATCATTGTTACGAGTATTATGCACCAGGGTTACGTTTCGTTTCGTAGGAGTTACATCAATGACCTGAGTTTGTTACAACTATGATCTGAGTTTGTTACATCTATTATCTGAGTTTGTTATGGCTATGTGATGAGTTTGTTACATCTATGAGCTGAATATGTTACATCTTGGGTATGAGTTTATTTCATTATTATTCCTTGTAGATGTTTCGTATCTGTGACTTGTTTATAGGATGACATATTTGAGAACAAACTCTGCTTCATTCACGGAGTTTGTGACATAAATGTTATGTCCAATGTAACACACGTTACGTAACATTTTCGTAACTATTTCGGAACTGTGTTTGCTGGGATTGATCTTTGAGTAATTGGCAAGTATCTGATTCAAGCTGTCCAATTTTCACCAAATAAGGACAATTGTTTGTTAATAATAATAATATTCACTTCAAAATGTTATTTCAAAGTCTTGATTAAATTTTCAAATAGAAAGATTAAAAATTGTTGAAGTTATGCCGCGTGCCGTATGATTCGATATGCCGCGGCCGGGAGAGAATTGCTACAGTGTCACCATTTTGTAATATTTTCCTATGCAATTTTCATATAATATATTTAAATATATGCTCAATAATTACCCCAAGTTTTGCTTTTTTATCGCCTTTTTTCCGCCTGAAAAAATTGTAAAAAAAAATGTCAGGCGCTTACAGTGGTGTTGTCTCTTAAACCGAAAAAAACAGTTTTTAATTTTTTCCATAATGTTGCACCAACTCAAAAGAATTAAAAAATTCCTGAACATAGAGGAGTATAAAAGACGTTTTTTGTTAATATTTGGTGATTGCATGTTTTAAAAAACGTAGTTCAAAAAATTATTTTAGTTTTATTATTTTTTTTTTTAATTGGTTTTAATTTTGGGAATCATATCAAAAATATTTTTGTATGTCTCTTACTTTTAAGTATTTGGGAAAAAAAATCGTTAATTCGAAAAAATTCGATAATTTTCATTTTTACTATTGAAAAAAAAAATAAAAACGAAAAAAGCGTCCTTTGTGAATATCTCGAAAACTGCTGAAAATTGAGAGTTGAAATTTGGGGTGAATTGGTTTTATTAGGTACCCAAATGATTCCCAAAGTGTCGATAGAAAACGCCGTGGGGGCAGATTCAGCATGCTTATCCGGCTATGCCCTTTGAAAAAAAAAATTCTTTTGACCATGTCTGCTATATTTGCAATAGATTATGATTCCAAAACGATAAAAAAATTGTACAAAAAATAACTACGAATTGCTACAACAAGAATTTCCGCTAATCGACAGAACGAAATTCAAAGCATGTCAATGTTGTTTTTCTGCATTGACCCGAAACAAAATTCCATCATATTCAACGTCAAGTGGATTTTAATATCCATATAATGTAAAATTTCTCATCTAATATCATACCTGCATTTTTACTCTTCTTAATAATTAGCTCTTGGTTGATACAAAAAATTGAAAGTAATTCACCTCTATCTCCACATCCCTGATGAAAAAGTATTAATTTGCATTTAACCTCTCTATTTGGTAGTATTGAAAATATTTCATTTAAACAATATCTAGATAAATATTTGCGTCAAGATTGGATTTTGTAAATACTTTTTTTTAATCACCGATAAAAGCAAGAAATTTCACTTCTAGCGGGCGTGGCCTCTACGCACAACGATTTTTTTTTAAATCAGCAAGAGTTTGGATTTGGCGTAAACAAGTAGGTTTTTCATTGCATACAGAAAATTTGTGATACGATTGCAATCATAAATTTCATTTCATTTTTTTGCAGACATTATCCATATCTACCGTTGGACGATGAATTCAGAAAACGACGCATTAATTCATTATGAAAGAGTAAACATAGGGTAAACTGAGTACAGTTGTGCCAGCGCACGGTTGTGACCATCGTCAATATTGGCGAACTATAAAAAAAATTGGGAGGGTGCAAGAGGAGAGATAAGCGGTGTGCCATCCTGAACGGTATCCAGACAAGACGTCCCGGAAAAAACATCCCACGATAAAACATCCCAAGAAATAATATCCTCACGAAGAAACATCCAAAAAAGTAATATCCTTACGACAAAACATTCAAAACAAAAATGTCCCCACGACAAAATATCCCCGACAGAACATCCCAAAATCGACAAGAATTTTTTTTCCCGCGATGATCAGCTTTATCATGTCACTATCAATGATAATTCGTCGGGGGAGGCTGAAATTTTTCATAATCTTTTTTATGAACCAATAAATGCTGAAACAGCCATCTCTTAAATCGGGTCGGCTGGGAAATTTTGTTTTCGCTATGAACGCTCATATTAAATTATAACGGGTGATATTCAATTGGAGGAAGCTGAAATTTTTGACTACATTTTTTACTAAATTTTTTCTTTCGCCACGTCTTTATTAATTTAGTTATAAATTATTACATTCAGGCAGTTGAAGACGAAATTTGCTACCAGAATGGATATCCCCGTTGCGAAATTTCTGTGGTTGGTGCTGTTTGAAACCTCACATGCAGAGTTTCTTGGAATTGAATGAAATGAATAGAATAAAAAGTTGAGTATTATCGTACGATTTTGTTGTGGGATGTTTTGTCGCGTGATTTTTTTGTGTGATGTTTTATCGCAGGATTTTTTTGTTGAATTAAAAAAATAAATTACTGTATTATGAATCTCACAAGTACCTAATCGATTTTATGGAGCTCTAAAAATGTTCCTTAGATACTTTTTCATTAGTTCTTAAGTTTTCGTCAAAATCTGTATTGTAATGATTGTGAATTTAATATTTATAGACGAAAAAAACAGTGAAACCCATAAAGGCCCATGTTAATTGTAGGAATTACATTTTTATCTATTTCTCACGAACTCCGTATCCTCAGGTCTTGAAATTTTAACAGATGACTTTTTAGATACTAATAACTATATTCTGATTTTTTATCAACATCTGTATAGAAGATCGTGTACTAGATGGACCTTCTTAAAAGACGTGGTAGCGTCTCGGACAAATCCATTTACCATAACAAAAAAAGACGTTTTATGTCCATGAAGTTTTTGTCACACTTTATTTATATTGTTATATTAAGTATATTTCCTATAAATGTATATCTAAGTTCTAAGTTCATGTTAAAGTGAAATTCGCCCCACCGCTGGATGGCAGAGCATGAAAATCCGGGCCCGTTATCCGTTTAGTGATATATCTATATTAGCGTGATTTTTTTTCTCACTCCCCGTCCAAAATTTTGTTGAATATGTCTAAAAAGAAACTCCCTGAAAGTTACAGCTGTTATTATTAATATTAAGTACTTTCTCTTCGCGCGAAAAAAATTTCCATAAAAAAATACACGTAATTCAAAAATTTTTGTATTTAAAATTCTATAACTCAGCTGCTTTTAATGCTATCACATTATTGTCACGTAGAGCAATTTTCAAGATCCCAGTATTTCTTTGCTCTGGAGCCTAAAACTGAGAATTTTTGCAATCGAACAATCCACACATCGGAAAATCCATTTCTGCAATACAGATTCCACCTGATAATAAAACTGTAATTTTTGTTGCGCTATCGAAATTTTCCGAGTTTAAGGTCCTAGATTAATATGACCGTAATGACATCCTAAAATTTCAGCCTATCTGGTAGAATAATTTGGAAATGTCATTTGTTCGAAAATTCGAGTCTGCTACGAAGGTAAAACAGGTCTTTCACATCCTCTCCATGTACAATTGAAAAAGCATGCATGTTGAGCGATTGATGCGTGTTGCTCTTTGCCCGAAAGCCATGATTCGTCGAACAGGAGCCACGGTTTTGAGTGAAAATATCGAGCGAGTTGCAGAGTCAAGGCAGTTTTTTCTAAGTCCGTTGGATCTCGGGCAGATCAACGGAGCATAGACGAATTATTTAAGTGAGATGTTTAGAGTTTGAAATCAACGAGACGACTGATTATTCATATTTTTGAGCGCTCCTCGTTGACGTCAAGGAGCGGCACAAACTATAGTGAAGGAAGGTGATTGGTTAAGGAAATTAAGGGTAGGAAGAAAAATAGAAGGAAGGGAGAGTTTTTCGATTGGTGGAAAATTAGGAAAAATATGGAAATGATTTTTCGCGATGACGCCCACCGCAAGGGACGCCGAGGATTGAGCGCGGAGCGCGGAAAAAAGGGTCAGAGGGTAATAAAAAGGATTAAGAATGCTCGCTCGCCGTCTCAGGGGACTGAGGAATATGGAATCGGTAATAAACAGGGAGAGGACAGAGTGATGCTGGAATTGAGGATTAGAAAATGAATGTTCGGAAAAATACAGATTCTTTTTGAATGGAAAAAAGGATGGATTAAGAGAGTGGGAAATTTCAATCGTGGAAAGGCCGAAAGAGGAAATAATGATGAAAAATGTGTTGCCTCCATTTTTGGTTCTTTTGAAACCGAGGCAAAGGACAGAAATAGTTTACGATAGGAAAATATTGGAAATGGCTGATTGCAGCGTTTCGTGAGATTGGCAGGATTAAGGGAAAGTCCGGTAATTTCTGTTTCTGTTCGAGAAACATCTGCCGTATAATAAAGATTTAAAATGTGAAAATAATATTTGGCTTATATACTACCATCGAGTCAAAAATGAAATAAAAATGAAAATATTATATGTAGAAAAATAATCCGTTGCTTCTTACGGGACGGAACAAGCGTGAAAGCTAAACAAAATTCCAAATTTCGAAAAAAAAATTTTTGAAATTTTGGAGTTTTTTTTTCCAGTAATTGGCAATTATAGAGGGTAGATTTAAGTTTCCAAACCCCACAGCTTACTTGGTGCATGATCTTTAGTTCCAGAGATATCGAAAATATAAAAAAAACACGAATTTTTGTTTAATCGCCGATGTCTCAGCGAAAAATCGTCGTAGCACAAAAAAAAACCAAATTGAAGCCAAAGAATCCAGCTAAACGATGCTGTTCGGGAATTGGCATTCCCTTGAGATAAATCACGGGTTCAAATATTCGCGGCCTCGGCTGAGAGCGCACGGACGGCCGTCGGCGTCGCCACGTTCCGGGCATACATTTCATGGGAGAGAGCGCATGATCAGACATGCTCTCGTCGATATCGGAATCAATTCACTAGTATTCATGCAGAACCCATAGTGCGACCACGTGTCAATTTGCACCTACAAAATCTACAATTTTCTTACTCGGGCTGCAACTTGCACATTTTTCCTTCTCCTCTGTACATCGGGACTAACAAAGTTCGTCTCTCGGGAAAATTACAAAAGCTTGGTTGGTGCTCTTGCAAGATTTACGCTCTTGCAAGCCGTCGAATCTCTGATCGCATGGTTGACGCCATCTTTTTTCACAACGGGATTCTTTCTTTTCTCTCGGGCTTTCAAACTATCATCATCATTGCTTCAAGAAAACTAACTACTACCGGATTATCATTTCTGCTTTGAATTATCAACGTATTTTTGTATCGAGTGACATGAGAAAAAATATAATTTGTTAACTACCCATAAATCGCAACCAACGTGTGAAAAAATTTATTACGTTTCCACCTACACCAGACACCGGAAAAAACATTTGGTCCTTCGAGCCGGATCTGGTGGCTCGTGGGTTGGATAGTGAGTGTTATCAGCATATCGTGAGGGAAAGCGAGGCTATCGTGGGCATTGCTGGAGAAGCCGGGTACTCGCCGCCATTTTTTTCGTCGTGTTCTTCTCCGGCTTCTTGCCTACGTCACGGAAGACTTGCGCGCGTATCGTTCCACGCGAGTCGGGACTCGGGCATTGGTGCACGCTACTGGAAAGTGACTCGCGAGCCGTCATTGGTGAACGGGCTCTCGCGGCTCGCTGAGATTATCGGGCGGGACTCAGCAGCGTAAACGGGTGTGCAGCGTGATTTCGCTCATCGCAAGGCTTTACGGGAATCCACAATTGTGTCATTGGGTTTTGTTTCGCGCCATCTTGATTTTAGATTCATACAAGTGCACTTGTGCGGTTTTTTTCGGGAGCGTTAACCACTTTTCGGGAATTTGTGCGCGCTTACGTGCGCTTACTTGCGTTTTTTTTTCGCGCTTTGCGGGAATTTGTGCGCGCTGACCAGCGCTCCTTCGCGCTTTTGGGAACTTGTGCGCACTTACGTGCGCTTACTTGAGTTTCTTCGCGGTTTCGGGAATTCGTGCGCGCTGACTTGCACTTCTTCGCGCTTTTCGGGAATTTGTGCGCGCTTACGTGCGCTTACTTGCGTCTATTCGCGCTTTTCGGGAATTTGTGCGCGCTGACTTGCGCTTCTGCGCAGTTTTCGGGAACTTGTGCGTGCTTACGTGCGCTTACTTGCGTTTTTTTTCGCGCTTTGCGGGAATTTGTGCGCGCTGACCAGCGCTTCTTCGCGCTTTTGGGAACTTGTGCGCGCTTACGTGCGCTTACTTGAGTTTCTTCGCGGTTTCGGGAATTCGTGCGCACTGACTTGCACTTCTTCGCGCTTTTCGGGAATTTGTGCGCGCTGACTTGCGCTTCTTCGCAGTTTTCGGGAACTTGTGCGTGCTTACGTGCGCTTACTTGCGTTTTTTTTCGCGCTTTGCGGGAATTTGTGCGCGCTGACCAGCGCTTCTTCGCGTTTTTGGGAACTTGTGCGCGCTTACGTGCGCTTACTTGAGTTTCTTCGCGGTTTCAGGAATTCGTGCGCACTGACTTGCACTTCTTCGCGCTTTTCGGGAATTTGTGCGCGGTTACGTGCGCTTACTTGCGTTCATTCGCGCTTTTCGGGAATTTGTGCGCGCTTACGTGCGCTTACTTGCATCTTCTCGCGCTGTTCGGGAATTTGTGCCCGCTTGCGTGCGCCTACTTGCGTTATTCGCGCTTTTCGGGAATTTGTGCGCGCTGACTTGCGCTTCTTCGCGCTTTTCGGGAACTGGTGCGCGCTTACGTGCGCTTACTTGCGTTTTTTCGCGCTTTGCAGGAATTTGTGCGCGCTGACTTGCACTTCTTCGCGCTTTTTGGGAATTTGTGCGTGCTTACGTGCGCTTACTTGCGTTTATTCGCGCTTTTCGGGAACTTGTGCGTGCTTACGTGCGCTTACCTGCGTTTTTTCGCGGTTTTCGGGAGTTTGTGCGTGCTTACTTGCGTTTTTTTTCGCGCTTTTCGGTCTCTTGTTTACTCCTACTTGTGATTACTCGCGTTTTTCGAGAACCTTTCACGCTTTTGGCGTTTTTTACGGGAACCCTCGAGCTAAACGACTTCGATCGGGTTGCGTAAACGGTAGTTCGTTCGGGCGAATTGAGTGCGTCGTTCACTATGTCGGATCAGGAAGAGACTGCAGCCAAGGTTGATTCTAACCTTGGGAAGAACGCGCTTGAACTTGCAGCCGGGATTGATCCTTACTCGCAGTGGGTCGACCTTCCAACAGACGGCACGAAGCCCAAGCGGAAGATCGTGTCGCCGAGCCTCGGCGAGCGGGACAAATCACCAGTGGGTACTCGAGATCGGGCACCCCCCTCGGGCTCATTGATGCTCAAGGTCACAACACAAAAGTCACGGATCACACTGTTGAGATCAATCTTGGATCGCGTTACGACCACGGACGTTGCCTCCACCTCGCTCTCAGCTGTGGAGAATATGCGAGAGACGGCCAAGGATGTTTGGGCAAAATTTGCATCGGTTCATGATGCCATTACAGAGACATGCTCGCTTGAATTCCTGCAATCGGAGTACGTCGTCACGGATTGCTATACTGAGTGCTTCAATCTTCGCTCTGAAATCTATGAACGACTCGCAGCATAACAGGACCAGTTGCAACCGAGCTTGACCTCCAACGGGCAGCAACTTCCATCGGGAGGGGGTAGAGCTCACCTACCGAAGATATCTCTCCCCATCTTCACTGGAGCATACGCCGAGTGGTGCTCTTTCCGGGACCTATTTACCACACTAGTTCGGGAGAATTCGGAGATCAGCGACGTCGAACGGATGCACTATCTGCGCACCTCAACGTCGGGAGAAGCCGCGAAGCTGATCGCGAGTCTCGCCATTGAGGCAGACTCATTCGGGACCGCTTGGGAATCGTTGCTCGAGCGCTATGAAAACAAAAGGATCCTGGTGTCGGCACAACTGGAAAGCCTACTGGACACCACGGTCATTGCATCACGCTCTGCTCCAGCACTGCAGGCACTTATACATTCGATCACGGAGGCATGCAATTCCCTCAAGGCCTTGGGTGCACCCATTATTATTGGGACTGGGTCTTGGTTTACGCAATTGCGAGGCGACTTGACGCCGCTACACGTAAGGCATGGGAGCTGCACGTCGGCCAGTCGCAGGAGCCACCAGCACTCTCTCGTTTACGCACTTTCCTGGTAAATCGAGCTCGGGCGCTAGAGGTGGCAGAAGTAGGTAAGATAAAACCTTCAAACAATCCATCATCGGGGGCAAGGTCAAGGTCGACACCACGGGCGATGAGCGCCAAGGCATATGCCGCCACAACTACGTCATCCGCGTCAACGTGCTCACAGTGTCAGGGAGGACACTTCATTATGTCGTGCCCACAGTTTCGTCAGCTGACAAATGAGGCACGCCGGGAAGCGGTTGCAAAGCTTCGACTTTGCTACAATTGTCTAGGAAAACACAACGTCGGGGACTGCCAGGTATCAACAAGATGCAAGGAATGCGAGAGAAAGCATCACACCATGATCCACGTGGGGTGGTCAAAGTTCGGGAATCCCTCTTCATCCTCGGGAGCTGCTGCAATGTCGGGTTCAACGGAAGATCCGGCAACTACAAATCCGGGAACATCATCATCTGAGAACAGACAATGAGATACGGTGACATTGACTGGGGCAACAACGGGAACTACACGGCCGACGGTGCTGCTTGCTACGTTTTTGGCGCATCTGTCGATGCCAACCGGGTCCTCACATAGGGTTCGAATGCTCGTCGACACTGGGTCGGAGCTTTCCTTTATCTCTGCTAGACTCGTTCAACAGCTCAGGTTACATCGAGAGTCATCTACAGTCAACATTCTTGGGATCGGGGGTACGCCGTCGGGTCAAACTCGCGGCTTGGTCGACTGTACACTGCACTCGATTCATTCGAGCAACTTCATTCAAATAAAAGCTTACATTTTGCCCAAGTTAATGTCTATTCTACCGTCCTTTTCAATTTCCCATTTGCATTGGACCCACTTACAGGGTCTTACGCTTGTCGATCCGGAGTTTTCTTCACCGCGGGATGTCGACCTAATCTTGGGAGCCGATTCGTATGGGAAGTTCATCTTACCAGGAGTCCGACGAGGACCGCCTGGAACTCCTACAGCACAAAACACGTTATTCGGTTGGGTGGTTCTCGGGCCGGTGTCTGGATCCCAGGCGGCACCGGGATTGGTACACCATGTGGTGGTGGACCATGAGTTCTAAGAGTTGCAAAACCTTCTCTCGCAATTTTGGGTCCAAGAGGAGTCACAAGTCGACAAAGAAGCACACCTCTCGCCGGACGAGCAAGAGTGTGAATCACATTTTGTTTCCACGCATTCGCGTGACGAGTCAGGTCGGTACATTGTTCGGGCATCCCAAATCGGGGACTCGTATCGTACAGCCTCTGCGTGCTTGCAACGGTTACGTCGGAGACTTGAACGTGATGCGGTTTACAAGAAACTTTACGAAGACTTCCTCGGGGAATACGAGTCGCTACGACATATGGTGCGGGTCTCCCCTACGCCACCACTGCAGAACACGGTTTATTACCTCCCCCATCATGGGGTGTTGAAAGAGAGCAGTACAACTACGAAGTTACGAGTCGTTTTCAATGGCTCGGCGAACACGGATTCAGGCCTGTCGCTTAACGACATGTTACACACGGGCGCGAAAATTCAGCTAGACATCACGGACGTGCTGCTTTGGGTCCGACGACACCGCTTCGTCTTTGCAACAGACATCACGAAGATGTTTCGGCAAATTCAGGTTCATCGGGACGATTGGGACCTCCGACGAATCCTTTGGTACGACGGGCTTGGGAATATCGTTCCCTTCCAGCTGACGACAGTCACTTACGGGACGAGACCAGCGCCATTCCTCGCAGTTCGGGTTCTTTTTCAATTGGTTGAGGACGAAGGGGAAACTTATCCTGAAGCTATCGCACCTCTTACAAAGGGGCGATATGTCGACGACATTTTTGGGGGCGCTGACCACATTTTGGAGTTGACTACACAGGCGAGACAATTAATTGGAATTTGCACGGCGGGCGGCTTTCCACTGGCGAAATGGCAGTGCAACAATCGAGATTTTTGCAGCAAAATCGGCGTGACATCGGGCTCAGACACATCACGGGCAATCGAAGACGTCGGAACTAAAGTCCTCGGGTTATCGTGGTTGCCTGGCTCCGACGTATTCAAGTTTACTACCCTTCTTTACAATGAGAGTGCCGGGATCACAAAACGGGTCATTTTGTCGGAGATCGCGCAATTGTACGACCCATTGGGATTCCTTGCACCAGTCATCATTCGGGCTAAGGTACTACTGCAACGACTCTGGCTAGAAAAGTTGTCATGGGATGACGTGGTCTCTACCGAGGTCGCGAATTCTTGGGTTGCCTTCCGTCGTGAGCTAACTGATCTCGGGAACATTACGGTGCCGCGGTGGATCCGGATCTCCTCGGGTGCCTCGGTCGAAATACACGGGTTCGCGGATGCCTCTCAAATCGCCATGGGAGCGGTCGTTTTCGTGCGGGTCGGGCAGTGCTACCAGAGTCTCGATGGTATGTGCTAAAACAAAGGTTGCTCCGATAAAGCGCCTTACTATTCCTCGGTTGGAGCTTACGGCCGCATTACTGCTCGCTAAGCTCACGAGGTACGTTCAAACGGTGTTAGAACTTGCGAGCGCACCTGTCTTCCTATGGACAGATTCAATGGTTACACTTACGTGGGTTTCGAGTCATCCATCTCGTTGGAAAGACTTTGTTCAGAATCGGGTTACAGCCATACAAGAGCTTTTACCACAAGGACAATGGAGATTTACACCGGGCCGGGACAATCCTGCAGATTGTGCTTCGCGGGGGCTAACAATTCTTCAGCTCGAGCAATTTCAATCATGGTGGAACGGACCTCATTGGTTAGCCAAATCCTCAGCCCATTGGCCTATTCACTGCATCGGGACGGCGGATTCAGCGGCGCTCGAAGAGCGACCAGGTCTTACGTTCACCATCTCAACAAAACCTTCATCGATCTACGATCTAATTCATCGGTACTCGTCTTTCACACGGTTGTTGAGGATAACCTCCTTACTCTTCAAGGCCATTGCCAAGATGCGAGGGAAGGGACACGGGTTGTCGGGAACCTACATTTCACCGGGAGACCTGGAAAGTGCACGGACATATTGGGTAAAAGCTATTCAAGCGGAGTACTTTGAATCGGAATTGAAAACGCTTGCATCGGGACAAGTACTTGCACGATCACATCCGATCACGCGGCTTACGGGTTTCATCGACTGTAATGGGACCCTGAGAGTGGGAGGACGACTGAAGCACTCAGACTTACAACCTGATTGCATACATTTGGCCATTCTTCCTCGGGATTCTCCTCTCACGCGACTGGTTATCGCGGACGCTCACCAGCGCACGTTGCACGGGGGAGGGCAGGTGACTGGCGTATTTACGGAAGTGGTACTGGATTATCGGCGGACGTGCTCCAGTGCGCTCATGGGTGCTAAAATGTGTTCGCTGTGCACGGTTTCGGGCGGTAAAAGCACAGCAGCTCATGGGACAATTGCCGGTTGCTCGAGTCACCCCTTCGCGGGCGTTCTTGTTCTCGGGTGTAGATTATGCGGGGCCAGTATCTCTCAAAAGCTGGCGCGGGCGCGGGAATCGGGTACAAAAGGGTTGGCTGTGTGTCTTCGTTTGTCTTGCTACCTCAGCCTTGCATTTGGAGATTGTTACAGATCTATCAGCAGAAACATTCATCGCAGCATACCGGCGATTCATCGGGAGACGTGGCGTGTGCCACTCGCTCTACAGCGATTGCGGGACCAACTTTCAAGGCGCGAGTGCAGAACTGCGTAGACTGTTCAAGGCCGGGACTTGTGAGAATGAGCAAATCGCTCAGCTCCTTGCTAACGACGGGACAACCTGGGCCTTTAACCCACCGGGCGCACCACACATGGGCGGAAGATGGGAGGCGGCGGTGAAATCTGTCAAATTTCACCTTCGTCGAACCGTCGGGGAGTCGAACCTCACATTCGAGGAGCTTACAACTCTTCTTGTGCAAATTGAGGCCGTGCTCAATTCACGTCCGCTTGAGCCGATGTCAGAGGACCCTGAAGACCTCACCGCACTCACACCCAGGCATTTCCTCATCGGAGAAGCGCTAACGACGGTGCCAGAGCCTTCATATCGGGACATCAATCCGGGCCGATTGTCACGTTGGCAGTTCATTCAGTCGCGACTACAGCACTTCTGGGATCACTGGTCAGCAAGCTATCTGCAACGTCAACAAGCCATCTCCCAGTGGCACTACCCTTGCAACGAGATTCGAGTCGGGTCAATGGTGCTGCTGACCGACGGGAACTTGCCACCTGCAAAGTGGCCGCTCGCACGGGTCATTGAGCTACATCCTGGGACAGACGGGCTCACACGAGTCGTCTCCATCAAGACGGCTACTTCCATCCTCAAGCGACCAGTGGCCAAGCTGGTCGTCCTCCCCATTGGAACATCGGGATCACCAATCGACAGCACGGCTGCCGATGGCGGGCGGGATGTTCGGGAATTGGCATTCCCTTGAGATAAATCACGGGTTCAAATATTCGCGGCCTCGGCTGAGAGCGCACGGACGGCCGTCGGCGGCGCCACGTTCCGGGCATACATTTCATGGGAGAGAGCGCATGATCAGACATGCTCTCGTCGATATCGGGATCGATTCACTAGTATTCATGCAGAACCCATAGTGCGACCACGTGTCAATTTGCACCTACGAAATCTACAATTTTCTTACTCGGGCTGCAACTTGCATATTTTTCCTTCTCCTCTGTATATCGGGACTAACAAAGTTCGTCTCTCGGGAAAATTACAAAAGCTTGGTTGGTGCTCTTGCAAGATTTACGCTCTTGCAAGCCGTCGAATCTCTGATCGCATGGTTGACGCCATCTTTTTTCACAACGGGATTCTTTCTTTTCTCTCGGGCTTTCAAACTATCATCATCATTGCTTCAAGAAAACTAACTACTACCGGATTATCATTTCTGCTTCGAATTATCAACGTATTTTTGTATCGAGTAACATGAGAAAAAATATAATTTGTTAACTACCCATAAATCGCAACCCACGTGTGAAAAAATTTATTACGTTTCCACCTACACCAGACACCGGAAAAAACGGATGCATAGATTGTTTAAGCTCGAAACAATGTTTTGGAGCCCAACTACTATTTTGAAAAAAGCAAACATTTCGAGAAAATTTTTGCCGTGACATTTCTTTCGACTGCGTCGAGGGTGATGCCCGAAAGAATTTTTCAACTCAAGGTTCCGAAACTAGAAGATTCAAACTTCAAATTACTTCTTTTTAAAAAAATGTTCGACCAAAGTTAACAAAGTTACAGTCTTTGGAAAATCGCTGAAAAATCTCGCAATTTTTCTGTTCTGTTCCTTTAATTTTTAGACTGAGTGTACTTACCTGGGGCAGACAATCGAATACTTTTCAGCAAATTTTGTCTTTATATCTATATGGGTCTTTCCACACCGATTCGACCTGGGTCTGACCCTTCACCTCTCCGATCTTGTCCGAAATATTGTATGGTTTTGTAGTACCTCTGAAGAGCGCTCAGGATTTTTATCGAACGAATGGGCATACTTTGCGAAAAGTGGACAAATCACCCCCAAAAACACCAAAAACTATTTTAGACTAAACTAGGGATACTCTTGTAAATGTACTTGTCTCCAGTTTTTGTACACCATTTTTGGTGTTTTTGGGCGCACATACATTGTCCATTCGAGTATTCAAGGAATGATTCTCAACCGCACGAAAAGATTGAGATTTCCGAAGATTCACCTTTCGGGGATATAAAACAATGAAAGATAAATGCTTTCAATTAAGCTTTCGCAAATGACAAATTAATTATAATACATAATTACATTCTCGTGATTTAGATTTGATAATCATTCGTAAACAATATTTTGATTAATCGTTCCATTGAGATAGTTGTTACAGCTGTAAGTTTGCGAAAATAGTTTATAACCACAAATATTTCAAACAAGAACAATTCATTCATAAATGCAATTCATGTGCTGCTTCTAAAAAGCGAGTACGTCGCAATACGATTTGGTAAAATAAATTTAATATCAGCCTAAGTAGACGCATTGAAAATAATTAAGCAAAAACGCAATAAAATAAAATATATCTGTCTTACAAGTTTTATTGCAATAGTTTGCGAAAAATATTATCATACATAAAAATGACATCGTCAACAATAACGATTAATAATAATTGCAAAAAATGAAAAGAGAAAATTGATTAAGTACATAAAATGCACAGAGACAGATAATATTGCAATACGGTTTAGCATGATGAAGCTGGATTGCGAATTTTTTTATGACAAAGTAATGCATTAATCATTACTTTTTTAATGGTTAATGGTTAATGGATATTAGTCCTATTAACCATTTAATGTTAATGGTTAATGGTTAATGGAAATAATTTTCATTAACCATTAAAAGAGTAATGATTAATGCATTACTTTTTCATTTAAATTTTCGCAACCCTGCACTAGGGACATGCAAATAAAATCGGTATTTTTTTTGCGATTGGGTTTGATAGCTGTTAGTACTTGTCAAAAACTTGTCTCAAATCACTCGATATTTTTTTCGATTTTGACCAACGATCATGAAACATATAAGTATTCCTCATGGCCCTTTCCTTTTAACTCTGGGGAACGTGATTTAAATACAGTGTGCCCAGTGATGGTAGTTAAAAGTAAGTAAATTCTTGCTAAAGCTAACTGACACCGTTTGCCAAGATGATACTTGCAAAGTTCGTTGCTGAAACGAAACAAGTCAACTTTGCTACTGTTACTTACTGAACACTGACTAAGAAAATCGGTCAGAATGTCAATTACTACCATTTTAATTGAATGCAATGTCAATGGTGAATAGCAGAAATTTCCGTTAACCATTAGCATTATGGTTGATTGTAATAATTTTAATTTAACATTAACTCTTATATGTTTATACTAGAGGTTTTTATGGCTCGGGCGCTACGCGCCCTCCCGCGTAAAGGTTTAGGTTTGGGAGTTCGGATTTGAAGGTTTGGGCTCTCGATTCTTATACATGGTGGCGGTGGCGGCGGTGGCGGCGGCGGTGGTGGCGAAATATTTATATAATATAGATATATATATATATATATATATATAATACGTTTTTGTTATCTAACGTTGTATCGACTGCCAGGGTCATTAGCGAAGGTTATATATTAATGGAAATAATTTCCATTAACCACTAACATTTATGGAAATTATTTCTATTAATCAATAAGTGTTAATGGTTATTGGAAATGTAAATGCATTAAGAAAAGTAATGCATTATTTGCAACCCTATGATGAAGTCAATGTTGCAAAAAGAATCAACAATAAAATCAAGGGGAAGATTTAAATTAATTAACTACATAAATATTACATAATGTAAAAAGCCCGAATTGTAAAAATATCGTTTTTCTGGGAAGAATTAAATATTAGTTACAATTATTTTTTGTAACGAGGAGAATATAACGTGCGAGCAACTCGAATAATTTTTTTCGATTCTTTTTTGTGAGCTGAACGTACCACAAAAACACCTGTGAATAGAAGAAAAACAAAATTCCAGATATTATCGTCGAGAATAAATTAAATCAGTAGAGCGTGTTCGGATATAAAATAAACATAGATACAGAAATCAACACTGTATTTTGGCATAAAAAATCCCCACAGCGTGGTGGAGGAAAAAGCCGGGAGACTCAGTCACAAATACAGATCATAAATCGAAATACAAGCACAGGTTTAAATTAATGAATGTATAAATACAGACCTCAAAATATTGCAGCAGCAATCACCCAGCCAGCAAAGACTGTCATATTGATATTGACCAGAACGGCAAGAATAGTCTTTCAGAACTTCAAAGATTTTACAGGACAGTAATCAACTCACAGAATACAATTCCAGCACAGGGAGCAACAAGGTTGAGATCAGCTCAACTTCAAACTCTCGAAATACAGAATACAAGGCAGCGCAGAAAATAGAAACGTGTTGAGATCAGCTCAACTTCAAACTCGCGAAATACTGAATACAAGACAGTACAGGAAATAAAAGGGATGAGATCAGCTCAACGTCAAACTCGCGTCTGTATCTGTCGTACACAAGACAAAAGTCAACAAAAACACATAGCAACCACGTGTCATAAAAAAGTGAGCAACAGGACGTGGCTGCCATGAAATGTATTTAAATAAAACGCAAAATACGCAAACACCGGAAGATCCGAGAATAGGACGAATACACTGTCCATCTTCGTCGGACAGAAGCGAGAAAGAGCGACGTTCGAAGAATCATCTACAGGGTCATCACGTCCAATGGGGAACATAAGTATAAACTTTATGAGATAAAAATGTTACTCGCCCGATTCATCTTGTTAATTATTGGATTTATTTACGCTTTCTAACTATGGGCATTAAAATATTACAATATTTTAATAATATCAAATACATCCTCAAGGAAGAAAACATTAATGAATGAAGAAAAATAAAATTTTTTGTAAAGTAATAACTACACGACGATAATTGTCTGACAAATAATTCACTACGAGGTGAGCTTTTGTAATTATAACCCGAGAAAACTCAAAACTTAACATTGTATTGATTCGAACACTGGAACGAGATCAAGAGTTATTGTAACAGAGAAGCCTGAGCTTGGTCAATGTTGGTTTCGAGAGAAATGAGTCTAGCTGCCATTGACTCATGCGATGTTGATAGGTCGGAAACATCAACTCTAGTTTTAGCCAAATTGTGCTCAACTCCAGTAACAGTGTTTCTAATTGACTCAAGTTTCGTCCCCGTTGAGTCCTGGGTCTGCTGGATCATTTTGAGCTTGGCGTCGGTCAATGGACTCGTGCGTTAGATAAGCGTGATGATATCAGCGTGAGTAGTATCATTGGAGTGACTAGCTGCAGTTAAGGGAGCCGAATTAGCAGAAACGAGTATAGTGTCGAGGCGAAAGGCATTGGTAGCGAGTGATTTGCCCGGCGATGCTTCAGGCGTGCGTTGTGTCAGCAGAGATTTTTGCATAGAGCAGACATCGCATCTGAATGACACTGCGCCGAGAGTGTCGGATAAGTCGATAACGAATTGCGTTTCAGCGTACTTAGTGTGAAAAGTTTGGCCACAAAATCGCAATGCTTGCGCTACCTCTAGCGAGACGTCTGGTGCGAATGTTACAGCGAGAAGACATTGTAGCAGTGGGAAACGCTTTAATTATTCAAAGCGAGCTGAACCCTGATACTCGTAGCACTGGAGTAAAAGAGTCAAGAATAAAATAAGCGTTCTATGGAAAATCCGTTACACAGACGCAGCCCACTCGTATGGAGTGAGAGACTCCAAAATTCGAGCATGTGATTGTAGAGGATTAAAGATTCACATTGTCACGGCATACCTATGTATAATGTCCAATGATCACCGTTGGGGCATATGATTGTCGAGAATTAAACAGGGATTGCGAGCGAATCGCGAGCGAGCGGAAGAACAGGTAAAATCTCCGATCCTTGCGAGCTTTACTCGTTCAGTGAGCATGCTCGTACCGAGCAGGTAGCTATATAACTCGTTGGCGAGTTAATACCCCCGCGATATAACTCTTCGAAAGAACGGCAAACGAAACTCGGGAGACGATCCCCTCCTCGAACGAGCGCCAAGTCGGAAGGATCGGGCAGCTGGAAACGTTCAACGATTGAATCCCGGCGCTCTCGACAGGTAAAAGCTCTTCAAGGATCGGATCCCCACGATCTCGACGGAGTATAACTCCTCGAGGAGCAAGACCGCTCGCCAAGCGAAAGGGTCTCGCGAGGTCTTGAAAAAGTATTTAGAAGCTTTAAGTTTCAAGTTTTAAGATCTTTCAGCCAAAAAAAATTCGAAGCTATAGGTTTTAGATAATCCTGAGAAATAGTAAGACAAACCAATCTTTTTTTTTGGTGCAGTTACTTGGAAAAAATTTGTCCAGCTAAACTATTACATGAACCGAATAGCTTGTTTATTTAACTTGAATTTGCTTTTTGATGAGTCCTCGCTGTAACCGTTTTTCGCTGAGATATTGGACTTTTAATGAAAGAAGATCCTTTTGTATTCAACCATTGATATCTCAGCAACCAATGATCGCACATCAATCAGAAGGAGCGTCTCACAAACTTAAATTGATGCTCTGAAAAAATTGTCAATGGTTTTTTGCAAAAAACAATTTTCCCATTCTTGCCATGAATTTGAAAAAACAGGAGAAAAAGGCTATTTATTTTTTTTTTTTTGAAAATTAAAGGCAAAATTAAAAATATTAATAAAACGACTAATGTTGAGCGTAACTTTTACAGCTCAACATACCCACAAAGACACTGTAAAGTTTTAATTTGATCTATCGAATGTTTTTTTTTTGTTTCGAGTTTCAAGCAATCGAATTTTTGAAAAAAATTGAAGAATCATGTTTATTGCCCCTTAACACTTCGTTATCACCATTAAAATAAGAAAATATTTTTTTGAGCTTTTTTCACATTTTTATCGCAAACAACGCTTAAATTTATAGAAGAAAATAAAATTTACAAATTTTTGGAAAATTTGTTTGGAAATGTTTAGAAATTTTTGGAGAAACTCACTTCTTTGAAAATTGTTCAAAGGTAAAATTAAATTTAGAATAAATTTCCCTTTTATTTTTAGTTTCCGGAAAAATGTTAAAGCTTATTACTAAATATCGTGAAATCTTTCTTCAAAAAAACGTTCAAATTGCATTATCATAAATAACCTAATTTTTAAAAAAATGGCGGACAGTAGTGAATACATATTCACAATCTAATATACATATCTATTAGACCGTGAATAACTTTTGAAGGAGAGTGTTTATCGAAAAATCATGAGGAACGTTTTCTGTAGAGCGTTCAATTCCCTACAAGAACATGCATCCCTCGTTTTGGTATATTGACTTGAAGCCGAGGTGGAAAATTTCAAAGGTCGACATTTTTCCTGTGTCATTTGAATATAAAAAATAAATTTGCGACGAGAGACCTCTAAATATTAATATTCAGAACTCTGCTTTAAACAGGAATCTTTTTTTACTTCCCTGAAGGTAATTAATTGGAGATTGCGAATTAAAAAAATAGTCTCATTTTTTAAAAGCATAGTAACGATGAATACGGAGAGCAAAATTCTGATAAGGATCGAAACGTCTCGCCTCGTGAGAGGTTTCGATCCTCGGACTTAGTATACCTATATATATCTGTCTCGCTCCCTCGCTCTATATCTCTCTCTCTATATCTATATACATATATATCCACGCTCATTAATGTACACCCCGTGATAATATATATAGGTATAGACGTTGTAGCGATGACCGTACGGAGAGCAAAATTCAGGTAAGGATCGAAACCGCTCGACTCTCGACGAGTTTTACTCCTCGAGGAGTTATACTCCATCGAGCCCATGCGCATTCGATCCTCGATGATCAACACGTTCAATAAGTTCCGACGGGAGATCCTATTGACTCAGTATACCTATGTATGGGGGAAAACGCCTGTTTTTTTCACGGCGTGACCCCGACCCCTTTTGATTTGGCTGAAACTTTGCTTATTTCATCGTCTGATCCCAAAAACAACTCTTAAATTTTATTAGATTTTTTGGAGCCACCATAGCGGAAAACTAGACCATAGAATATTTCGACTTTGGAAAATATTTAATTTTCAATCGACGATATCTCTGTAGCGGTTGATCGTATCGAAAAGTATATAGGGGGCTTCTATTTTCGTTTTAAGTCTATCTTCAAATTGAAAAATTGTCTGATTTCTTTAAAGCAAATTCAAGCAGTCAAAATAATTTTCAAAAATTAAAATCACGATACCCAAAAACTGCCTCCTTCGAATTTTAAACAAAAATTCTCAAAAATACTACAATTCATTAACAACATTTTGAAAAAAAATCGGGATGGTATTGTCAGTGGTTCGCGAGATATTAATTTTTCAGTATTTTATTTATTTGTTGATTATCAATTTTTGTCTATCTGTTAATTAATTTGAGCTTCGGATAGTGTAAAAAGAATAGTAAAACAGAATAATGTAAATCAATAACCCATACACATGTTTTGGTAGAATATATTTTACTCGTATATTCAATTTAATACTTGTATAAATCACTCGTTTAATTTTTTTATCAATTTCAATTTCTTATATGTTAAAAGTATTTTATACTCGTATACACGTTTTTCATTCTCGTTTTTTTCTCGGATATTTAATTTTTTTAAATTATGCTATGTATCTCGCTTTCGACAGAATTCGACCATCTTTTAACAACAATGTTGCCGTCGTGTAGGGGAATTATGCAGTGATGCTTCTGAGTATTTTTTATTGATCGGGCAATTTTGAATCATCCATCCATTAAAAATTCCTTCGATTGTTCGTAATCACTCTTCTCACGGTAAACAATTTTGATCGACTGTACATTTTTTGAAGCCCATTCGTAGAGCTCTCGAGGTGTTGTAATTTGCTTGTCTGCTGGAAGTTGCAAGCTGGCTCGCGATGCAAGTCTTTTTATCGTTCCGCCTATTCTTTCGCAGGCACCTTTGCCATGTGCGGTAGCGAAGAAATGCCATTCGGCAGGAACTCCAAAATCCTCTTCGTGATAATACACATTGACAACATTTTTAAAATTCTTGAATTGCTGTGGTGCCCCATCGGAAGTGTACAAGATTTTTGACAAATTTTTTACGAGATCCTTCACGAAGTCGTTTATCACTTTAGAATGTTCGTAAACAGCGATGGCGTCATGATGCAAATAGTCCGATATCACAACTAAACTCTTGTGTTCTAAGCCGTCGCCATTATTATAATAAACAACAACGGGATAAATTGTTGCTTGACAATTGTTCCAATGGAATCCTGGAGCAGCATCTTGAACGACAAAAGCGTAGTTCTCTGCAAAGTCGCATGTCACGATACATTCTCCTTCTTGCAGATTACTCTTTTTCCACCGTAGGAAACTCGATTGCTGTTTCGCGATGAACGAGTGTGGCAATAGCACTGATGCTTGTTCACAAAATTTGTCGACGAATACTGCAGTAGAGTGGATGCGCGTTTCAAGAGTCGTACGTGGCTTGGCAATCCACTGTTTATACTTTATCTCGTGAATGCCATTATCAAGAAAAATCTGAAGCAGCAGCTCCTTCAAATTTTTTACCCCAGGGCATCGCTCACAAATACCCAGATTGCATTCCGGCTTAATGTCGTCACACGTTATGAACATGAGCACATCTTCGTAATTTCCAAAAGGGAAGTCGAGGCTCGTCGTCAGTGATGGCAAATTGCAACCTAATAAAATAGTGGTAAATATTTAATATTTACATAGAAAAAATCTGGTAGAAAGTCGTGAATTTGGTATGTTCTTTCCACGGAGAGATTTCATATTATTATCGCAAGGCTCAGTATGCAAAGATGCTCAAAATTGTAAATTTTAAAATAGAATGCAAATTCTTTCAATCAAACATACATATTCTAACGGATCAGGGATTTCATAGCAAAAAGAAAAAAAGTTCACAAAGTTTCATGAACTCATATTTCATGTACAGATATTACTTCACACTATCTTATTCATTCATTTTTTAGAACTTTTTCTTTAAAATCAATATTCTCCGTATCTTCAATGAGTCAAATTTTTTCCATTTTTAACTTATTACTTTGTACCTATAATTATTATGGAATAAAGTTTGTCGTTCGGACACCATTAGTCTTATGAAGTGTGCGAGACACCTCGACTGCAATTTTATAAGAAAATCTATTTACCGATCATCATCAGTTTCATGTTCTGATGTACGCTACACACACAAACGGTCGATGCGGTGTCTCCTGCCAACACGCAATGCTTTGGTCTCATTTCAATGAATTTAGTGAAGCCAATGGCTATTCCGGGATTTCTGTCTTTGAATGATCGATGCAGATCCGTGCTGTGTTCACTGCTGGATATGTAGAGAGGGGGAGGGGTAGTCAACATCAGCGCCAGCGAGTGAAGCCGGGTCCGACCTTGAGCACGCTAGCGAACGCGGCTTGACGACGACGCTCGTATATTATAAAACCATCAATCGCGAAAAAAATTAATATCTCGTGAACCGCTGAAAATACCATCCTGATTTTTTTCTTAAATGTTGGTAATGAATTGTAGTATTTTTGAGAATTTTTGTTTGAAATTCGAAGGGGGCAGTTTTTGGGTATCGTGATTTTAATTTTTAAAAATTATTTTAACTGCTTAAATTTGCTTTAAAAGAATCAGACAATTTTCTAATTTGAAGATAGACTCAAAACGAAAATAAAAGCCCCCCATATACTTTTCGATACGATCAACCGCTACAGAGATATCGTCGATTGAAAATTAAATATTTTCCAAAGTCAAAATATTCTATGGTCTAGTATTCCGCTATGGTGGCTCCAAAAAATCTAATAAAATTTGAGAGTTGTTTTTGGGATCAGACGATCAAATAAGCAAAGTTTCAGTCAAATTAAAAGGGGTCAGGGTCACGCCATGAAAAAAACAGGCGTTTTCCCCCATATATATATCTCTGTATACGTATATTAGACTGATTCAAAAAATTAGAGTTTCTTTTTTTTTAAATCCCCGATTAAATACTTTCGGGGAAGTGAAGAAGATGCCTGTTGAAAGCAGAGCTCCGAATGTTGATATATTTAGAAGTCCCTCGTAGCGAATTTATATTTTAGATTTAAATGACACAGGGAAAAAAAAATTCAAATTTTAAAATTTTTCATCTCGACTTCGTGTGAACTACTGTTGGTCATTTCTTTAAAAATCAGGTTATTTACGATAATACAATTCCAACTTTTTTTTCGAGAAAGATTTCACAATATTTAGTAATAAGTTTCAAAATTTTTCCGGAAACTAAAAAAAGGGAAATTTACTCAAAATTTAATTTTAACTTTGTATAACTTTCGAAGGAGTGAGTTTTTCAAAAAATATTCTGAGACCTTTTTTGTGAAGCGTTCTATTCCCTATAAGAATATGTATTGCAGATTTCGGTACAGGGAATTGAAGTCGAGGTATGACATTTCAAAGTATTAACATTTTTTTTTCCTGTATTATTTAAATGGAAATTCGTGATGAGAGATCTCAAAATATTAAGATTAAGATCTCTGCTTATATACGTATATATACGCCCGTTCATTCCTGTGCGCCCCGTGTTAATGTATATAGGTATAGGTATAGCAATGATGACCATACGGAGAGCAAAATTCAGGTAAGGTTCGAAACGTCTCGCCTCGTGAAAGGTTTCAATCCTTACACTCGGTATACCTATATATATCTCTGTCCCGCTCCCTTGCTCTATATCTCTCTCTCTATATCTATAAACATATATATCCACGCTTATTCCTGTACACCCCGTGATAATGAAATATAGGTATAGACATTGTAGCGATGACCGTGCGAAGAGCAAAATTCAGGTAAGGATCGAAACCACTCGACTCGTGACGAGTTTTACTCCTCGAGGAGTTATACTCCATCGAACCCATGCGCATTCGATCCTCGGCGATCAACCCGTTCAATGAGTTCTCACGGGAGATCCCATTGAATCAGTAAACCTATATATATCTCTCTGTATAGGTATATATTAGACTGATTCACGAAATTAGATTTTTTTTTTCAATCTCCGATTAAATACTTTCGGGGAAGTGAAAAAGATGCCTGTTGAAAGCAGAGGTCCGAATTTTGATATATTTAGAAGTCTCCCATCGTTAATTTGAATTTTAGATTCAAATGTTGCAGGAAAAGAAATTTCAAACTTTGAAATTTTTTACCTCGACTTCGTGTGAACTACTGTTGGTCATTTCTTTAAAAATTAGGTTATTTTCGATAATGCAATTCAAACTTTTTTTCAAGAAAGATTTTACGATATTTAGTAATAAGTTTCAAAATTTTTCCGGAAACTAAAAAAAGTGAAATATACTCAAAATTTAATTTTAACTTTGCATAACTTTCGAAAGAGTGAGTTTTTCAAAAAATCTTGAGAGACCTTTTTTGTAAAGCGTTCCATTTACTGTAAGAATATGTGTCGCAGATTTTGGTACAGGGACTTGAAGTCAAGGTATGTCATTTCGAAGTTTAAACATTTTTTTTCCTGTATTATTTAAATGGAAATTTCTGATGAGAGATCTCAAAATATCAATATTAAGATGAGCTCTGCTTATATATTATATATATATATATATAAGCAGAGTTCTCAATATTAATATTTTGAGATCTCTCATCGTGAATTATAATTTTCCATTTAAATAATACAGGAAAAAAAATTTCGAAATTTTATACCTCAGCTTTAAGTCAATATACGAAAATTTGGGATGCTTTTTTTTATGGAATGGAATGCCGTACAAAAGAGGTCTCAAGATTTTTCAAAAAAATCCTTCAAAAGTTATCCGAAATTATCCAATTATCCAATTTCAATGTCTATACCTATATATATTATCACGGGGTGTACAGGAATAAGCGTAGACGTATATGTATATAGATATATAGAGAGAGATATATAGAGCGAGGGAGCGAGACAGAGATATATATAGGTACACCGAGTGTGAGGATCGAAACCTTTCACGAGGCAAGACGTTTCGATCCTTACCTGAATTTTGCTCTCCGTATGGTCATCATTACTATACCTATATCTATATACATTAACACGGGGCGCCCAGGAATAAACGAGCGTATATATACATATACAGTGGGTCAAAAAAGTATTCGTACACTGCGTTTTTCGCCAATAACTTCATAGCTATATATGATATCGAATCCAAACCTATTTTGTTTAATACTCCATCAAGTATAGAGACAATCTGCAAATGAAGAATTTTCTCCTAGGAATAATAAAAGAATTATGCAAAAAAAACGAAAATTTTCGGGCAAAAAAAGTATTCGTACATTTACAATTGAGCTGCTAAACCTCGATACTGTCTCACGCATGGTATGAACTCTGTGTAAAATGTGAACAAATCTTTGTTCACACATTGGCTTTGACCTATTCTATGCGACAGTGGATCTTCAAGCTCTGGACAGACATGACGGCAATGAAAAGCGAAATATCAATATCCATGCGAGATAGAGTGATTTTTCTTCGGAAACGCGGTGAAAGTTACCGAAAAATTAGTAAAGAACTAAATCTAAGTTTCACAACAGTGCAGTATATAATTAAACAATACGAAACAACAAACAGCACCGAAAATACGCCACCAACCGGTCGTCCGAGAACGAGAACGTCGGAGTATCGTTAAAGAGGCTATAAAAAAACCGTTCACAAGTGCTCGCAGTTTGGCGAATGATCTCGCGTCAACATCAAATAAGATCGTCTGTCCCCAGACTATTCGAAACGTTTTGCATTCTGCCCAAATATATGGCAGAACTGCCCGGAAAAAACCATTAACTAATAATACAAATCGGGAAAAACGTTTGGGTTTCGCAAAAACCTATAGAAATAAATCTATCGGACCCGCAGATGTTAAATTTCGATTCACCCGAGAATACGACACGTTTCCGAAATTCTATAGATTTATTTCTGCAGGTTTTTGCGAAACCTAAACGTTTTTCTCGATTTGTATGATCAATTAATGGTTTTTTCCGGGCAGTTCTGCCGTATATTTGGGCAGAATGCAAAACGTTTCGAATAGTCTGGGGACAGACGACCTTCCCTAATGTTGACGCGAGATCATTCGCTAAACTGCGAGCACTTGTGAACGGTTTTTTTGTAACCTCTTTAACAATACTCCGACGCTCTCGATCTCGGTCGATCGGTTCGTGGCGTATTTTCGGTGCAGTTTGTAGTTTCGAATTTTTTTATTATATATTGCACTGTTGTAAAACTTAGATTTAGTTCTTTACTAATTTTTCGGCAACTTTCACCGCATTTCCGAAGAAAAATCACTCTATCTCGCATGGATATTGATATTTTGCTTTTCTTTGCCGTCATGTCTGTCCAGAGCTTGAAGATCCACTATCGCATAGAATAGATCAAGGCCAATGTGTAAACAAAGACTTGTTCACATTTTACGCAGAGTTCAGACCATGCGTGAGTCAGTATCGAGGTTTAGCAGCTCAATTGTAAATGTACGAATACTTTTTTGGCCCGAAAATTTTCGTTTTTTTTGCATAATTCTTTTATTATTCCTGGGAAAAAATTCTTTATTTGCAGATTATCTCTATACTTGATGGAGTATTAAACGAAATAGGTTTGGATTCGATATCATGTATACCTATGAAGTTATTGCCAAAAAACGCGGTGTACGAATACTTTTTTGACCCACTGTATAAGCAGCGATCTCAATATTAATATTTTGAGATTTCTCATCCCGAATTTCCATTTAAATAATACAGGAAAAAAATGTTTATACTTTGAAATGTCATACCTCGACTTCACGTTCTTGTACCAAAATCTGCGAAACATATTCTTATAGGGAATGAAACGCTTTACAGAAAAGGTCTCTCAAGATTTTTTTGAAAATCTCACTCCCCCGAAAGTTACGCAAAGTTAAAATTAAATTTAGAGTTAATTTCCCTTTTTTTTTAGTTTCCGGAAAAATGTTGAAATTTATTGCTAAACATCGTGAAATCTTTCTTGAAAAAAAAGTTTGAATTGCATTATCGTAAATAATCTAATTTTAAAAGAAATGACCAACAGTAGTTCACACAAAGTCGAGGTAAAAAATTTCAAAGTTTGAAATTTTTTTTCCTGCAACATTTAAATCTAAAATTTAAATTAACGACGGGAGACTTCTAAATATATCAACATTCGGAGCTCTGCTTTCAACAGGCATCTTTTTCACTTCCCCGAAAATATTTAATCGGAGATTTCAAAAAAAAAAACCTAATTTCGTGAATCAGTCTAATATATACGTATACAGAGAGATATATAGGTATACTGAGTCAATGGGATCCGCCATCGGAACTCATTGAACGTGTTGATCATCGAGGATCGAATGCGCATGGGCTCAATGGAGTATAACTCCTCGAGGAGTAAAACTCGTCGAGAGTCGAGTGGTTTCGATCCTTACCTGAATTTTGCTCTCCGTACGTCCATCGCTACAATGTCTATACCTATATATATTTTATCACGGGGTGTACATACGATGGATATATAGTATATAGATATAGAGTTTTAAGATTTAACGGTACTCAGAAAATTATGAAAAAATGTACACTACCCTTTTTCATATAATTCAATAATTTGACAAAATGTCAATTTTTTGGAGTGGACAACTTTTTCACCGTTCGAAATCGCACGGAATGCATTATATATATATTATATGAATATATGTGGCATTCCACGGTATTTCGATCAAAATCCAGAGATCGGCAGTAATAGAATTTTCAAGCGCATTTTCGGTAAATATTATCAATTTTTTGAAAATTGATAATTTTAAAATCCGAATTTTCAATTACCCGAAAATGGTTAATGGAAATAAAAAAATTTCAATTATCCAAATAATCGATAATTGGTCGAAAAATAATATCAATTATTCGCCAACGATTAATGGAAAAAAATAAATTCCCAATTATCTCAGTAATCGGTAATTGGTCAAAAAATAATATCAATTAATCAGAAAACGTGTAATTGGTTTGAAAATATTTCCAATTATCCGAATGATCGGCAATTGGTAAAATGAAAATATCAATTAATCAGGAAATGGGTAATTGGTTGGAAAATATTCTCAATTATCTGAATAATCACTAATTTGTCGAAAAATAATATGAATTTTCGGAAAAATTATTAATTGGTTTGAAAATATTATCAATTACCCAAATTGATCGAAAAATAATGTCGACTTTTCAGAAAAATGGGTATTTGGTTTGAAAATATTCTCAATTACCCGAATAATCGTCAATTGATCGAAAAATGATGTCGATTTTCCAGAAAAATGGGTAATTGGTTTGAAAATATTCTCAATTACCCAAATAATCGTCAATTGATCGAAAAATAATGTCGATTTTTCAGAAAAATGGGTAATTGGTTTGAAAATATTCTCAATTATCCGAATAATCGTCAATTGATCGAAAATAATGAAACACCAAGTAATTAACTTCTCGCTTTCTGAGATGTCCAGGTCGACCGCTACGTAGTTTTCAGTGTCCAGGTCGACAGCTTCGTAGTTTTCGGTGTCCAGGTCGACAGCTTCGTAGTTGTCGGTGTCCAGGTCGACCGCTGCGTAGTTGTCGACGTCCAGGTCGACCGCTACGTAGTTTTCGGTGTCCAGGTCGACAGCTTCGTAGTTTTCGGTGTCCAGGTCGACAGCTTCGTAGTTGTCGGTGTCCAGGTCGACCGCTGCGTAGTTGTCGACGTCCAGGTCGACCGCTATGTAGTTGTTGACGTCCAGGTCGACCGCTACGTAGTTTTCGGTGTCCAGGTCAACATCTTCGTAGTTGTCGGTGTCCAGGTCGACCGCAGCGTAGTTGTCGACGTCCAGGTCGACCGCTACGTAGTTGTCGGTGTCCAGGTCGACCGCTACGTAGTTTTCGGTGTCCAGGTCGACAGCTTCGTAGTTGTCGGTGTCCAGGTCGACCGCTACGTAGTTTTCGGTGTCCAGGTCGACAGCTTCGTAGTTTTCGGTGTCCAGGTCGACCGCTGCGTAGTTGTCTTCGTCCAGGTCGACCGCTACGTAGTTTTCGGTGTCCAGGTCGACCGCTGCGTAGTTGTCGACGTCCAGGTCGACCGCTACGTAGTTTTCGGTGTCCAGGTCGACCGCTGCGTAGTTGTTGACGTCCAGGTCGACCGCTATGTAGTTGTTGACGTCCAGGTCGACCGCTACGTAGTTTTCGGTGTCTAGGTCGACCGCGGCGTAGTTGTCGACGTCCAGGTCGACCGCTACGTAGTTGTCGGTGTCCAGGTCGACCGCTACGTAGTTTTCGGTGTCCAGGTCGACAGCTTCGTAGTTGTCAGTATCCAGGTCGACCGCTGCGTAGGTGTCGACGTCCGGGTCGACCGCTACGTGGTTTTTGGTGTCCAGGTCGATTGCTGCGTAGTTGTCGGCGTCCAGGTCGACAGCTTTGTAGTTTTTGGTGTCCAGGTCGACAGCTTCGTGATTTTCGGTGTCCAGGTCGACCACTGCGTATTTGTCGGCGTCAAGGTCGACTGCTACGTAGTTTTGATATCATAAACTTTACATCAGTTTAACATAAACTTGATAACATAAACTTGATAACATAAACTTGATATTAGTTTAATAAAATATCTTTTTTCTTTCTTCAGAAATTCTGTCTAATTAAATCATTTCTCAAAAAGAATGAATTTTCAACGAAATTTGATACGAAGTTGATATCAAATTGAATATTCATAAGTTATTCTATGATAAGTTATCCGTTTAGCTCAAATATTTAATTAGAAAGAATTTCTACAGAAAGAAAAAGGAATTATTATTGAATCCATTTTAAATTGAATATCAAGTCGATTCGAAAGTGGATTATAAGAAAATTGAAATTTAATATCAACTCAATCAAATTTTCAATTAGAGAGAATTTTTGAAAAAAGAAAGGACGAAAGGAGGATTCCATCAGATCATTAATTGAAGCAAATTTTTGGAAAAAAAAAGAAGAAACATTTTTATGAAAAAGATATTCATTTTGATATTGAATTTAATATTAATAAATTATTCTATGATAAGTTATTCTTTTTGAAAAATTATATCATCGACAACTACACAGCGGTCGACCTGGACACCGACAACTACGAAGCTGTCGACCTGAACACCGAAAACTACGTAGCGGTCGACCTGGACACCAAAAACTACGGGGCGTCGACCTGGACACCGACAACTACGTAGCGGTCGACCAGGATGACGACAACTACGCAGTGGTCGACCCGGACACCGACCACTACGAAGCTGTCGACCTGGACACCAAAAACTACGAAAAGAGGATTCCATCAAATCGTTAATTGAGGCGAATTTTTGAAAAAAAAGGAAGAAACATTTTTATGAAATAGATATTCATTTTGGTATTGAATTTGATATTAATAAATTATTCTATGATAAGTTATTCTTTTTGAAAAATTATATCATCGACAACTACACAGCGGTCGACCTGGACACCAACAACTACGAAGCTGTCGACCTGGACACCGAAAACTACGTAGCGGTCGACCTGGACACCAGAAACTACGGGGCGTCGACCTGGACAACGACAACTATGAAGCTGTCGATCTGGACACCGAAAACTACGTAGCGGTCGACCAGGACGACGACAACTACGCAGCGGTCGACCCGGACACCGACCACTACGAAGCTGTCGACCTGGACAGCGAAAACTACGTAGCGGTCGACCTGGACGTCGACAACTACGCCGCGGTTGACCTGGACACCGACAACTACGTAGCGGTCGACCTGGACGTCGACAACTACGCCGCGGTCGACCTGGACACCAAAAACCACAAAGCTGTCGACCTGGACACCGAAAACTACGTAGCGGTCGACCTGGACGTCGACAACTACAAAGCGGTCGACCTGGACACCGACAACTACGAAGCTGTCGACCTGGACACCGAAAACTACGAAGCTGTCGACCTGGACACCGAAAACTATGCAGCGGTCGGCCTGGACGTTGACAACTACGCAGCGGTCGACCTGGACATCGAAAAGTACGTAGTGGTTGACCTGGACGTCGACAACTACGCAGCGGTCGACCTGGACACCGACAACCGCGAAGCTGTCGACCTGGACACCGAAAACTACGGAGCGGTCGGCCTGGACGTCGACAACTACGCAGCAGTCGACCTGGACACCAACAACTACAAAGCTGTCGACCCGGACACCGAAAACTACGTAGCGGTCGACCTGGACGTCGACAACTATGCAGCGGTCGACCTGGACACCGACAACTACGAAGCTGTTGACCTGGACACCGAAAACTACGAAGCTGTCGACCTGGACACCGAAAACTACGTAGCGGTCGACCTGGACGTCGACAACTACGCAACGGTCGACCTGGACACCGAAAACTACGTAGCGGTCGACCTGGACGAAGACAACTACGCAGCGGTCGACCTGGACACCGAAAACTACGAAGCTGTCGACCTGGACACCAAAAACTACGTAGCGGTCGACCTGGACACCGACAACTACGAAGCTGTTGACCTGGATACCGAAAACTACGTAGCGGTCGACCTGGACGTCGACAACTACGCAGCGGTCGACCTGGACACCGACAACTACGAAGCTGTCGACCTGGACACCGAGACTACGAAGCTGTCGACCTGGACACCAAAAACTACGGGGCGGTCGACCTGGACACCAACAACCACGAAGCTGTCGACCTGGACACCGAAAACTACGTAGCGGTCGACCTGGACGTCGACAACTACGCAGCGGTCGACTTGGACACCGAAAACTACGTAGCGTTCGACCTGGACGTCGACAACTACGCAGCGGTCGACCTGGACACCGACAACTACGAAGCTGTTGACCTGGACACCGAAAACTACGTAGCGGTCGACCTGGACGTCGACAACTACAAAGTGGTCGACCTGGACACCGACAACTACGAAGCTGTCGACCTGGACACCAAAAACTACGAAGCTGTCGACCTGGACACCGAAAACTATGCAGCAGTCGACCTGGACGTCGACAACTACGCAGCGGTCGACCTGGACATCGAAAACTACGTAGTGGTTGACCCGGACGTCGACAACTACGCAGCGGTCGACCTGGACACCGACAACTACGAAGCTGTCGACCTGGACACCGAAAACTACGGAGCGGTCGGCCTGGACGTCGACAACTACGCAGCGGTCGACCTGGACACCGACAACTACAAAGCTGTCGACCCGGACACCGAAAACTACGTAGCGGTCGACCTGGACGTCGACAACTACGCAGCGGTTGACCTGGACACCGACAACTACGAAGCTGTTGACGTGGACACTGAAAACTACGAAGCTGTCGACCTGGACACCGAAAACTACGTAGCGGTCGACCTGGACGTCGACAACTACGCAACGGTCGACCTGGACACCGAAAACTACGTAGCGGTCGACCTGGACGAAGACAACTACGCAGCGGTCGACTTGGACACCGAAAACTACGGAGCTGTCGACCTGGACACCGAAAACTACGTAGCGGTCGACCTGGACACCGACAACTACGAAGCTGTTGACCTGGACACCGAAAACTACGTAGCGGTCGACCTGGACGTCGACAACTACGCAGCGGTCGACCTGGACACCGACAACTACGGAGCTGTCGACCTGGACACCGAAAACTACGAAGCTGTCGACCTGGACACCAAAAACTACGGGGCGGTCGACCTGGACACCGACAACAACGAAGCTGTCGACCTGGACACCGAAAACTACGTAGCGGTCGACCTGGACTTCGACAACTACGCAGCGGTCGACTTGGACACCGAAAACTACGTAGCGTTCGACCTGGACGTCGACAACTACGCAGCGGTCGACCTGGACACCGACAACTACGAAGCTGTTGACCTGGACACCGAAAACTACGTAGCGGTCAACCTGGACGTCGACAACTACGCAGCGGTCGACCTGGACACCGACAACTACGAAGCTGTCGACCTGGACACCGAAAACTACGTAGCGGTCGACCTGGACGTCGACAACTACGCAGCGGTCGACCTGGACACCGACAACTACGAAGCTGTCGACCTGGACACCGAAAACTACGAAGCTGTCGACCTGGACACCGAAAACTACGTAGCGGTCGACCTGGACGTCGACAACTACGCAGCGGTCGACCTGGACACCGAAAACTACGCAGCGGTCGACCTGGACACCGACAACTACGAAGCTGTCGACCTGGACACAGAAAACTACGTGGCGGTCGACCTGGACGCCGACATCTACGAAGCTCTCAACCTGGACTCCGAAAAATACGCAGCGGTCAACCTCGACATCTCAGAAAGCGAGAAGTTAATTACTTGGTGTTTCATTATTTTCGATCAATTGACGATTATTCGGGTAATTGAGAATATTTTCAAACCAATTACCCATTTTTCTGAAAAATCGACATTATTTTTCGATCAATTGACGATTATTTGGGTAATTGAGAATATTTTCAAACCAATTAATAATTTTTCTGAAAATTCATATTATTTTTCGACCAATTAGCGACTATTCAGATAATTGAGAATATTTTCCAACCAATTACCCATTTCCTGATTAATTGATATTTTTATTTTACCAATTGCCGATTATTCGGATAATTGGAAATATTTTCAAACCAATTACACATTTTCTGATTAATTGATATTATTTTTTGACCAATTACCGATTACTGAGATAATTGGGAATTTATTTTTTCCCATTAATCATTGGCGAATAATTGATATTATTTTTCGACCAATTATCGGTTATTTGGATAATTGAAAATACAATTTCGTATAATTTCAATTTTTCATCAATTGGTATTCCATCTTTTTCAATTAGCGATTTTTCGTCAATTGAAAAATGGAAAATGGTAATTTTTTTTTGCCGATCCCTGTCAAAATCTTAGCTTGATGATTTTGATTTTCCCCTCAATTTTTTATATAAATAAGGACATTAAAAAAAATTTTACCAAATATTCTTAGAATCTTTCAGTCACGCGTTTGTGGATTTATTTGTTTTTGATTTTTTGAACGGGACAACTTTGTAAAATCTGAAAAAATTCAGAAAAATCTAATAAAATATAACAAATTTTTTGGGCTTTGTTCCATAACGGAGCTTTCAATACTCTATGAGTCAAATAAAAAAAAAAATTCACTTATAGAATTTCAGAATCTCCATTTTGGAACAAAGCCCAAAAATTTTGTTATATTTTATTAGATTATTCTGAATTTCTCCAGATTTTACAAAGAGGTCTCTTAAAAAAAAAAAAATCCAAAGAACGCACGACCCAAAAATTCCGAAATACTTTGGAAAAAACGATTCCAATGTGTTTTTTTATATTAAAAATTTCGAGGAAAATCGAAATGATCTAGGCAAGATTTTGATCGGAATGTCGTGGAATGACACGACAAAATCTTGTTTCGATGATTTCGATTTTTCTCTTAATTTTTCATATAAAACAACACAAAAAAAAAAATTCCTGAATTTTTTCAGAATTTTTGGTCACGCGTTCTTTGGATTTTTTTTTAAGGGACCTCTTTGTAAAATCTGAAAAAATTCAGAACAATCTAATAAAATGTAACAAAACTTTTGGGCTTTGTTTCAAAATGGAGATTTCAAAACTCTATGAGTCAACTTTTTTTTTTAATTTTTTGAATTTGACTCATAGAGTATTGAAATCTCCGTTATGGATCAAAGCCCAAAAAATTTGTTATATTTTTCTAGATTTTTCTTCATTTTTTCAGATTTCACAAAGTTGTCGCGTTTTTTTCAAAAAAAAAATAATAAATCCAAAAAACGCGTGGCTGAAAAATTCTGAAAAAATTTGGGAATTTTTTTGAATGTCTTTATTTATATAAAAAGTTTAGAGGAAAATCGAAATCATCAAGGTAAGATTTTGATCGAAATACCGTCGAATGCCACATATATATACATAGATATATGTAATGATTTGTTGTTCCGGTTCACGAAAGCCCGGCTTGCGTTAGTGCTTACCTATCGACTGTATGTATCCTAGTTTTTCGTTACATTTATCACTTGTGATAATTGTCAAGCAAAAATCCGAATGAAAGAATAACAGGAAATGATAATTAAGAAAAACAACGAAATTAGAGGAAATAAATTACGACAATCCGCAATTAATCATGTTAACAAAAATTTGTATTTCAATACTCCTGTTCCCCATGAATTCAAAGATGAAAAAATAATTGTCGGCTTAAAATTAAAAAAAAAGATTGTCGCAACGTAATTAACTATTAACGGTTGCATGCACAAAAAAAATGAAGCGTTCAAAAACAATCCTCATTTCAATAGTAGAATATTTTTAAAAAAATATGTTTTCATTGAAAAGATTACATTAATCATAATATGTAATCTATGAGATTTTTGCGGTAACAATTTTTTAAAAGTTCAATGTTTTATTATTTCTCGTGAAAATGCCGTTTTAATATTTCATCCAATCGTCAGGATCGTACCTATATAATGTAACGCAAAACAAAGAGGGAAACATCCTATGCCCAACGAGATCGGGCCAGATAAAGATCGAAGCCCTCTTGCGTCGCTCGAGGTTTTGATCCTCGGCGAGTTTAACTGGAAGAGTTCTCGGACGTTTCGATCCTCATAGGATCGATCCGACGGACTCGAGACACCCAATAACTCGCGATAGGATGGAAACCTCGTCCGAGAACTATTTACTCGCTCGCGATACGATCCCCAAAAATAAATGTCTCCTCGACTCGCGAGGAGAGGGAAACTACCTGAGTCCCTTCGCGCTCCCTCTCCGATTCGATCGTCCCGGTATACCATAAAGTTCCTCTCGCGATACGAGCTACCCTTCGTATACCTGCAATGTGCTCGCTCAAGGATTGAATCCCCAATCGAGCAAAACGTTTCGCTCGCAACCCCTGGAATTAAAGCTCAACGAATTTCAAAGCACACCGTTTTAGTAAAGTGAGGTCGATGTCCGTAGTTCGTGGATGAGATTTAACCGCGGTAAAACAAAATACGTACACAAGGTCCAGCAGTCACTGACAGTACATTAGCACTCGCAAGCCAGCGCGCAGCGAGAGAAAATAGATGTGAGCAATCAAATTCATATGCATATACTAACACATAAACTTAAGGTCAAAACGCGGGAAAACAAAAGTCGTATACAGAGCAGTCTCAAGACAGTAGCGTTGACATTTGCAAGCCAGCGCGTGGCAAATGTAAGCACGTGCGAGCGTCCCAATTAGTGTGTATATGGAACATAACGCTAAACGTAATAGCGATACTGACAGGAGAGAGTATTGAGCAGAGTAAACGTTAACACACACATAAGTCCAGCGCGCGAAACGAAGGCTCGAAGGCCGAAAGTGGGACCCCCTTGGTTTGCCGAGCACAAGCCAATTATCACGCGAGGATAACGAAAATATCAAATAGGAGAAATAAAGTCACATAAAAGAACCACGACGTTAAATTTTCGGCCACTCACGTATTACTGTATTGCGAATTTTTTAAGATGTAGCTAAGAAAAAACTAAGCTTTCGTTAGGCAAGAAATGGAGTAAAAGTAGGAGCGAAGTGGCACACGTTACGTGACAAGCTCAGAGAGAGCTGTACAATTTGGTGAGGATCGATTTGCGCTCAAATCTGCCATGATAAACATAGCCAAAAGTAATGAGCTGCCCGACAGAGGAGATTTCTAACTTTTTTAACATCTACGAACTATACTGATCTACTAATAAAATTAGCTTTCCATTGAATCCACTTTTATGTTAATCCGTCCACACGATGCTGAGATATGCTGAAATCAGGCGAATGACTCTCCAATTTCATCATCGTGAAAACTGCTTCAACAATTCGTGTCACTTAATTGGCTAAATTTCCGTCACGCTTAATACAGAGTTTTATACCGTACAGGGTGTCCCGTTTTAATCTTACACGTGATTTATCTCTAAGGATACTGCTCCGATCAAAAATTGAGTACAATGAAACTTTCGGCGCTCAAAGAAAGACGTTAAAGAAAATGTTTTCCGGTGCAAAATTCAAAATGGTCGCGTTGAAATGGCCGACATGTTTAAAAAAAAATGGAAACATGATTTCTTCCGCCCAAAAAATTGTCAGGTAAAAACTGACGACTTTTGCAGAAACATTTTTTTGATACAGTCCATAATTAGATCCTCATTTATGACTATTTTAGCGTTATCCAGGATAAGGACGAAGTCGAGGAGATAAAGTCTTTAACATCCCAAGTGTAAGTGGGCATGCATGAATGCGTGACTGCGTGTGAAATACTCACAAGGATTAGGTTGCAGTCACTTCCGCAATATTTTTCGACTTCAAAAGACGCCTCGTCGTTATCTTAGATAACGCTCAAATAGTCAAGAATGGTGATCTTATTATGGACTGTATCAAAAAAATGTTCCTACAAAAGTTGTTAGTTTTGACCTGACAATTTTTTTGGTGAAAAAAATCATGTTTCCATTTTTAAAAAATTATAGCGGCCATCTTAAGGGCGTTATTTTAAACTTAGGACCAAAAAACATTTTTATTAACGTTCCCCTTTGAACACTTAAAGCTTCATTGCATTCAATTTTTAATCGGAGCAGTATTTTTCCTAATAAATAAGCTGAAGGATTAAAATGGGACACCCTGTATACTTATAGTTACGAGCGGTGGACATCGTCAGTAAATTTTCGCTGACGAATGAGATATCACGATTACCAAAGAGGCTGTGCACACCTCGAAGATGTGCAGCGGCTGGGCTTAGTCTTTCTGGTCTCGCGTCTCGATTTGCCGGAGTGCTTAACACCATTTTATTACTACAATTTTAATCGGTCTTCTCCTAAAACTTGACCAGTAGGGTCGAACTCCAATAAATCAATAGGGTTTTCATCGGGAACTTGATCAGTAGAATCCAACTCCAACAAAATTAAGAGTCGACCAGTATGGTCGAACTCTAATCAAAATTAAGTGCTCTCAGTTGCTCGACCAATAAGGCCGAGCTCAATTAACCAATTAACATTAACATCGGTATCAGGACTCGGTTTATAGTCACGGGTAAATAATAATAATTTAATAATAGGCGTACACGTGTAAATCGAAAATCTCTGAGCTGTTAACAATCATCTGCAGCTACACCTCTGGATCGTTAATCAAACATGTTTCTCACACCTCTGAAACGTCTCATTAATCGTGATTTCGTGACAATGAATCTTGACATTAATTAACGCTTAGTGAACCATTAACCCAAGTGCCTAAAACCGAGTTATGAGAAAAACCAATAACAATCTTCAAACAATCGCCGATCAAAAATTTCAAAAGTGTAAATCCGTATTCTTTTAGTTATATTTATATTTTAGTTATTGTTGAACGATAACTGGCACTGGTGATTTTGGAAAAAACCCGCTCCGCATCCACGCTACCAAGTTAAAATAAAACATAACAATTGAGAAATATAAAACAATTATAAATTCACACCAATTCCGCTCGTCCCGTTCCTATCCCTGATGGGCGCATTCCCGTTTAACCAGGAACGATACAATATTACCCTGGAACGTCATCAGTGGGTATTGAAAAAAAGAAAACAAAAAAATAAACCGACCCAGGATAAAATAAATTTAATGATAATAAAAATTATTACGAAAAATTGTAGTTGTGTCTGAAAAAAATAAAATATTAATTTCATTGAAAAACAGCATAATTTTTTAAACTGATTAGGGGGCGTCCATTAATTACGCGAGGCTATTTTTGCAATTTTTCGACCCCCTGCCCCCCTGGTGAGATTTGGTGAGATTTAGCTCGACCCCCTCCCCCCCCCCCTAATCTCACGTGAGATTTTTCAAAATGCGTATTTTTAGTGTAAATACGTTAATCTGTGCTTGATTGCGTTGTATTCAATTTCCTTTGGAGGGTAGTTGTGTATGGTTGTAATCTCTATGCCCAAGGGGTTTAAATCCAAACGAAAATTGTAAGACAAAGATTTTGGAAAACGATAGCCAATTATGAGCAAAAAAAGACGTTTTATGACCCCATGTAGTTGAAACTTGGAATTTCTCTAACGAATTTTTTTTTAACTCACAGAATGTGTATATATGATTGTAAACAAATGTCTGACGAAGTATGAATCCAATCAGACACCATTGGGGTTGCAATTTTGGCAAACAACACTGTTCAGAAAAGCGTGTAGTTGCCAGAGCTCCCGCGAGAGACCCTCAGTGAACGGTCAAGCTCTCCCTGGACTCTGCATTACCCGTAGCTCTCGCGACTCTATCCCCTCCAAACGGTGGCTCTCTCGCGGCGATCGATCATCGCCTCGTCACTTCGTTTTGGCAAGCCCTTTGATCATCATCGATTATCGGCCATTTTTCGACACGGTTCTTTTTCTTTCCATTCGCGAGCTCTTGGACGATTTACGACCGGCCAAGAGCGATAACGGTTCGGTTTCCTTCGATAACCTCACGGAAAAGCATTTTCTTCGATTCGGTGCGGTTAACTTCGAAAATTCGCGAGGAAAACTTTCCACGCAACACGTGGCGTCGAACGATCCGACCGCCATTTTCCGGCACCGCTTCGATTTCGCGTGATCATCGCCACGGCGAAACGATCGGTTTATTTGAAACACTGATTATACTCTTTTTTTGAATCGAATAATTATTTTTGAACTTTGAACCTTGTTAATAAAACCGAAATATTGTGTGCACGGGAGTGAGTTTTTTCATCGCCCGCAACGAACTTCCGGCCACTTCGATCCCTTCACTCTTCCGCCTTACTCGCCCAATTTCCCAACCAGGTCAATTCTGGCACTTTTTCGAACATGGTCCTTCGAGCCGGATCGGGAAATTGGTGAAGATTGCGAAAGTGCTTCAGTTCGCGAAAGAGAAAAGTGTGAGAGAGAACCGGCGTTCCGTTGTCCGACAACGTGCTCGTCGGGCTTCGTTATTTCGGTCTCTCTCGCTCACGTTCAGTGCGCATAAGTCTCTCTCACTTTCACGCGAGAGGAGAGTCCGGACGCCTCGAGAAATTTCTTCGTTGAGCGCGCGGGGATAGCATCGCGCTCTCGCGCGTGCCAAGAAAGCTATCGCTTCGTCCGCCTTGTGCGGATCTTTGCTTCTCGCTGGACATTCTCGTTCAACGAGTGTGTATGCGTATCTCGTGATTTTTGCATTTTTCGCGATCATCGTGAAGTTTCTGGACATTCGTTCGACGCGTCTCACGGACATTCTCGATATTCAAGTGTGGGTGCGCGTCACGTGATTCTTTGTGCGCTTCGGGATTTTCTTCGCGTTTAATTACGCAGTCTTCGGATACTTTCGGCGCACTTAGTATTTATTCGGATTTCCTTGCTACGCATCGCGTAACAAATTTCGTGAATCAAGTTTGTCCGCGTACTTCGTTTTCTTTCGGTTTTTTTGGGCTTTTCAAGTGCGCGTTACACGAACATTCTCGTCGCCGAGTATGTGCGCGTACTTCGTTCTTTTTTCGGTCTTGGTTTTCGTGCGCGTTACACGAACATTCTCGTCGCCGAGTGTGTGCGCGTACTTCGTTTTTTTTTCGGTTTTGGTTTTCGTGCGCGTTACACGAACATTCTCGTTGCCGAGTGTGTGCGCGTACTTCGTTTTTTTTTTGGTTTTTTGGGCTCTTCAAGTGCGTCACACGAACATTCTCGTCGCCGAGTGTGTGCGCGTACTTCGTTTTCTTTCGGTTTTGTTGGGCTTTTCAAGTGCGTCACACGAACTTTCTCGTTGCCGAGTGTGTGCGCGTACTTCGTTTTTTCGGTTTTTTTTGGGCTCTTCAAGTGCGTCACACGAACATTCTCGTCGCCGAGTGTGTGCGCGTACTTCGTTTTTTCGGTTTTTTTGGGCTTTTCAAGTGCGTCACACGAACATTCTCGTCGCCGAGTGTGTGCGCGTACTTCGTTATCGCTTCCATTATGACGACTAACGTCGCAAAGATGGAACGTCGAGTTACAGGGCTCCTCAGCACTTTCAAGTGCATCAAGGGCATCGCTGAGAAGTCTGCCTCCGCAACTCCTCAGACGATGTCCAAAACTCTGGCGTCGACTCGGCTGGACCTTCTTGAGGCCAATTGGACGCGGTTTCAGCACGAGCACGCCAGTTTACTCGACATGAACTGCGAGAATCTCGCCGAACATGAGTACTTCGTGGAGGGGGTCGAAGCGCAATGCCTAAGCGCTTACGAGAGCGCCAAGGTCAGCCTCCTCGTAATCAAGGAGCACTTCGAGCGAGTCGAACCCAGCGGGGCCAACCTCGCAGACGTTTCTGCCATCGGGCCATCCTCTATTCGGCGAACCCTTCCGGACATAAAACTTCCGGTCTTCGATGGAGATTTCCGAGCTTGTCGTTCCTTCCACGATCTCTTCGTCTCGATGGTTGGCAGCAATTCGGACATCACTTCCGTTGAGAAAATGCATTACCTGCGCACTTCTCTCAAGGGCGATGGTGCGCAACTGATTGCGAATTTTCTGGTCTCATCAGAGTCGTTTGCTTCAGCTTGGGACACCCTTCAGGAGAGGTATGAAAACAAGCGAATTTTAATCAACTCTCAGCTTGACAGACTCTTCGGTATTCCTCGGGTCACTTCACGGTCAGCCAAGGCGCTCAATAACCTCATTAACACCACGGCTGAGGTTCTTAACGCTCTTCGGGCGCTCGACGCTCCAGTAGATCACTGGGATCTGGTTTTGGTTCACTTCCTGGCGTCACGGCTTGACCAACACCTTCGAGAGCAGTGGGAGGTAAAATTGGGCGCTTCAACTGACCCTGCGACGTTCGCCCAGTTTCGGGCATTCCTCATAGCTCGTGCCAGAGCTCTTGAGAGTCTGGAGGCGCGGATGGCTGAGGCGCTACCACAGTCGGCCGCTTCAGCCCAAGGTTCTCGTGCCGTGGGAGCCAAGACATCTCGCCAAGCAGCCAGCGCGAGGGCCTATACTTCACGGGCTGAAGACTCCTCGGAAAGATCGGACAAGCCAGAGAAGCCCTCAGATCTGGACAAGAAGTCAGCGGCGGCGGTTCTCTCGAAGGGCCCTCTTCATCCGGCTGGATCGGCTACCCAGCAGTGCCACTTCTGCCTCAAGGCCCACTTCATCGCTTCATGCCCGCTCTTTAGGCAAAAGAGCGCCAAGGAGCGGCGCGAAGTAGCAGAGCAACGGCGGCGCTGCTACAACTGCCTCGGGCCGCATTCCGCTGTCAACTGCCGAGTCGACAAGCAGTGCTTCGAGTGTGGAGAGGAACACCACACCCTAATGCACGTGAGGTCCAAAAGGAATTTGGGCGCGTCAAACCGCCAGGCAGCCGCCTCGACGCCAACGGCAACATCGTCGCCAACCGAGCCTCAGGCTTGACTCCGCAAAGGTCACCATTGCGACTGAACTTCGAGTCCCTTCAACCTAGCTTTAATCGGTCTCACTTCTCTCGGCAATTCTTCAAATTCACCGGCACCACTTCGAAGCGCTTCGTCAGCTTCAACTTCGACGTCGGCGCATTCAGCGTCACGGCAGCGAGCTTTTCGACCTTCGGTCCTCTTGGCGACGAGTCAAGCCATGGCCTCTTCACCATCGGGCTCGTCACAACGGAAACGCCTCCTAATTGACCCTGGTGCTGAGTTGTCTTTCGTATCGGAGCGAATTGTGCAGCTTCTTTGCCTCAAGCGCGTGTCAGCCTCGCTGAATATTCTCGGCATTGGCAATCAATCAGCAGGTCGCACGCGGGGAGCTGTCACCTTCAGGATCTCTTCAATACACGATTCGGCTCTGTTCGTCAACGTCACAGCCTTTGTGCTAAAGGTCTTGACAGCGTCACTTCCGTCATTCTCGTTCAACGGGAAATGGGCACACCTTCAAAATCTTAACCTCGCCGACCCTGATTTTCAGACGCCAGGGCCGATTGACATTATCCTCGGAGCTGATTCATACGGCCTCCTCATCGAATCAGACGTGAAAAAGGGGCGACCAACTGACCCGATCGCTCAACGGACTCTTCTCGGGTGGATAGTACTCGGTCTGGTTGACGCTTCAACTTCAACCTCAGTTCGGGTTCAGCACGCCTCCGTCGAGAAGAATGTCGAGTCGCTTCTCTCAAAATTCTGGGAACAGGAGGAAATTCCGTCGGACTCAGCCCCTACATCTAAGCCCAAGGATTCCGACTGTGAGGAGCACTTCAAGGAAACACATTCACGAGACGAAGACGCCTCCGCCGAGTCCGCCTCCCCTTCAAAACTTCGTCGTCGTCTCTCGGGGATTCCTTCACGGCAGCTCGGCGCTCTCTGGTACAACTTCAGAAGCGGCTCTCACTTAACGCAAGTTATCGAGAGTTGTATCACGGCTTTCTTCAGGAGTACGAGACGTTGTCTCACATAGTACGAGCCTCCACGGGGCCAGCTTCAACTCCCGTGTATTATTTGCCTCATCACGGGGTCTTTCGGGCTCACAGCACCACCACCAAGCTTCGAGTGGTCTTCAACGGGTCGTGCAAGACGAGCAGTGGTGCCTCACTTAACGACCTCCTCTACACGGGCGCCAAACTTCAGCAGGACACTTCTGACGTACTTCTTTGGATCCGATGGCATCGCTTCATCTTCGCGACGGACATCACAAAGATGTACCGTCAAATCAACCTCCATTCGGATGATTGGAACCTTCAACGGATCCTGTGGGTTGATGAGCAGGAGCACATCATCCCCTTCTGCCTCACCACCGTCACGTACGGCCTCAGTTGCGCCCCGTTCTTGGCAATTCGAGTCATGCTGCAACTTGTCAAGGACGAAGGGCACAACTTTCCATTGGCGGTACTTCCGTTGACGAAGGGCAGGTACGTCGATGATATCTTCGGAGGTGCAGATTCAACAGCGGAACTTCAAGCATCCTCACTTCAACTTCAGGAGATCTGAAACCAAGGATGCTTTCCACTTCAAAAATGGTCGTCCAACTCCACGGAACTTCTTCAAAGGGTGAGCGATTCCACTTCAGAATCACACGCAGTCGTGATTCAACCAGAGGACTCCAGCGTCAAACTTCTTGGGCTCGTTTGGAACCCCTAAACCGACCACTTCAAGTTCACGCTTCAGCCGAACTTCAGTCAATCTGTGACAAAACGGACAATCCTCTCGGAAACGGCGCAACTATTTGATCCGTTGGGCTTCATTTCGCCAATTATCATCACGGCAAAGATGTTTCTTCGAGAGCTCTGGTTGGCAAAACTTCACTGGGACGACCCTCTTCCGGTTTCGCTTCAACAACGGTGGCTTCACTTCCGAGAGAACTTGGCGGATCTCTCGCTCATTTCTCTCCCTCGGTGGCTTCAACTAAAACCCTCGGCAACGGTTCAGCTTCACGGTTTTTCGGACACCTCGCAATTGGCCATGTCAGCCGTGGTTTACCTTCGTTCAACTTCAGATGATGGCTCTTCAACCATCACGCTGGTCGCTTCAAAGACGAAGGTTGCACCTCTCAAGCGACTGACAATTCCGCGGCTTGAGCTCACCGCTGCATTACTTCTTTCACGGCTGGTTCCGTACGTCCGGAAGACACTCGAACTTGGAAATGTTCCAGTGTTCCTTTGGACCGACTCGTCGGTAACCTCAACTTAGATCACGTCGCCTTCGGCTCGTTGGAAGGACTTTGTCCGAAATCAAGTTATTTCAATTCAAGAAATCACTCCGCAAGCGACGTGGCGCTTCATTTCAGGCAAGGAAAATCCCGCAGACTGTGCGTCTCCCGGAATGACACCTCGGCAACTTTTTCGGCATCCCCTCTGGTGGAATGGACCAACTTGGCTTTCGCAGCCTTGCACCAGTTGGCCTACTTCGTCGTTCGAGATCGTAACCGACTGCGACCTCGAACAGCGTCCAGGTCTCGCCTTTACTTCAACTTCAGGGGCTCTTCTACCAGCTTGGGACCTTCTGGAGCGATATTCGTCCCTAAATCGGCTACTTCGAATCATGGCCATTTGCAAAAGAGCTCTTGGCCGCTTCAGGCAAGTTCCACATACTTCACTGACCAACCCGATATCACCGGGAGCCCTGAAAGACGCAAAATTTTTCTGGATACGCCTCATCCAACAGTCGTACGTCACTGCTGAGCTACGGATAATTTCAAGCGAAGCGACACTTCAACGGAGCAATGCAATGGCCGCCCTCACACCTTTCGTCGACCAACCTGGAGTCCTTCGTGTGGGCAGACGCCTCAAGCATTCAGTCCTTCACTCCGAGGCGAAACATCCACCTGTCTTGCCTCGGAATTCACGGCTAACTACACTGATAATTCCAGATGCCCATCTCCGGACTCTTCATGTGCGGCACACAAGCAACACTGGCCTATCTCCGCAGATCGTACTGGATTTTGGGTGGTCGAGCGCCAGTACGATCATACATTCTTCGCTGCACCACTTGCGCACGGTTTCGAGGCCTCAGAGCTCAGCAGTTGATGGGGCAACTTCCCTCGCCACGAGTCACATCTTCACGTGCCTTCCTTCGTTCGGGCTTGGATTATGCTGGACCCTTCACGGTTAAGACTTGGCGAGGAAGAGCAGCAAAAACATACAAGGGTTATCTCGCAGTTTTTGTCTGTTTCTCTACTTCAGCGGTGCACCTCGAATTGGTAACGGACTACACTTCAGAAGCCTTCATCGCAGCATATCGGCGGTTCTCTGGTCGACAGGGCATTTGTCACACGCTGTATAGTGACTGTGGAACGAACTTCAGCGGTGCAGATGCCACTCTTCAGGCTCTTTTCAAGGCTGACTCAATGAAAATAAGTCACACCATCTCCGCATTAACCAGCCTTGGCACAAAGTGGTCCTTCAATCCCTCGGCAGCCCCTCACATGGGTGGAAAGTGGGAGGCTGCCGTGAAATCGGCAAAATATCATCTTCGGCGGGTCATCGGTGAGACTGCACTTACGTATGAAGAATTTACGACTCTTCTTACGCAAGTCGAGGCAGTGCTCAATTCAAGGCCGCTTTGTGCTCTCTCGGACGACCCGGAGGACTTGTCATCCTCAACTCCGGGTCACTTCATCGTCGGTGAGGCACTTACTACAGTGCCTGAGCCATCTCTGACTTCAACGGCGGACTCTCGGTTGTCTCGGTGGCAACTTCTTCAGGCACGGCTTCAGCACTTCTGGCAGAGATGGTCAAGAGAGTACCTCCATCAAAGTCTCTCTACTTCAAAATGGCATCATCCTTCGAATGAGATACGAGTGGGGTCACTCGTTCTCATAACCGACGAAAGACTTCCTCTGACACGGTGGCCACTCGCGCGGATCCTCGAACTTCACCCTGGCGAAGACGGCCTCACTCGCTTCGTCACACTTCGAACGGCAACTTCCACCTTCAAGTGGCCGGTCGCAAAATTATGCGTTCTGCCGACGGACTCTTCGTCAACGGAGTTTGCCGAAGGCAGGGAGTGTGTTCAGAAAAGCGTGTAGTTGCCAGAGTTCCCGCGAGAGACCCTCAGTGAACGGTCAAGCTCTCGCTGGACTCTGCATTACCCGTGGCTCTCGCGACTCTATCCCCTCCAAACGGTGGCTCTCTCGCGGCGATCGATCATCGCCTCCTCACTTCGTTTTGGCGAGCCCTTTGATCATCATCGATTATCAGCCATTTTTCGACATTGTTCTTTTTCTTTCTATTCGCGAGCTCTTGGACGATTTACGACCGGCCAAGAGCGATAACGGTTCGGTTTCCTTCGATAACCTCACGGAAAGCAATTTCTTCGATTCGGTGCGGTCAACTTCGAAAGTTCGCGAGGAAAACTTTCCACGCAACACGTGGCGTCGAACGATCCGACCGCCATTTTCCGGCACCGCTTCGATTTCGCGTGATCATCACCACGGCGAAACGATCGATTTATTAAAAACACTAATTATACTCTTTTTTTAAATCGAATAATTATTTTTGAACTTTGAACCTTGGTCATAAAACCGAAATATTGTGTGCACGCGAGTGAATTTTTTCATCGCCCGCAACGAACTTACGGCCACTTCGATCCCTTCACTCTTCCGCCTTTCTCGCCCAATTTCCCAACCAGGTCAATTCTGGCACTTTTTCGAACAAACACCATTTTAACAAAAAATCGCCATTTCTATCTATATGCACTCGGATCTCCGAAGTTCACGGACGAATTTTTCTCTTACTCACACAATGTCTGTATATGATTGTAAACAAATGTACCACGAGGTATGAATCCAATCGGACACGATTGAGCTTACAATTTTTGCAAAGAAAACACAATTTTTAACGATAAAACAGCTATTTCTGTCCATATGCACATGGATCTCCGAAGATCACGGACGAATTTTTCTCTAACTCACACAATGTCTGTACAGGGTGTATAAAAATGATGTGTCGCAACTTTGCCGAGTAAATCTCCAGCTTGAGATCGGTGAAGATCTATCAAAATTTGTAGCCGCAAAATTGACCCTGACCCTGAAATTCAAAGTCAAATTTTTTTAAAGGCTAAAAAAATTCTACTTCTTAAGAGGAACAAAAGTCAAAAAAATATTCTCACAAAATATTGTTTACAGAAACACGGGATGAGAATTTTAATAATTATAAAAAAAGCTTTTTAACGCAGACACTTCAATATTTATTAATTGGAATCGAGAAATGTTGCAATTGCATGACGCTGACCACACTGAAGTGGATGAATCGGCATGAGATGGGTGACACAGATCTTTGCGATATCCCTTTGTCGCGTTACCACTACGAGCATCTAATACCCTAGCTCATTGTTGCCGAAAATCAATTAACACATAGTCCCGCTGAATTAACCTTGACCCTAAAACTCAAAGTCAGTTTCAAAGTCAATTTCATCTCATTAAGAGGCATCTGATTCTCGTAGAAACGACGAGTTAGGAATGAACCTTTCAATATCAAGTCGTCAAAACATAAAAAATATGCGTATTTCATTTAGTTCGGAGGGATAAAATTCGGAACTGAAACATAATTAAAAAGGCAATCGATATAACTAGACAGACTTGATGTCTGGCACACAACACGCCTGCTGGTCTATGAAAACAAGGCTTTAGATGGCTAGGTTTACGATAAGCGATTTTGATCTTAACAATAGTTGTTGTCATGAGTTGCTTAAACATCTTCATTGGCGGCAGACTATTAGCGTTACCCGGACTACACCACGTGGAGGTTGTCCGCCTGGTATCCCTTGGCCCTGAAAAGGGCCGTTGTGTTTTGTTGTCCGTTTCGAAAGATTCGTTTCAAATCATTTCAATGACGACTGTGTGTCGGGTGCGTATGCAATGTTGGATTAGTCGTCTCCTGCTTCATTATGACGCGGTCGTTGATGGCGGCGGCATCGAGGAACCCAGAGAATCGAACCATCATGTCCAATTGCTCAAAGCATTCTAGCTTGTTCTCCAGCTTCCACATGCCGGCCACCATTACGCAAGCACGCTCGCAACCGTGCCTCCAAGTTTCTCGAAACCCTGAGAAGAAGTTCTCGGTTTCGCATCAACCTGGCAACTCCCTCATCGATTCGGCGTCTCAGATCTACCAGCGTCCTAATCGCTCGACCTTCTCTGTAGACGATAGCCTGGAGTGCTCCCCAGAAAAAAAAGTCCAAGGGATTTAGGTCTGGAGAACGTGGTGGCCAGAGATGCGGAGCAGGCCGACGATCGAGCCAACGCGATCCAAACATTTCGTTTAAGAATGCACGGACTTGAAGACCGAAATGAGGTGGTGCTCCGTCGTGCATAAAAAAAATGCGATGGCGAGCATGTCGTGGAATCATGTCCCTCAGACGCGGCATTAAATCGCGTTGCAGAAAGTGCAAATAATTGCGACTGTTCAATCTCAGTGGAAGGTAGACTAGACCTATCAGGGTGTTCCCAATGATACCTGCCCAAACATTTACTGAAAAACGTCCCTGGTGAACTCGTTGCATCATCGCACGAGGATTCCTCTCAGCCCAGATGCGTAAGTTCTGCCGGTTCACGATTGCGGTGCTGGAGAAGCTCGCCTCATCGGTAAACAGAATGCGTTCAAAAAAATGAGGATCTCCCTCCAGTTTCTATAGCATCCATCGACAAAAATTACGACGAGCGCGGTAATCTCGAGGATATAGTGCCTGAACAGATTGGACGCGGTAAGGTCGTAGGCCCTCTTCACGAATTATGCGACGCACCGTCATGTGCGCTATACCAACGCGAGCGGCTATTCGACGTAAACCCATGACGGGAAAAGCTCGTGCAAGAGCAATGACACGCTCTTCAATGTTCCAATGAACACGAGGACGACCGGCTCTTCGATATCCAGCGTTCCGCACCTCAAACCTCTCCTGATCGTTGAACCGCTCTTCGAGTCGTTGAAACTCACGACGATCTGGAATTGCCCCCGGCCGTAGAGGATGACCGTTTGCCCGATCAAGAAGTAACTGACGATAAATTTCGAGAGCTCTTCCAAAGTTTCCGAAAGCTTGATCAATAGCGCGCAACATAAGACGTTGATCTCGTCCATCTCGTCCACGACCACGATGTGGTCGCCGACCACGATTCATGTTATTACGACAGTGACGACAGTGATAGGGCCAACAAAGATTCAGGTAGTGAGGGCGATCACCGATGGAGCGACCACAACGACTTCGATAATGCTAGAGATGACCAAAACTGCCACGACAAAGACTGACTGCGATAGAAATGACCTGGACTGCAACGCTAAATACTTCGATTATGATAGAGTTGACCGAGACTACGGCGACAGACTTCGACAATGATATAATTGTCCAAGACTGCGACGATAGACTTCGACAACGATAAAGTTGATCGAAATTGCAATGACAAAGACTGCGACGATGATAGGATTGACCGAGACTGCGATGAAAGACTTCGACGATAAAGTTGACCCAAAATGCAACGACAAAGACTTTGACTATGATAGAGATGACCGGGATTGCAACGACAAACACTTCGACGATGATAGAACCGACCTAAACTGCGACGATCCTAGAGATGACCGAGACTGCGATGATAAAGACCTCGACGATGATGGAGATCAATGGGACTGCGACGACAGAAGACAGTTTTTTTGTTGGTTTTTTTATAACCTCCACGTGGTGTATTCCGGGTAACGCTAATGGTCTGCCGCTGATGAATATGTTCAAGCAACTCGTGCACGGTCACACAAGCACGATATGACTCTGAAATGTGTAGGTGACAACAACTATTGTTAAGATCAAATTCGTTTATTGCAAACCTGGCCATCTAAAGCTTTGTTTTCATAGAATAGCAGGCGTGCTGTGTGCCAGACATAAAGTCTTTCTAGTTATATCGATTGCCGTTATAATTATTCTTTAGTTCCGAATTTTATCCCTCCGAACTAAATGAAAAACGCACATTTTTTATATGTTTTGACGGCTTGATGTCGAAAGGTTCATTCCTGACTCGTCGTTTCTACGAGAATTAGATGCCTCTTAACGAGATGAATTGACTTTGAAACTGACTTTGAGTTTTAAGGTCAAGGTTAATTCAGCGGAACTATGTGTTAATTGATTTTCGGCAACAATGAGCTAGGGAATTAGATGCTCGTAGTGGTAACGCGACAAAGGGATATCGCAAAGATCTGTGTCACCCATCTCATGCCGATTCATTCACCTTAGTGTGGTCAGCGTCATGCAATTGCAACATTTCTTGATTCCAATTAATAAATATTGAAGTGTCTGCGTTGGAAAGCTTTTTTTATAATTATTAAAATTCTTATCCCGTGTTTCTGTGAACAATATTTTGTAAGAACGCACTTTTTTTATTTTTTTCGAATTGACATTCTCGTTTCGGGTTGAAGGACGCATCTCCGACCTATGATTCCTTTCTGACTTTTGTTCCTCTTAAGAAGTAGAATTTTTTAAGCCAATAAAAAAATTTGACCTTGAATTTCAGGGTCAAGGTCAATTTTGCGGCTACAAATTTTGATAGATCTCCACTGATCTCAAGCTGGAGATTTACTGGGCAAAGTGGCGACACATCATTTTTATACACCCTGTACATGATTGTAAACAAATGCCCCACGAAGTATTAATCCGAGAAGAGACCATTAAGTTTACAATTTTTGCAAAGCAAACACAATTTTTAACGAAAAAAGCGATTTCTGTCCATTTGGAGATCCAATCTTGCAATTTGTCGGTTTTCTTTCTTTATTTTCTCGAGCTCTTGGACGATTTACGACCAGCCAAGAGCAAAAACTGTTTGGCTCCACGCCGAAACTTCACGGTTAATATTCGGTTTAACTCGGTGCGGTGCTCTTCGAAACTTAACAGGAAAAGATTATTAATGCGACACGTGGCGTCGAACGATCCGGCGGCCATTTCTCGGCTTCGCTTCGATTGTGCGTAGTCATCGCTACACAGTAGGAGAAAAGCCCAAAAACCTGGCCAAAACCCCAAAAAATAAATTTTCGAAATGGGGTCAGTTGAGTAGTCATTCAGGTAGAGGACTAGTAACTGCATTCTATTGTGGAAGGGAAAGCCCTTTAAGTTTATACCTGCGCCGCAGCGTCAGTTGGCAGTTAGTGTTCGTGAAGAGTGTACGTGTCACGCGCTGAACAGACGAAAATAACGCTGACTTCAAAAACCCATAACTTTAAAGTGACGGGTTCAATTTCAATTCTGCAACATGGATACGACTTCTGGAGGTATGTAGAACATATTTTTATATCAGTTGAATCTAAACTTTATGTATAAATGATTGAAATGTAGTATAGCCTTCGGCATAAATAAATCTGAATAATTTTGAAAACTTATATTTTCTACGGTCCGAAAAGTTATATATTTTGTCACATTTTGCAAAGCTCCTAGTCACGGCCTTTAGTTTAATGTATAAGCTTTCAAAATTTACAAGAGTGACCTGCAGAAAACGTGCGTCTTGTCCGTTATGATTTTTTTCGCATCGTGCGGTAGCCGAGCGTGCACGCGGCACTATTGAGCAGCCTCTGCGCCTCTACCTGAGAATGGGTGAAGTAGCATCATAACGGACAAGACGGCTGTTATACGCTTGAAATAAATTATTTTAATATATATGTATGTGTATATATATATATATATATAAATTTATATATATATATATAAATATATATATAACTGCAACCTGCATTATACCCTTTGTACTCCATGCCTACTTCGGTGCACAAACTATTAATTCATGGTCCAGTGATAATAACTCGTGCTCTATTACCAATCGGCCAATTATCCGAAGCTGCTCAGGAAGCTCGAAACAAAGACATCAAACGATATCGAGAAGATTTTGCGCGAAAAAGTTCCAGGGTTAAAACTATGGAAGATGTTTTTCATCGGCTCTTAGTTACTTCTGATCCGTACATTTCAAGTGTCAGAAGACTACCACAGAAGAAGCTGAAGAGTTTGTCGCCGGAAGCTGTAGCGATGTTGATCGCTCCTAAAGTGACTGCTGCAGCAGACGAATTTTGCGCCGAGATTGAAGCCGTGCCGGGAGTTGTAATGGATACAAACTTTATGAATCATTGCCCCCATTGAGAATGAAAAATGTGACTCAATATTATCAAAAACAATGTTCAATAACATAAAAACAAGATAGTATTTACATACCGAATAAATAGAGATAATGGTCAAGAATACGGAGCACAAAACCCCCCAACGAAACGTTAAGGGGGGTTTGGGGGGCAGAGCCACCCAACGAGTACGCGAAGCGTACTTGTTATTTATTGAAACGTTTTACCCATGGAAAAAGTAAATCTGTCCAGAGTGGTTTTCCGCATACTTCGGTCTTTTGATATAGTTTTTGGCGGGCTAAAAGTGAATTGAATTTATTCCCATCAGATGGATGTGCTCTTTCTGAAGTTTTGATTGAATTTTCAAAATTAATCCATGAATTTTGAAAAATATATATATATTTTTTTTATTGTGCATCTAGAGGCTTTCGCCTATTACAGGGTCGGCCCGGGTCAGTAGCCAGTCCCCCCTAAGGATCTGGTCCGGATCAGTAACCCGATCGCCATGCGGCAGCATCCGACTTCCCCCTCTATAGCGCATTTGCTATGGAAATTAATTTCCATAGACACAGGGAAACTGCGGAAAACCTGTGTCACTATAGCCGGTCCTGAGTTCGCCTTCCGATGCCGGAGTTACGTCACGTTTCGTCGAGAAATCCTAAACATGGGCTACAGCTATATACATGTGACTCACACCTGTACGAGTACTTGTGTGTGCCACATATATATATCTGGAGCATGTCACGCCCATATTTTTATTTCTCGACGAAACTACGGCACAGGGAATCGAACTTAGGGCCTCCCGATGCTCTAGTTTAGAGGCGAGCACGCTAGCCACTACACCAGAGTACCGGTTTTAACAGATCACCGGTTTTGAAAAATTTGTAAAATATTATTTTTTTCGCAAATGATATTTGAGTGAATTTTGAAATTTGAAAATTCAATTTAATTTAATTCAGTTTTATCCCATCGGATAAATGTGTTTTCTCTGGAATTGTATTTGAATTTTGAAAACTGATCTGGGACAAAAAAAATATATTGCCTATTTGCAAATGACTTCTTATGAATTTTATAGAATTTTGATACTTGGATACATTTCTTGCTACCTAAAATGGAATTTAATTCAATTTCACGTTGTTCGAATATTTAAAAAACGATCCTTGCCAAAAAAAAATACATCATTCGCTTCCAAATGACATTTTAAGGAATTTGCTGCATCCTTCAATTTTAAGATAAATTTTCTCCTGCCTTAAATTGAATTGAATTGAATTTTTTTCCCATCAGCCTGATCTGTCATCTCTGAGAAACCTTGTTCGAATTTTAAATATCGACCCTTGCTCAAAAAAGATGCATCATTTGTTTCCAAATGATATTTCAAAGCATTTCCTGCATCTTTCAATTTTTGGATTATTTTTCTCCTACCTAAAATTGAATTGAATTCAATTTTTCCCCATCAGCTTGATGTGTCCTCCCTGATAACCGCTATTGGCCGGTATGGGAGCCTGTACCAACAACTGTTCCGCCGGGGGCCTAGATGTTGTGAATGTAAGAATTTAGTTTTGAAAAATGATTTGTAATCAAGATTCGTACCTTTGAAATTCTGAATTTTGCGTTAACACGATATTACACTTAAATAAGGACACCCTGTATACGACGCGGAGGGTGCAGCGTGAATGAAACATAACGGGTGTCGAGCGAAAATAAAACGATCACTTTAAACCGCGTACCACAAAATTCAAACAAGTTGAAACGAATTGAATTTATTTTTGACGTTATCTCCCAAATTAACAAGATGAACGAAAAGTCAATTGTGGATTCCTTCTTGTGGAATGTTGAGAAAATTTTCCTCGCAATTCAAATTTTTCATTCTCGAATACACTTTTGTCTACTTACCTTTTTGATGAGTATTTGAAGAAAATTAAATCAGAAATGATGGTGAAAATGAGCCACTGCTGGATAAATGACCACAAACGGTTGACGAATGATGGAGATAGAACGAATCGATTGATGATGGTGATGGGTATAAATCGTTTTTAACACGAAAACGACATATATGGATATATGTGTGTGGATATGTATTTAGAAGTAAGACACATCATTAATAACTCGCACAATGTTTATGAAATGAAAAAAGGGTTAAAATATGAAATTAAGAGATAGTTTTTAAATATATAGTTAATGCATATCTAGCATAAAACCGTATTCGGTGTATAATGAATTGGATATATCGCGCACAAAAGTTTATGATAGCCGTGGTCGGATTTGAACAAAAGAAAATAATTCATTTATTAACGCACGCACAATTGTCCGGATTTTAAGGAAATAAAATAATAATTGATTATAACGCACGCACAAATGTGTATAATAAACGTAGCCGGATTTAAACGAAATGAAAGAATAAAAAGATTTTTAACAAAAAGAAATAATAATTGATTTGCACGGGAATCCAATGTTCCAGAACAATTTCACGATGGCGACAACTCAAAAAATTAATGCGAAGGATAAAACGCGGAATGTCGTGGACGATGTTAGACCGTGAATTTTTTGATAATGAATTGGTGAATTTTTGATAATGAAACCATAGTCCAGCTTACTTTTGAGAAGGGGCAAATTGTCCCATGACTGCTAAGGCGATGCACGTCTTGGAACTCCCCTCCACGTCACTGGGCATTCTAATTTTCTAATAATTAATCGCTAATTAAACTTAAATTTACCCAAGTAGAAGCTGCCAAGAATCGCCCAATATGACGGTCGGGCCAATATTGGGCCCATTGTACATGACGATCAAAGAAAAGAAATATTGGCCCATTATTGTTTTGTTTGAAATTGATAATCGGCAGAATATTGGCCCATTGTTAAAGCCTATCTGGGCCCATTTATTCATACCAATAAATGGCCTTGATAATTAAACTAAGTTTGCCAATTTTTAAACTGGTGATGCTAACATATTGGCAATTACATCTAATTAATCTAGGCCCCATATTGGCTAAGTGGATTAGCCCATACATGTCCTTTATTTCATGAATCACCCAATGTGGAGGTCGGGCCAATATTGGTTGCATCGTACAATCCGATCAAAAAAAAGAAATACTGGCCTATTATTTTTTTGTTCTAAATTGATGATCGGCAAAATATTGGCCCACTGTTAAAGCCTATCTGGGCACATTTATTCATACCAATAAATGGTCTCGATAATTAAATTAAGTTTGCCAATTTTCAAACTGGTAATGCTAACATATTGGCAATTACATGTAATTAATCTAGGCCCTATATTGGCTCAGTGGATTAGCCCATACATGTCCTTCATTTCATGAATCATCCAATGTGGAGGTCGGGCCAATATTGGTTGCATCGTACAAGCCGATCAAAGAAAAGAACTATTGGCCCATTATTGTTCCGTTCTAAATTGATAATCGGCAGAATATTGGCTCATAATTAAAGCCTATCTAGGCCCATTTATTTATACCAATAAATGACCTTGATAATCAAACAAAGCTGACCAATTTTTGAACTGGTGATGCTAAAATATTGGCCATTAGATCTAATTAATTTAGGCCTTATATTGGCTAAGTGGATTAGCCTATACATTTCCTTTATTTCATGAATCGCCCAATGTGGAGGTTGGGCCAATATTGGGTCCATCGTACAAGCCGATCAAAGAAAAGAACTATTGGCAGATTATTGTTTCGTTCTGAATTGATAATCGGCAGAATATTGGCCCATTATTAAAGCCTATCTGGGCCCATTTATTTATACCAATAAATGGCCTTGATAATTAAACTAAGTTTGCCAATTTTTGAACTGGCGATGCTAAAATATTGGCAATTACATGTAATTAATCTAGGCCCTATATTGGCTAAGTGGATTAGTCCATACATGCCCTTATTTCATTTAAGCTTGGGTATGTTTATTATTATGTTATGCCAGGATAGGCAGATTATTGGCACGTCGTAGATGACCAAACCGTACATTTCGTATAGTTCAGTTTTCGTAACCCAAGTCCTTACTTGTCCAATTTATTGGCATTCTCAAATGGCCATCAGGTGAGCGAAATTTACTCAATTTCAAAACCTATGATATATATATACGTAAATCATCGTTCACTTGTAAGTTGTATATAATTATTCCATGAAATTTGTATTCATAAGTAGCAATTGAGGGTCAAGATTGGACCAAGATAGTCCCGAGATTGATATTTACAGATACAAATCCTCTAGAGAGAACGCATGCGCAGTACTGCTCGTGTACGTGCCGCGTACGTGCGGCCGCGTACGTTTACGATATCGTGTACGTATATATATAAAAAAATATTCTATTATAAAGTGGTTTCCACACATTACATCAGACATCACAAAAATGTCTGCTCAGTATGATTATGTGAAGAAATTTCGTGCTTTGAAAAGAAAACGATTGGATTCATCTGATAGTGTCGATAGTACAGACAATAGTTGGAACATAACCTCCACACTCTCTGACGCTTCATGTGTTAACTCGGAGATTAATAGAGAGTTTGGTGATAAACGAAGTGCGATTCCAGTTGAAGAGGATAATAACATAAATCAATCTTTGAATCATCATCATCTTTAATCGAAATAACTGAGTCCTTTGAAAGAAATAAAGATTCCAGTTGCCCCAGTTCTTTTAGTACAAGTCAGTAGAGTGTAGAACATATCAATGATGAAGATAAAGTTTCGCCGCCGCTAAGTTTACGTGAGAAAGTTGAAAAAGTCTGCCTTGAAAATATTGCAGTAGTAAATAATAAATTTATTACAAAAATACTTGGTGTGTTGAGGAGTGAAGGCTTGGGCGTACCAAAAACGACCACTGCATTATTGGGTACTGGACGTATAACGTACGAACCTATTAGACCAATGTTGTCTATTCACAATTCGATTGGGAGTTATCGATATTTTGGAATCGCAATTGGTTTGAAGAGACGTATTGACCCAGAAATATTCCAAGATCCTACGATTCGAGTTCTAGCGAACGTAGACGGCTCCCTTCTGTTTCGTAATTCCAAACAAGGATTTTGGCCTATTCTTATGCAAATATTTCATCCACTATTTCAATGCAAACCATTTGTAGTGGCATTATGGTTCGGTGAATCAAAACCTGCGTCAGTAGAGGACTACCTGGAAGATTTTAAAGAAGAAGTAATTTACTTGACTGAAAACGGCCTTGAAATTTCCGGTAGGCATTTTAATTTTGAATTAAAAGCAGTTGTAGCTGATACGCCGGCCCGTGCATTTATAAACTGTATGAAGGGTCATACTGGCTTTCAAGCTTGTGAACGGTGTAAAGCACCAGGTGTTACTGTTACAACAGACAAATTTTCTCGACAATCATCTGCAAAACAAAGCAAGAAGCGAATTTATCCGGAAATCGATGCAAAACGACGAACTACGTCCTCATTCGCCAGAAAAGACACGCCGGAGCATCACATATCTGGACTCACTTCCCCTTTACTACAAATTCCGAATTTTAACATTATCGAAGGAGTCGTATTAGACTATATGCACCTTCTCTGTTTAGGTGTAATGAAAATCTTGATTCAGAAGTGGACAGCTGGTCGATGTCCTAGCAGACGTATCTTTGTTGCACACGAGACTAGAATCTCTGTCGGAAAATGTAGTCTTTCGTGAATTCCAAATAAAAAAATTCGATTTAAATTATTTGTCTAATTGGAAGGCAACTCAGTACCGGTTTTTCTTATTATATTCTGGAGCCTTGATATTGCGTCACATATTACCGAGAGATCAGTATAAGCATTTTTTGCTTTTATAGGCAGCCTGTCGTATATTATCTGACGAAAAATTGGCAATAAGAGAAAATTGTGTTGATTTGGCCGAGACATATTTGAGGACTTTCTTTATGCTATTGTCGACATACTATGGAAAAGACAGTCAAGTTATGAATTTTTACAATTTGATCCATCTGGCCGACGATGTGCGATACATGCAGAGTGCAGTGGTACGGTTTTCGGCTTTTCCCTTTGAGAATTATTTAAGCCAAATTAAAAAATTGATCCGCAGCCAGTCGATCCATTGTCTCAAGTCTCTCAGCGATTTTCAGAACTTGAAGGGGGTACGATTTGATTGCCAGGATGCATCCATTATTCTCTATTGACAGTAAAAATGGAAGTTTATCATATTCTTACAATAGGAACATATTGGATTTCAAAGAGATACGATATAAAAATTTTACAATAACATGTCGAATGCCGAATAATATGGTTTTTTTTCACCCATGCAAGATTTTCGTGCTTTTCACCATATGCGTAGACAGCCGAAAAGTGACTCTTTTCTGACAGCTAAGGGCGAAAACAGACGAGTTCGCTTCTTTTTTTCCCTCCGGGGAAAAAGAAACCGAACTCGTCTGTTTTCACTCTTAGCTGTCAAAAAAGAGCTCCTTTTTGGCTATCCACGCATATACTGAAAAGCACGAAAATCTCCAATGGGGAAAAAAAAGATCGTGTGCAACGCGGGCCATAGATTCGTCTTTTGTCTCGCGTGGTTGCGGCCCTCGCTTCGCTCGTTGCGGCAAACTTCACGCTCGACAAAGAGACTTATCTCTGGCCCTAGATGCACAAAATACTATTATTGAATACTGGCAAAGTTTGCTTGATAGATCAAATAAGTTTGACAGAAAAATCTGGGAGCCCAACAGTGGAAAACATCAATTTTGCTGGAAGAATATACCAAGTCGTTGACAGTGCTTTGAGCTATCCGCAGCAATCAACAGTAATAGGAGTATGACGAATAAATTCTCTGTGTGAAAATCAACGAATCTATTGCCTCGCGAAAATCGACGTTAAATGTGTTCACATTTCAATCGAAGATAATGAATATGCGGTTGCTTTACTGCACGATTAACTTCACTCAAATAACTGTAAGTATCATAAATTTGAATCAAATAATGTATTCTCCCAATTATGCAACTTTTGTTAGTTTCCTTTGTATCGGCATTTGAGTAACATTAATTTTCTGATGAGATACTTGAACATTAATTAATGCATGCATGTTCGAAATTTTGATTCATATAATTATTCGAACGCTTCTTTTAAGGACGTACTTGTGCCACAATCATAATAGTATGTATGAAGTAAAGGCAAAATCATCAGATTCATTTTTTTTTAAGATAACGTTTTGAAAATTTGCGTGAATCTTCTTGAGCGTTATATTATAATGTGTACAAAATTCGAGTTTGATCCTACAAAGATACTGTAGTTCGAACGTCAACAAAGTTGACGTCGTGACATTCAGAAGGTCCCGCCGTGTATACTAAAGCTAAGACTCCATGGTCACCGCTTGCCGTTGCCGCGTCTCACCGCGTGCATGGAGTCTTAGCTTTACGGGTTCTTCGAAGTGTAGAATGTATTTTGCGTATTGGTGTATCCCCACTCATTCGACCAAAGCCACCGCGCGGTTAGCACGCCAGTCTTCTGCCGCCTCGAGAAGCTCATGATCGAATATCATTGTGTCGAATACTTGCTTATATTTTATATTATTTCATTGAGTTTTCTGGTGAGAAAAGCTATTCAGAACGCGCAAAGTTTTCGACCAGGATTTGAATAATACTTCTAGAAGGTATTTATGAATGCCCAGAATTGATTCTGTAATTCATCGCCAATATATAACCTAACTTGTAGAACTGATCCGGATTTTTTGCCATTTATGTGACCGTTTGCCATAGAATTATATTTCATGATTCTTATTGTCTTTTTTATTTATGTTTTTTTATCTTACAAAAATTTAATTGAAAGATCATCAATTAGCATAGAACATTCGCATTTGATACACACATAACTTCATGTTTGATAGGCTTCTTAATTTTCGCTTAAACAATAAATTGAATCGAAAAAAATTAGAATAGCCAAAACTAACAAATGTTTACTTACATTGTTACTTTTTGTTACATAAAAAGAAAGTCATGGCAAAAAAAGAGTCTCCTTACGTACTGATCAAGTTTCCGCTTGAAGTAAATGACAAAAAAAACCACTTGTGGAATTAGTTCCAATGATATGGCTACATCGTGTTGACAAACTGGTGTTTTGTTCTTATCCTCCAAAACGAGATAATCGCTATATACTAACATGGTTGAAAGAGCTGAAACCTATCGAGACGACTTGGGTGAAATATCCTGCAGAATTTATTACAGTAGCAGGTATTGATATAAATATTTTACCATTTTTGACTATTTATTTCAGAAAGGCAATTTCTTACACTGTTTGTTGGAATTTCTCAAACGAAGATTTTTTTGAATATTATTATCAGTTTTTAAATTTATAGATGATTTTGCACAAGGGTTACGTCGACTTAAGAGGTATATAGCGACCGCGGACGTTGAATCTACAACAGATACAGAAAAGGAAAATCATGACAAAATCAAGGGATCTACAGTTGTCGTTGAAAGCCCGTCTAGTGCTCGGCAAATTTTGCGGGATATTACTGATGATGGTAATCAAAAAAGGCCCAGAGCAGGTAATTTTCCTTACAACTGAAAACTGTTGTTCATGTATTGAAAACTAATGTTTGAAATCACTATACAATAATTTTCCAGATTATTCATCTCCTAGCAGTGATGCATCGCCAGAACCGCAAGCAAAAAAGTGCAAAGAGGTGAATTATATCTCAAAGAAGATAACGGAATATGAAAAAAATGGTAATTATTTTAAATTAATTTTTTAATCATATATTATCAAATCGTTTGAGCAGTATTCATAGTTTCTCTATTTCTATAGTAGAATCACCTATTTCGCTTGCAACCGATACCCCGGATAAAGTATTGGAGACGCCCGAAATCCAGACGCCAAAAACTACGAGATCGTCTGTGAGCAGGGGTATGTATTTCGTTTGTGCTTTACATTATTTTTTTTTACAAATATCACCATCTTGAATAATACACGTGTATTTTACTTTTAGCTTTATCTTCTTCGAGCTGCAATTCGAGTGAAGCGTCACTTCCAAACACACGAAAATTGATTGATTACGAACCAGAAGTGGCAAATGGAGAAAAGGATAATCAAAAATCTGATTTTCCACGACATCAACTTGAATTTATGATCGAAGAAAAGGTTCAAGGTAAAGAGATTTTTTAAACATTTTCTCAAGTTTATGGTAGATCCGAATTCACTATAAAAAAAAGTTTTCAATAAAATAATGTATAACGAATTATTTCTTGATAATTGGTAATATTTTCTTTTTCAGATGATTTAGATTCTATGACTTCTGGTCAAATATTGCAATATTGCATTGCTGCAGTTCGCGAAACAGTAGAAGCTTCCGAAAAGAGACTCGAAACTAATATAAAAGATCGAATTAAACGTTCCCACAGCAGCATTGTTTTCGATCTCAAAAAAAGGATCACGGAACTCAAAAATTCAATAACTCTCAACTATGGTTTGAAAAGTCTCGACAAATACTCTGAGCCAGATCCAAATAGATTGGGAATTGCAATACCTGCTGAATCATTGGAAGATTTCATCAAGCTTGATGAAATGGTCAACGATGAAGATGATGAGGACTTTTTTGTAAGTATATTACATTTGAAATAACAGTTAAATTATATATATTAGTTCCTCACAAATTCTTAGCATTATTCTATAAAGGCACTTTATTGGTTATGAACATGGGCCGATGTTTTAAATAGGCTAACTATAATTTAGGGCCAAGTGCGATCACCAATATTGGCACAATAATGGGCTGAATCATAGGCCCAATAATCGTCGGCTCTGTTGGCCAATTTCGGCCCAGTCTTATCATTTCTATAAAGGCACTTTATTGGTACGAACATGGGCCGATGTTTTAAATAGGTTAACTATAATTTAGGGTCCAGTACGATCACCATTATTGGCACTATAATGGGCTGAATCATAGGCCCAATAATCGTCAGCTCTGTTGGCCAATTTCGGCCCGGTCTTATCATTTCTATAAAGGCACTTTATTGGTTATGAACATGGGTTGATGTTTTAAATAGGCTAACTATAATTTAGGGCGAAGTGTGATTACCAATATTGGCATCATAATGGGCTGAATCATAGGCCAAATAACGTCGGTTTTGTTGGCCAATTTCGGCCCGGTCTTATCATTTCAATAAAGGCACTTTATTGGTTATGAACATGGGCCGGTGTTTTAAATAGGCTAACTATCAAGGCCCATCGCAGGGCCAATGGTCAATCTCTACATGGGTATCTTCAATTTCACTCATACTTCCATACTTTTACAATCTTTATCTTTTGAAACAATTCGCGATTTAGATCTTGCTGTTTTACGCAAATTTTCTATGTGCAGAGTCGAGAAGTCTCTTTCTATCATCTTCCTTCTGTCTTACTCCCGCCCTCGCTTGGGCTTTCGCTGCGCTCAGGCCCCACCACGGAGGCTTTAAGCATCCCTCTCGTTCTCTTTCACTCTTGCATGCTCTCTCATACTTTCTCGCTCTACAATACTTCCGATTGGTTTGATTTTGACTATGGTGGCCTCTCTTTCTTTCCTATGACAATTTTCATACTTCCCACTCCTTCTCTGCTCTACTTCACTGTACTTCCACTGTTCTTTCAAACTTCTCCTATCGCCTTCTCGCAAGAAAGTCTTTGAATTGATAATTCATTAATTGCAAATTATTTAAGTGAATTTCTGGTTTTGTCATATCGTTAACTTTAGTTATTTTCTTTAACAATTTGTTCTGATCAATGACAGTTTTTATAATTTTATAATCGTAATTTGCCCATTGGCAAAATTAATTTTCAATAATTTGTATTGATGAAAATGTCTTAATAAAATTGATCTTGTGAATATTTTAACTTTTTATAATTTGCAATGTTAAATTGTTTAAACAATATGAATAAAAATCTCCGAAATGATTTGATAAATTAATCATTTCAATATTGTATGATTGTTCACTGGAGAATAATTCAATTACCAAGCTTTTCAATTTTAACATTCTTTTCGGAACGTACTTGATAATTAATTTATTTCGGTTTCCAAAATGGTTTTCCTGAGATTGAATCTGTTTGTTATTTAAAAGAAAATTTGGATTTTGAAATTTGAAATTTGAATTTGAAGTTTTGAGTTTTTAAAAGAAGTGTATCTTGGTTTGAAGTATTAGAAACTGTTTTGGTTTCATAACAAATGGAATAATTCTATTTTTGTTTTTATGCTTGAATATAATTTTTGCTAATTCAAATTTTCTTCCGTAGTGATTTTCCTATTGTTTACCCTAAAATAAATCATTCATTTATATATGCGCTACTTATAATTAGCATAATTCGTACGCCTGCTTTAAGTTAAAATTTCTCTTGAGCTTAATAACTTTGAATCTTGAGCAATGCTTGGTGAATATATTTTTTTTGTGTCCATATATGGCGTGCGCCACTACAGCGACTCATTGTGCAAGAGAGAACGAATCGACTCAAGGGGGTAGCGCGCCTCGTGCCATCCGCGGGACGCGAGGAAATTTTCTCGGACCCTTGGACTCAGACGCTCTTTTCCAGCGTCATCTTAATTTTCTCTCGCATACTCTTTTTTTTTTTTGGCGTGACAAATTTATTATCTCCGGATGTTTGCAATATGTTTCTTCGACTAAAAATCTCCCGACAGAGCGATAAAAAGATTTTTTTATACATAACATATCGGGTTGCACTGAAGTGTTTAATAATTTTTCTCGCTGTACACAGAATGATTAATTTTGCTATGGACCACGTGTGTGACCTTTTCAAAAAACAGTGTTGTTCTTTTCTTTCGTCTTTTTTCTTTATGTCATTTTTTTGTATTTTCCCTTTTTCCTACCCTAATCAACTATTGCAACGTCTGTCTTTCATTAAAATCTTTAGTCGTCGAAATTCTGTTTTCTCAAGAAAAAACTTTTCCCTTACGTTATAACGTGTTGAAGTAATATTACTTTATATTTCGCATGGCCTTACCCAGCCCATATTTTCCATGCTCGACCCTGATATTGAATTAATGTTATCGTCCTATTTTGCGAACTTTTGGAATCTCGTAATTATTACGCCAATAAAAATGGAAAAGAAGAACCACTGATCGTACGTACTAATATACTTCCTCGCCGTCTCGTATGTGATGGTGACGCACAGTGGTCCCAAATCCCAAAAAGCTGGCCAAAAGTCGAAAATGTATTCAATTCGGGTGAGAGTCTGTACTCCGGGGTTTTCGGGGTCACTGACTACGAATATGAAGTCAAGATTTAGCAAAACAAAATGGTGGATCCAATATGGCGGGAAATTTCGTCAAAAACGTATTTAATTCGGGTGACATTTGAAGACTTGAAGACTTGGGAAGAAGAGGATTGGAATACAGTCATTATAATCATTATTACAATGACAATGAACATTCATAATATATTTCTTTCATTCTTTTATTTCTAATTGATATAATTTTAGCTTTTTTTACAATTAATCACTGTCTTGTGAACTGTCATCATCGTCACATGTATCGCTCGTATCATCAGAAAAAATCTGCCTTGATTCTGGAACTGAAGGTGGAATCAATAGTTCAACCGCGTATGGGGATAACGATCTTAGCTTCTTCGAAGGAAGTTTTCGCAAACTGGATATTACTGGATCTGACGTTAATAAACATCTGAAAAAAATGTCTTCCATGTTTTTGATGCGGTTACATTTTCGTGAAAAATCTTCTCGGAATCTTTTAATGTAATTATTGCATGATTCCTGAGCTTCTTCAGACATTTGTCCGATAGGAAGTAACGAAGATTCCACGATTCCGTGACCGTGAATAAGAATTTTGTGTACTGTTTTTGGCATGAAGTATCACGAATAGAGTTCGACAAATTTTCGTGCAGTATCTTCAGCGTATTTGCGAAATTTGGGTATATTGATTTCGAAACCACAAGAAATTGCCTGCAATACAACATGGAATCGCTTTATCAATTCTTCATCAATTCCCGTTATTAAAGCGGAAATTTCAGAATTTTCGAAAAATCTTCTAGCTGTATTTCCGTCATTAGAACTTCCATAGCCTGGTTTTGGTTGATCAACAACAAGCCCTAATCTGTCACGAAAACCTTGTTGTATATTTTTTTTTCTCCTATCAACATTTTCTTTATCCTCTTTACGCCCTTGCCACTTTTTTATTTCTAATTTGTAAGCTACTCGTAAGCAACATTCAAAAGACCGTATCCAAGCATGCAGCGACGATATTCCGAATTTGAAGCGATCTTCATTAACCGATCTTTGCAACATCTTGTCAATGTCATTGAATTCTTTGGACGTAGCACCACAAAGGTAGCAACGCATACTTGATGATGTATTCGTAATAGAATTACAAACTTTACCATCTATCATCGTCAACACAAGTTTGAAATTGATGTTAATTTTTTTGCCGCCAATTACAGTTTCAAAGGGCACGAGGTTTCTTTCTTGCGCTTGGATACAATCAACTTCTGCCCTAGTTGCTTCGGCAGTTTCATGAAAGAATTCAATTTTAATTGGGCGACAAAACCTTGGTGACGAAGGACGAGGATTTTTCCAAATAATCACGTGTGGATTGACTTTATCAAAGATTTGCAAGGGAACAAGTGAAATAAAGAAAATGTTGGCATCTGATTTATTGCCGTCTCCATCGTTAAATTTTTGTTTGTAAGTACTTTGACCAGAAGTTCCATCGCATCCCCACTTGCATATCAATTCTAAATGACCAACTTTGTTTTCAGGAAGACTTCCAATAACGTCCGATTGTACCGTTAATATTCTTTCAGCTGTATGATTTAGCAATGCTTGAAGTCCAACTGTGGCTCCACTTTCAGTTACAGAAATTTCTGTCTTTGCAGGGTAACACTTTTTTTTAGAATCCAATACACATTTATAAGGCGGGTATAATTTACAATTTTTTTTCAAGCTTACAGAACGTAGTAATTCGTATTGACTTTTGCTCATTTTACCTTCTACCACAAGTGATAATGCTTCGTTGCCTGACAGTACATCTTCTGAAACGCGTTCCATAGATTTACGGTACTGTGATGCTTTTGATGGACTGCCTTCTGTGACATCCCCAATTACTTTTGAAGCTTGTAAATTTCCAGAAGCCCGGAGTCCCATTTGTGTAGCGTAGGCCAATTCGTGGACGGTATGTTCTTTTCGAACCTTTTCTGTCTGCCTACGTTTTGACCGATCACTTACATCGCCCCAGCTTGTGGAAGGACGCCCCATTGTGCTTTCCGTGGAAGGATGCCCCATTGTGTTTTCCGTAGAAGGACGCTTCATTGTGTTTTCCGTGGAAGTCTTCAAACATTCCTTTTCAATCGTGAAAGACACAGGAACGTTGAGCCACTCATCGAATTTATTGAAAAATTTGGTTTCGTCCCTCCTCGCTTCTTGCCACCTCTTTTTGAAATTCGATACCAATCTACCCATGGCATCTTTCAGATTTTTCGACAAAATGTATGGATGCTTCAATTGTTTTGACACCTCCATTTCAACAATGTCAGTGACAATGTTGATATTTTCTTAATACCGATTTCACAAGTATGTAAATTTCCTTTCTCGTGAAAGAAATTTCGTCGGTATTATCCAGAGGATCTGTAGGAAATGCAAAATAACATTAATAGAAGAATTATCTTTATCAATTTCCTATGAACAATATTTCAGACGCGAAAATTACAAAAAACTGCAGAAAGCATTTTTGCCTCCACTATTGAATTTTTAGTGCGACAAACTTTCGACTAGTGTAGCACACTTTTGAGTGAGAGTGTATATTAAAAAAACAAGGATAACAAATTTCATAAACTACTACAATTATATCTTCTACTGTGAGGAATATATGTGCTAAGTTTTAAATTTTTATATGAGTATTGACTAAGTTGAAAAAATGTTTAAATTGTTGACCGTGTGAAATACACGTATATGCCATTCAAAACTTTTACTGCTGGGGGGCATAAAAATTACACTCAAAACCGAAGGAGCAGCTACGAGCAGCTAATTTTTGGATATGTTTTGAAGAAATGTCTAAGTAACAATTTCCATTTAGTTTAAGAGCGGGGGTCGATAGGGGTTTTCACTTATTGCTTTTTCTAACACGACTTTTTAGAACATAACCAAGAAAAATACCACTACTTTCATTAATGACTTACAATTTCATACATCGTTAACGATAATTTTGAGCAACACACTCAAATTGTACTTACTTTCTGGAGAAGAATCCATTTTGTAAAATCCAAATCCGTTAACTTTTCACTCTCCCAGACGCGTCGAAAATTTCGTCTTATTTCTCCGCGCGACGAGCAAACAATGCGGTCGCGACGCTCACGAATAAAATGGATTCCTGAGCCAGGTATGGATGCTCCCCTTTTCTTAACGGTCATAATCATACTAGAGGTACCACTACAACTATTCCAATCAGTGAAACTCCCTAGAAAAAAATATTTTTTTTCAACTTTTGGCCAGCCTTTGGCGATTTCGGACCACTGTGCACCGTAGAGATAAGTGGTCGGTTATAGGGTCATAATGTGTGGTCGGATATTGGGTCATATAGAAAAACGGGTGGTCGGGTACTGGTACATTTACATTTCTCAGTATTTTCGGTCATTATGAATAAAAAACTCATTTAGGAACAACTATACCCTGTGTTTTGGAAACTGAAGACCTCAAGCTTTCCAGTAGCCATAGTTGTTATGAAAAATAGTTTATTTTTGAACGCGAGAAACAAGTTAATTTTTTCGTCGCTTCTTAGATGGTCGGGTATTGGGACATTTACCTTACGTGTTTAGAATAGAAAGTAAGTGAAAAATTTGGATTTTGTACTAAAATCGTACGACGAAAAATATCGATTCTCGGCCTTAACAAAAAAATACGTGCCTTTTATTTTTCAAAATACTTTTCGGATTTTTTTTTCATAATTATTTAAGAGGGCCCGGGTTTGAACATGAAAATTTCAGCGGCAATACCCCATACATGAATGCGGCCCATCTGAATGTATAGAAAATTACTATTATCGGGTTTATGGTTTTCGAAATTATTTCTTGAAATCTAGCCTCATTTAACGCTGTTAAAGATGATTTATTCAGTGTTCGGTACACGGAAAAACACTAAAAGTGGTCTACCAAAATTAAAAACAAGTACATTCACAAAAAGATTATGAAGAGTTGTAAATAAATGGATGGAATAAAATAGACAGATAGAAAATGAAATAGACATGAAACTAAAAATACGTATTTTCAAGCCCCTGTGTAACGCTACCTTAGCAATGATTTTAACCGGCAGAGTCGAAAAAAAATTAAAACACATTAAAGATAGAAAATTCAAAAAAAAGAGAGATCAATTTAAAATTGTTAACAAATAGAAACATTGATGGAAATAAAAATATAGGGGTTAAACGTACTTGGCAGGTTTTTTCACTGAGTAAGTATTCAATGACATTCTGGCAGCCACCTGTATACTTTATATCCGTTTTGACTAATTGTTTATAAAAAATATAAACTTGTCATTTTTACTTTTCATTTTTCAAGAAAAAGAAATAACTTTCCTCAAATCTCGAATAGTTCTTTAAGTTTAAAAAAAAACAAAAGCAAAATAAGATAACTGCTATTTATTCTTGATTATCTATCGATACATAGTGCTCGACTGTATCGAACTATAAAAGAACTCGTATTGCTGCTGTTGATGACAGAGCTTTTGCAATCTCAGTATCTATGTGTATCCACTAAATATATAAGTAAACTGTTAAACTCCTCTCAAGCACCAAGGTACCGGAGCAACACTATCTCCATATATACATCTTTTTTCTCTTTCTTTTGTACCTGTTTCATTTCCCGCCAGGCTTTCAATTATCCGCTCTTAGAAGTGTGGTACGTGTTCTTTCTCTTTCTATTCATCTCGAAACTCTTAGACTTGGCACACAATATAGCAAAGACCAGCATAGTGACGATGGAGATGGAGGAGGAAGAGAGAAGACAAAAGATAGGAGAGAGTGTGTCAAAGGGTGTACAGAAAAGGAGGAGAATGATCGATCGGTCGATTTGTCCCAAACGAATTGGAGCACGAAGGAAAAACACATGTACACCTATAAAGCTCTTTGGCTAGAGGTGAAGCATCGAAGGCAATGAGTTTTATATCAATGCATAGAAGACCTGATCGGATATATATAAACAGTGAAGTAAAGACTGAAAATTTGCCTGTCAGCGCATCGCCTTTCTCTCTCTCTCCTTCCCCCTCCCCTCTCTCTCTCTTCCTATTTCTTCAGCATTGACCCTTTTCCCATGTTACTTTTTGTTCGTATCGCCTTTTTTCTCTACCGTGTCAAGTATTTCACGGATACTGCATTTTTACACGCTATGTACTTTTGAATCGATGCCAGAATCCTCCAATTCATCATAAAGCGAATTGACATTAAATTTATACGTGTGAGTGTCGATTTTATTTTGAAAGCCAGACAAAGCTCGTATTAAGGGGTTACGCCAGTGTGACACTTTCGAAAAATCGATTTTTTTCGGCTTATCCGATAGTTTATACTTTCAAAAGTATCCTGTGAAAGCGGCAAGGTCGTATCTTAAACAGTTTTGGAATGGCAGCGTTCTAAAGAGCGACCGCTCGCAGGTAGGTGAGAATAGCTGGTGTTACTATCGTCGCGCGAAAGCTCAAGGAATGGACTTATCAAAGTTGAAGCACGATTATTTACCGCTTGATAAGGATGTTACGGAAGCTTTGAAACCAATTTATACTGATTTGAGTTCAAGGGAATTGCTAGAGCGATGCAAGCGAGGAAACACACAAGACAACAACAAAAGTTATAATGGGTTGCTATGGCATTTTGCTCCGAAGCACCTTCACAGCGGAATGAAAACGATTGAGCTCGCTAATTTCCTAGCAGTTTCAATATTTAATGATGGTTTTTATAGTGTTTTAAAAATGATGGAATCAATGAGCGTGGTTGTTGGCCCTATTGCTGAAGAATATGCAGTTCTAAGAGATGACAGCCGAATCAAGCAGGCGGAGATACGTCACGCAAAGTCCTCAAAAGAGCGCGGAACAGCCCGGAGATAAGCATAAGCCTCTCAGCAGGCATTTTTCGAGAAAGAAGAAGGTGTATTGTATGGGCCAGACATAGCAGATTAGCAATTTTTATGGTAAATATAATTTGATCTAGCAAAAATCGATAGTTGAAACTTCAAACGCGTTTTTCTCGAAACGACATTTTTTAAAATTGCTGACATCATAACTCAACGAGAAATTGACCGATCGACTTCAAATTGAAACTGAGTATTCTTGAATATATTTACTATATAATGACCCAAGATCTTTTTGATTGGTTGAAAATTGTCAATTTGGCATTAAAAAAACGACCGATTTTTTACCCCATAAAACGATATTTTTTTAAAGAACCACGCCATTTTGTTAATTTTTAATATTTTTTGAAAATCGTAGGTCATTATATAGGAATTACCTTCAACTTTAATAACCTTCTTGAATTTTTTTGTTTCAGCGACTCATTCGGCCGGAATCATGTCAGCAGTTGGGGAACTTTTTTTTTTGGCACCTCCGAAAACAGCACATAAATCCGTTATTTTTCAATATTTTTGTAAAAAAAAAAATCTTCAAATATAGCTGAAAATATACCTTATTCTTTTTGGAGGTATGAAACAACAAAAAACAAATTTCATCAATGAAGACTCCTTCGAAATTTAAGATTAAATACAACCCATAATTACGTTCCTTTAATTGAGATTTAATAATCACTTTCAAACGACGTTTCGATTATACGTTCTATCAGATAGTCAATTTAATTTGTTACTTCTCGAAAAATAGTTCTCAATCATAAATATCTTAGAAATAAAAAAATTCTAGTAAGATTAAGAAAACGGTATTGTGAAATACCGTTCCGTTCAATTTTTCATTCGCTATATTGCAACCGCCATTTTGAATTTTGAAATAATGATTTCATATTCGCATTGAGTCACCTGAAAATCCATTAGCAGGGAGTCACTTTTATCGAAAGCCAATTATATCTTTCCCAGTTTGGAGCCGCCAAATTGGTCCAACATTTTTATTCAAAAAATGAATTTGGTTGAAAGATAAGTAGAATCAAAAAATGGTCTTTGAGCAATGGACATAAATTGTAAATGCTATTTTTGTAGAGAAAGATTTTAATGACATTTGTTCCTCATACATGTTCTATATACATCAGAATATCATAAGCAGACGATGGCGTAGTGGATAAGGTATCAGTATTAGGTCATTAGTTAGACCAGGCCCTTGAATATTCTTCGGCCGGCATCTGTACAACAAACCTTAAGTTAAGAAAAAATGTTCAATTTTAAGACGGCCTAATTTAAAAAAACTTCATTCTCGACCGATTCAAGGATATGTTAAGAATATTGAGGATTCAAACCCCAGTACCGGCCCTTTTTTTACCAAATTTTGTCTTTTAATTCAACTTGGACTTTACAAACAACAAAATACGAGAGAAAAACGGATTTACATCGTAATTTATGTAACTGCCATAAAACATCTATATTAACTGTAACATGACATTCCAGTATTGCAATTATATAACTGTTGGAACTTTATTTACAGCACCTTGCAATATAACTGTCAGATACATGGTATAGAACATGTTATGTAACATACCTCATATTCGAAGGTAGCTTGAGTGATACATAAGACCGGAATCAGGAGAGCAAGAAAGAAAGAAAGAGAGAGAGAGAGAGAGAGAGAGAGAGAGAGAGAGAAAAGGGGTGAACGGTGCACTTGTATATTGTCGAGTGAAAAAATGTAACTTACACGTAACTTACGTGTAACGTCTAGATAATATTACCCGTTACAATGGGTAACATTGCCGATGCATTGCTGCAGCATAACCGTAACCACTGGGTATATCTATCAGTTTTTTTATCCTTCTAGTGAAAGACGAATACCGCGTTGCGAAAACGCCTCATCTTCAGATATAATCCACGAATAGACCCATTTTTGGCAATCTTCATTCGAAGTAAACTTTTGCTCAGACATGCTAAAAACCATCGCTTGAAATAAGTGGTAATCGGAAGGAACAACATCTGGAGCATACGACGGGTGGGTAGGACTTCCCATTAAAGTGTTTCCAAGTATTTTTTTACCCTTTTTGCCACGATCGTACGAGCATTTTTGCACTGCAAAATGCTTTGTCGTGTCTTTCATTAACACCAGTGGCAAAACGGAATATCCATGGGTCTGAACTCATGCTGTACATCTGGTGGGATCAGAGAGATGTCATTTACTATGAGCTGCTAAAACCGAATAAAACCTAATTGGGGACCGCTACTGAGTACAATAGATGCGATTGACACGTATGCTCAGCCAGAGCATGACCATAAATTGAACCATAAAATTGTTTAAAAATAGGATGAATTTCAGTAGCATTTTGTTTATATCAAAATAGTAAAATTAACATTCCCCGAAAAAACACTTTATTCGGCCGAAACTTCGAAATTTTCGATAAACTACAAACTGTTATTTACGCTTTGAAAAATAGATATATTTTATGAAAATGGTGCCTCAAAAGAGATAGATCACGATAGATATACTGTCGTTGATAACAACGGGATACTGTCCTACTTACCTACGAAATCTCGCGTAAAATGCTACGAATCATTCCAAATCGTAATAATTATCAGCGTTCAAAATATTTTCAATCTCTTTTTTTTTTTTTATTGTGCATTTCCCCCTGTCTCGAGGCTTTCGCCTATTACAGGGTCGGCCCGGGTCAGTAGCCAGTCCCCCCTGAGGATCTGGTCCGGATCAGTAACCAGATCCCCATGCGGCCGCATCCGATTTCCCCCTCTATAGCGCATTTGCTATGGAAATTAATTTCCATAGACACAGGGAAACTGCGGAAAACCTGTGTTACTATAGCCGGTCCTCAGTTCGCTTTCCGATGCCGGAGCTACGTCACGTTTCGTCGGGAAATTGTAAACATGGACTACAGCTATATACATGTGACTCACACCTGTACGAGTATTTGTGTATGCCACATATATATATCTGGAGCTTGTCACGCCCATATTTTTATTTTTCGTTGAAACTACGGCACAGGGAATCGAACCCCGGACCTCCCGATGCTCTGGTTTAGAGGCGAGCACGCTAGCCACTACACCAGAGTACCGGTTTGAATATTTTCAATCTCTTTGAACTCAATCATTTAAGATTCAAAAACCAGGCATATTTCATAAAGCAATTATCGAATTTTTTAATACTTAGAAAATGGTGCCGATCTTTGCCAAATTTCATGTAAAATATCTTAAACGTTATTTCAGTTACGGAAAAAGCCACTCTCTAAAAGCTCCAAGTGCGTTACAACTACCCGTTAGCTGTAATCAAGTTTTGTCTACTCTTCCAAGATAATTTAACCACATTTCATTGAATGATGGCAACCGTAGAGAATTTAGGTGAAATTTCTAATCTTTCAAGACTGACATCTATTACTTCAAAAATTTATCTGCTGATTATGTTACCTCTGCGATTCACTCACATGCTCTTGAAAGCACATAAGTGAGACCGAACAAATTTTTCAAACGTGCGTTTTCCGGCCTTCCGAAATCTTTAAAAAAGCATTGATGAAATATTTTTTCTACAAACGAAACTTCGTTGCTAGGAAATTGAAAAAAACTGACGAGAAAATCATGATTTTAGTGAAGATCGAATGGAACTCGTCTATCGATCCTAAGCTCGTTGCATTTCACAGTTAGACGATTTCTAGTATCTTTTTGTTCCATTCTTAAGATTACTCGGGTGAAATTATTATTATGGGTAGATGATACAGCGTTCAAGCAAATGCACAGGTACATCGATATCCAAA